>CM076581.1:1378389053-1378572810 GCA_034641835.2 Pinus albicaulis
GTGACGACTGTTGAAAGTGCAGCAAGATGATGGAGCTTAGTGAAATGAAGTCGCCTTCACTAAGTGGGCCCGCAGGCGAATTCTGGAGCAAAGTCTATTTTTAGACTATGTCTATTTTTAGACATATGGAGCATGGTCCGGGGATTCCAGTATGAGATTCTTGGAGCATTGGTCGTGTTGGTAAAAATAGATGGGACTCTATTTTTGTGACCTATAGGTCGAAGAGGTCGAAGTCTATTTTTAGACTGCCTCTCCTAAAAATAGGGAAGTCAAATATTATTTACCCTTAATAATATTTAGACTATAAACTTTAGTTTACTCTCTTGGAGCACTTAAGTTCGAGCTACAGAAGTGGCTCATGCATCTGACAGAGGAATTACGCTATTCCCAAGGGTTTGATGGCATCATGCATGGTTGACTTCAGTTAGGACTTCAGTGGCAGAAGTTTAGTGGAGTTAATGAGACAGATAGTGGAGTTGTGTTCTGTTTATTTTAGTTGAACTAGTTGAGATTAGTTTAACTAGCTAATCAATTAGTTATGAGTGGAGTGAATTAAATATTATTCAATTCATTAATTAGTAACTCATTATTCAACTCAAGAACACATCAGTTACCTACAGTGCATGATCAGTTTAGTGGAGACTAGTGAAAGAGGTAGATGAAAGGGTGGAGTTAGCTATCAGTGGCGACATCAGTTGTGCATGAGATTTGCACCACACTTGGAGGAATTTCCCATGATGATTGTGTTGTCAAGCCAAGGAGATTCGAACCTTGGATCTCTATATAGACAGGCCTGGATTGCGCAATAGAGGCAAGGCAATTGGCGGTGAGTTTTGAACCAGTAACCTGTTCAAAACTGAGCTAGATTGTGGGTAACTGTATGAGAAAGTACTGAGTACTTGTGAGGAGTATTGTACTGAGTTTGTTACTTGATTTCTCCATTATAATATACACAATAGCTGCGGGGTTTTCAGCTATAAGCTTTCCCCATACATACTGTGTTAATGTGTATGATGATTTGATGTGTTATCGCTTGATTTTAATTCCGCATGTGTGATGATCTGAGTGGAAGAGATTATGTGTTGCATAAAAATTCGAATTGTATGTGATCAGGATAGTCTCGGTGGATAATTAATTATTATTGAGCCAATTTCTACATGGTATCGGAGCTATTGAAGCAAAGATTGATCATCACAGTGATTACAAACTTATTTCGGTAGACAGAGTCTGCATGCAGGCTAGGTAGCCTCCGGATTCATCTTTCTTCGGAAAGTGAAAGGTCTGGTAAATGCCCCTTGTAGTCAATCTATGCGCTATAAATAATTTGTTCTCACAGATCTAGAGCGGCTGAGCTTTGAAGTGGAATTCCAAATTTTGCAGCAATTTTTTTTCTTGGTGCCGGTGTTGAAAATGTCTTTCAACGGTTTGCGACTCGAATATGCTCTTGAAGGCAGTTCGAATTATGTTGCATGGAAGGATCGCATGGAGGCAATATTAGAAGATAATGGTCTGAAGGAGTTCATAGATACGGATGTCCAAAAGCCCACTGATCCTGCTGAAGTCGAAGCATGGCAAAAGAAGATGGCGAAGTGTCGAAGGATCCTGTTGGAGGGCGTCAAGGATCATATTGTATCCAGACTGCATGGAAAGGCTACTCCATATTTAATGTGGAAAGCTTTGACGGATCTATTCCAGAGTAAGAGCGACCAAAGGAAGCTGGCGCTCAAAGATAAGCTCAGGAACATCAAGATGGAGAAGGGCGACAGTATTGCCAACTACCTCACGAAGTTCACTCAGTGCAGAGATGAGCTGGGAAGTGTGGGGGTGACTGTCGAAGACGAGGACATGGTCGACCTGGCTCTCCTTCGTCTTCTGAAGGCTTGGCACTCATATCAAGATAGTGTCAATGGTCGGGAGAAGCTACCAGGATGGGAGCGCCTTTGGGCGGATCTCATGTAGGAGGAGATAAGGAGGACTACTCGAGATGGATCTTCATCAAAGGGAGCTGATGAAAAAAACTGCACTTTGGTGGCCAAAGCAAAGAAGGGGAAGGGTAAGAAAACCTCTCATTCTGGTGCAAAGGGAAAGAAGCAGGATATGGAAAAAGTGAAGTGTTTTCACTGCCATGATCACATACATTATGCTACCAATTGTCCAAAGAAGAAGAAGAAAAAGCAAGCGGGAAGATCTGCAAATGGAGAAGCTTTGGCTTCACAGTTCGAGCTTGACTTTTCACTGATTGCATGCTTGGTTTCAAGTGTGTTGGGATCGATGTGGTTCTTGGACAGCGGTGCGTCATTTCATATGATGGGAGATCGGGATTTGTTCTCAGATCTGGAGGAAAAAGATTTGGGTGTGCACATCGAGATGGGCGATGATGGTAGATACAGTGCGACTGGTATCGGTACCATATCCTTTCAGAGGGAGTCTGGTAAACCCTTTGTACTGAAGGATGTCATGCATGTACCTGGATTGAAGAAGAACTTGATCTATGTGGCGATGTTGGAGGATAAGGGGTATGATGTGGTCTTCAGCGAAGGAAAAGCCTTCCTGCGCAGTAAGACTACTGGAGAGACCCGGAAGATAGGGGTTCGAACCAAGAATCTTTATCAGTTGCAGGTAGATGGCTGCGCAGCTATGGCATGCAAGGCGGGAGAAGTGGTGAGCCGGGATGATGAGGGCGAACTGTGGCACAGGAGATTGGGCCACCTTCACCATGGAGCTTTGAAGATTATGCAGCAGATTTCTACTGGGCTTCCTAAGGGCACTCTTGCGCAGTCAGATCAGTGCAAGGGGTGTACTTTAGGGAAGTATGTGAAAGCCACCTTTCACGAGAAGGATAGTCGCGCCACGACGATCCTTGAGAGAGTTCACAAAGACGTGTGTGGTCCTTTCTCAGTTGCTTCGACAGCAAAGCACAAGTATTATGTGATCTTTGTTGATGATTTCTCTCGAAAGTGCTGGATCTTCTTCATGCAGAAGAAGAGCGATACATTCGCGAAGTTCTGTGAGTTTAAAGCACTGGTCGAGAAGGAGTCGGGGAAGAAGGTGATTGCTCTAAGGAGTGATAACGATGGTGAATTCATCTCGGCTAAATTCAAGGAGTTCTGCAACGCAGAAGGGATTCGGAGAGAGCTCATCGCACCCCATAACCCACAACAAAATGGGGTGGCTGAGTGGAAGAACAGAACGATCGTGGGTGCTGCACGGGTGATGTTACATGATCAGGGCCTACCCCTTCACTTGTGGGCTGAGGCATGCAATACAACAGTGTATGTGCAGAACCGTTGTCCTCACAAGGTTCTTGGCATGAGTACACCAGAGGAGGCGTTTTCTGGCAAGAGGCCTGATATTTCTCATCTGAGAATTTTTGGCTCACCTGTCTACATGCATGTGACGAAGGATGCCAGAAAGAAGCTGGATCCGACCGCAGAGGTTGGAATATTTGTGGGGTACACTGATACACCTCACAACTATCGGGTGTATTTGTTAGACAGTCGCAAGACTGTTGTGCGATGGGATATCAAGTTTCAGGAGGAGAAAGCCATGCAGTGTTCGCTTGAGAGGGAGCTACACTTGCATGCAGATGAGGAGCTGTTAGTTCCTAAGGAGGAGCTTCCGGATGTGGATCGGCCACAAGAGGAAGTTCAGGAGGTGGAAGAAACCACCCATGTAGCACCAACCATCAGAGGGCACATGTGCACTACAGAAGCTGAGCGACTGGCTCGAGATGTAGAGAAGGTTGTAGGACCACCTACAGCACAGCGCAGATAGAGGCAGTCACCGGATCGGTACACTGGATACATGGCTCTTGTGAGTCAATGTGTTGTGACGGAGCAATCCTCTTTTGAGGAAGCTGTGGAGGAACCCGCATGGGTTGATGCCATGATCGAAGAATATGATTCAATCATCAGGAACAGTGCATGGGAGATTGTCCCAAGACCGGTTGGGAAATCAGTGGTGGGTTCGCAATGGATCTACAAGGTGAATCAGGCAGCTGACGGGAGTGTGGAGAAGTACAAGGCAAGATTTGTCACCCGTGGCTTCTCACAGATCGAGGGGATTGACTATGAGGAGACTTTTGCACCTGTCGCAAGGTACTCTTCCATACGGACGATCCTTGCTCTCTCAGCGCGGATGGGGTGGCACATTCATCAGATGGATGTGAAGACTGCGTTCCTCAATGGAGTTATTGAGGAAGAGGTGTACATAGAGCAGCCTGAAGGTTTTGAGATCTTCAGCAGTGAGTCGCATGTGTGCCGACTCAAGAGAGCACTGTACGGGCTAAAGCAAACACCTCGTGCTTGGTACACTCGGATAGACAGCTACTTCACCGGGCTTGGATTCTCCAAGAGTGAGGCGGATCCAAACCTGTACCAGATTGTGGTGGAGGGGAAGCTGTTGATCATCGTACTGTATGTAGATGATCTGATTTTGACTGGCGATGAGCATTTGATACTTTCATGCAAGGAGGATCTTGCACAAGAGTTTGAGATGAAGGACTTGGGCATCCTTCATTATTTCCTGGGATTGGAGATTTGGCAGCGCAGCGGAGGACTGTTTGTTTCTCAGGGCAAGTATGCTCGGGAGATTCTGGAGAGGTTCAACATGCAAGGCTGCAAGCTTGTTGACACTCCTCTTCCTGGTGGTTGGAGGAAGGAGGATGCTACTTCAGCGGAGGTAGTGGATGCAACTGTCTATCGACAGTTGGTGGGGTCGCTTATGTATCTGGTCAATACACGACCCGATATATGCTATGCAGTTAACCAGCTTTCGCAAGCTATGGTTAAGCCTAACAAGCTCTTTTGGAAGGCGGGCAAGCATGTATTGCGCTATATCAGAGGCACATCGGGATATGGTCTATGGTACAGACAGGAGGATGGAGTGAAGCTTTCTGGCTTCACTGATGCAGATTGGGCGGGGAGTCCAACGGACCGGAAGAGCACTTCTGGAGGAGTTTTCAGCATTGGGTCGACAGCAGTTTCCTGGTACAGCAGGAAGCAGAGATCCGTGGCACTCAGTTCAGCAGAGGCCGAGTACATGGCAGCTAGTTTGGCTGCATGCGAGGCTATTTGGATGAGGAAGATCCTCACAGGATTGTTCAGGTTGCATTTGGAGCCTACAGTGATCTACTGTGATAACCAGAGTTGCATTAAACTCTCGGCTAATCCAGTATTTCATGATAGGTACAAACACATCGACATCAGGTACCATCATATCAGAGATTGTGTTCAGCGGAGAATCATGATGCTTTCATATGTTCCCACGGAGGATCAGGATGCCGACATCCTGACGAAGGCGCTCACGAGGAGCAAGTTCGAATTCCACAGAGGCAGGATAGGGGTTGCAGATAATCCATATCTTGCTGAGAGGGAGTGTTGAAAATGCAGCAAGATGATGGAGCTTAATGAAATGAAGTCGCCTTCACTAAGTGGGCCCGCAGGCAAATTCTGGCGCAAAGTCTATTTTTAGACTATGTCTATTTTTAGACATATGGAGCATGGTTCGGGGATTCCAGTATGAGATTCTTGGAGCATTGGTCATGTTGGTAAAAATAGATGGGACTCTATTTTTTGTGACCTATAGGTCGAAGAGGTCGAAGTCTATTTTTAGACTGCCTCTCCTAAAAATAGGGAAGTCAAATATTATTTACCCTTAATAATATTTAGACTATAAACTTCAGTTTACTCTCTTGGAGCACTTAAGTTCGAGCTACAGAAGTGGCTCATGCATCTGACAGAGGAATTACGCTATTCCCAAGGGTTTTATGGCATCATGCATGGTTGACTTCAGTTAGGACTTCAGTGGCAGAAGTTTGGTGGAGTTAATGAGACAGCTAGTGGAGTTGTGTTCTGTTTATTTTAGTTGAACTGGTTGAGATTAGTTTAACTAGCTAATCAATTAGTTATGAGTGGAGTGAACTAAATATTATTTAATTCATTAATTAGTAACTCATTATTCAACTCAAGAACACATCAGTTCACTACAGTGCATGATCAATTCAGTGGAGACCAGTGAAAGAGGTAGATGAAAGGGTGGAGTTAGCTATTAGTGGCGACATCAGTTGTGCATGAGATTTGCACCACACTTGGAGGAATTTCCCATGATGATTGCACTTTCAAGCCAAGGAGATTCAAACCTTGGATCTATATATAGACAATCCTGGATTGCGCAATAGAGGCAAGGCAATTGGTGGTGAGTTTTGAACCAGTAACCTGTTCAAAACTGAGCTAGTTTGTGTGTAACTTCATGAGAAAGTATTGAGTACTTGTGAGGAGTATTGTACTGAGTTTGTTACATGATTTCTCCATTATAATATACACAATAGCTGTGGGGTTTTCATCTATAAGCTTTCCCCATACATATTGTGTTAATGTGTATGATGATTTGATTTGTTATCGCTTGATTTTAATTCCGCATGTGTGATGATCTGAGTGGAAGAGATTATGTGTTGCATAAAAATTCGAATTGTATGTGATCAGGATAGTCTCGGTGGATAATTAATTATTATTCAGTCAATTTCTACATGGTATCAGAGCTATTGAAGCAAAGATTTATCATCACAGTGATTACAAACTTATTTCGGTAGACAGAGTCTACATGCGGGCCAGGTAGCCTCCGGATTCATCTTTCTTCGGAAAGTGAAAGGTCTGGTAAATGCCCCTTGCAGTCAATCTCTGTGCTAAAACACATCGACATCAGGTACCATCATATCAGAGATTGTGTTCAGCAGAGAATCATGATGCTTTCATATGTTCCCACGGAGGATCGGGATGCCGACATCCTGACGAAGGCGCTCACCAGGAGCAAGTTCGAATTCCACAGAGGCAGGATAGGGGTTGCAGATAATCCATATCTTGCTGAGAGGGAGTGTTGAGAATGCGGCAAGATGATGGAGCTTAGTGAAATGAAGTCGCCTTCACTAAGTGGGCCCGCAGGCAAATTCTGGCGCAAAATCTATTTTTAGACTATGTCTATTTTTAGACATATGGAGCATGGTCCGGGGATTGCATGTATGTTATTCTTGGAGTATGTGTCATGTTGGTAAAAATATATGGGACTCTATTTTTTGGACCTATAGGTCGAATTCTATTTTTAGACTGCCTTTCCTTAAAATATGGAAGTCAAATATTATTTACCCTTAATAATATTTGGACTATAAACTTCAGTTTACTCTCTTGGAGCACTCAGTTCGAGCCTTGGAAGTGGCTCATGCATCTGACAGAGGAATTATGCTATTCCCAAGGGTTTTATGGCATCATGCATGGTTGACTTCAGTTAGGACTTCAGTGGCAGAAGTTTGGTGGAGTTAATGAGACGGCTAGTGGAGTTGTGTTCTGTTTATTTTAGTTGAACTAGTTGAGATTAGTTTAACTAGCTAATCAATTAGTTATGAGTGGAGTGAATTAAAAATTATTTAATTCATTAATTAGTAACTCATTATTCAACTCAAGAACACATTAGTTCACTACAGTGCATGATCATTTCAGTGGAGACCAGTGAAAGAGGTAGATGAAAGGGTGGAGTTAGCTATCAGTGGCGACATCAGTTGTGCATGAGATTTGCACCACACTTGGAGGAATTGCCCATGATGAGTGCGCTGTCAAGACAAGGAGATTCGAACCTTGGATCTATATATAGACAGGCCTGGATTGCGCAATAGAGGCAAGGCAATTAGTGGTGAGTTTTGAACCAGTAACCTGTTCAAAACTGAGCTAGTTTGTGTGTAACTTTATGAGAAAGTACTGAGTACTTGTGAGGAGTATTGTACTAAGTTTGTTACATGATTTCTCCATTATAATATAAAAAATAGCTACGGGGTTTTCAGCTATAAGCTTTCCCCATACATACTGTGTTAATGTGTATGATGAATTGATGTGTTATTGCTTGTTTTATTTTCCGCATGTGTGATGATCTGAGTGGAATAGATTATGTGTTGCATATAAATTCGAATTGTATGTGATCAGGATAGTCTCGGTGGATAATTAATCATTATTCAGCAAATTTCTACATCTAATTGCAAAATCTATGTTTTGAATGATTTTGGAGGGTTTGATAGATTTTACCCCTGCTTCTTTAATGAAAGCCGTGTCGTAACCGCTTCCTAAACCCTGCTCCATAATTTTTTCCTCTGAAAAATGGTCCTTTGATGCATTCTCGACTTTTGTAATGGAGTCTGTGAGTAATGGAAATTTTCCGTCGCTGTAACCCTGCAAAACCCGAAAACATGTTAGGAAAACTATGCATGGGAATGAAAACATAGTGGGGATAATGGTGTGACAGCGTAGCCTGGTGGACTGGTGGTAAAATGCAGGGCGATGGTGGAAAATGCAGCGTCACAGTGGAAGGTGGCCATGGTGAAAATTGGCAGACTATGGTGAGTTTTAAGCGTAAAACATGGACACTTGACCTTTGATCGAAACATATAGGGGAACATATGACAGCACGACAAAAACACGTAAAATGATGACGTGGCAGAAAACCGAATCAACGGCGGAGCATGAAAATGATCTGGACCATTCGATCTCAAGGTGAGATCAACGGCTGAGAATGCGTCAGAGGGCGATGGACAGTGGGCCAGGGGTACGATTTCCTTGCGTTAAATCTCGTGCAGCTTCGGAGCGCGATGACCGTCAGATGGATCGCCTCGGATCGGATGGCTGATATGCATATCGCTCTATATCCTTGGTCGAGCAATAACACGTGATGGAGGGCGGTTTTGCAATAGTGCATTGGGCCACGTGTCGGGTGGCATGTGGAATCGTTTTCCAAACCAGAATTACCACCCACCACCGAAAGGCGGTGCGATACATACCACCTAGTTTTGGAGTAGTGTGTTGCAGGGGCCACTGGAGCAGGTGAGCTTCTGACCGTTGATCTAACAGGATGATCGAACGGTTGAAATATGATCAAACGGGCAAACGGAGTGGGGACCATATGCGCAATGGGGTTGCAAAGGCCATCAGATCTACGTAGATCGACGGGTAGCATTGCGTCCGATCATTAGTTAATAAGCACTCTCCTGGATAGCACTTGATCTAGTGCCTTGCTCACGTGGAGGAAAAGACAGAGGAGCTAGGGCCAAAGGGGCTAAACCTTGAATATTTTCATATGCGGGGTTTTTAGGCCTTTTACAATGTAATTCAGGGTGAGAGAAAGGAAACGATAGGCAGATAAAGAACTTTGGAAGGCAGGATGAGGGGGTTGAGTAATTTAAACTAGTTTGCCTACGAAAATTTAATAGGAAGCTGATTATGATCAACAATTACTATGGGGTTCAATGGATCCTCATATTTCACGAGTGTTTCCTTACCCAACAGTAAGTATGATAGCACCCCCACCACATGAACAATGGGTATATTTTTTGTTTTTCTCACCTGTTTCTTCCTGCACAACTCTTTAATTATCTTGGCATAGATAGGAATGTCTTGTATAGCCTGCAAAAGAGGAATTTTAATGCAAAGGTTCTTTAATTCCCCTAGTATATCGAAATCTGGAGAGACTATCGATCTAGGCAATGTTAATATTTCAGGGAATGGAGGGGAATAAATCATAAAATTTTCAAGTTTCCCTTGGTCAGTTATTTCTCTTCCCTGCTTCACCTATGTTTCAGTTATAGTTGTTTGTCTAGGCTCTATCGGAGTTCCAGGTTCAAGTTGTGGCAGGGTCGTATATTCTTTTGGTCAAATAACATGTCTTGATCTTAGCCTTAGTTCAGTGCATTGCTTCTATTCAGTTTCATGGTTTTGGTTTTCAACAATCTGAATTAGTTGAACCAACCTGTTGTTAGGGGCAGGATTAGGTTGAGATGGCAGTTGAGGCCTCATGATAGGCTGTGGGTTGTGCTAGACTGGGTATGGAGCTGGTAATGTAGGTTGATTTTGAACCACTGTCCCCATCGGTAGTTTGGTCATTCCCAGAGGCCGCTGCCAGTTTTGAGGCCAATTTATGGTTTTTTAAGGGGAGGCGGGCCACTGGGTTGATAGGGATTGTTTTGCCAGTAAGGGGCAGAACAAGGAAAATTGGCCAATTATTACCTGCAGAGGGTTATGTTGGCCAAGGAGGCATAGGGCATGATTGAGATGGCTAAGTAGAGAAAGGTGATTTGTTCTTCCAAGCTACTGCATGGTTCTTCTAGTTAAACTGTGGAGAATAAAATAACTAAGGGAGGTCTTGTGGCATACCTGGTCATGCTTGCCATTGTTGACACTGGTTCATTTGATAGATCGATTCAAACTCTTATTTTACTTCTTTAAAAACTGCGTCCAACCCCGAAAGAGAAGGGAAATGGTCACTGGCATGGTCCTTGGCACAAATAGCGCATGTCTAGACCATTTCTAATGGACATTCCCATTGGTTGTGCTTCTTTTGACATCGTGGGAAAAATACGGCCAAGTTTTGTTCTTCTATAGCTTGCTTCTTCTTGGCTTGTAGGACATCTAGCTATGTTGTCAGGGTGCCCAAGATATCAGTTTTGAAATATTCTAAAATATTACCAAATTCTGCTCTGGTCACGTTACCACCAGACTAATTAGGGTTCCTTGTAGTTGAGACTCGACCGGTTGGCCTACTTCGCGTCCTACCTTGAGAAAAAATGATACATAGTGAAATAATATCATCATGTTCTTCTTGATAGATGCCCCCTTTTCCCATTATATTCAGTGTTTCAACCCATTATTGTTTCATTCCCTTAATCATCATTGCTTTTAATTTATCTTTAGAAAATGTAATATATGGAGACCTTTGTAAGTTATATTGAAATATTGCGACGTATTCCTCTAATGTCTCATCTTTTAATTCTTGAGTCTGGCAATAGTCTTGATATTTTTTAAGAAAAGTGTTCTTCATCTAGTCCTAGTTATTAATGGTTCCTCCACTAAGCCCCATGAACCAGCATAATGTTGTTCCCTTCAAGGTAGAGGGAAATAGTTTCAGTTTCTAAGGGTCAGTGGTATAATCATATCCCCTACATAAGACATCGAATTCAAATAAAAATGCATCAGTATCTTCCGAGGTCAACCCATGGCAAGTGTGGATGTTTTTTAATGGAATGTCTTTCATAGGGGCATTTGCAGCTGGGTCAACAATGGGATATTCTAATGTTGATGTGTGCCTCTAGTTCGGGTTCTGGTTGTTCGCCATTTGATCAAATATATTCCAATAATCTTTGAGGATTTCTTGTTCTAGAGGAATAATCTCAATGGAATTATGGAGTGGATGCGGAGGAAGCCTTACAGCACTTCCCCGATCTAGGATGATGGGTGTCTCTGTTTCAACCACTCTCTCAGGGGATCCAGGCTCTAGAGTTTTGCCTATACTATACTGCTGGTTTCTCCTTCTACTTCCTATAAATTTCAAGAACCTCCCTCTCTCGAAGGGTCAGGACTTACGTGATCAGTAGTCTGAAGGCTTTGTTCATACCCTTCTATTTCACTGTGAAACTCAGCTTGGGCTGCAGATGGTGAGGCTGCTGCCTAAGGGAGTGTAGTAGGAATTTGAGTAGGAATGGTTTTGGATCCTACGAATACCTGGGATTCAACCTTCTTAATGTTTTCTTCTATTATTTTGTTCTACCAAGGTTCACTAGTCCTTTGGGTTTTGTGGATTTAAGTGGGGGATTTTTATTTTCTCCCATATTTTTCTTCCTATTCATAAAACAAGAGAACCTATCCTACTAGCCTCTGCACAATTGCTGGAAAGCAGGCTGGAGAGTAAGCATTTTCTTGTTGGTACGCAGGTTCTTACCTCTAGTTTTCAACACCCAATTCTTCACAGCAAAAGGGAAAAGAAATAAATGACATCACTCTTAAACACTCTCCCCGAATGTTGTACCTTAAGAGAAAATCCCTTAGTTGTCATAAGGAATCAGTGCTTAAGACATTTATATGATTATGTCACAAATTTTTATGTATCTATTTTATTAACTGTCAAGTATCTATAATAAAACCCTTAAATATCAAATATGATGAATGCTCCACGATGCTACCATTTTTTGATGTTGAATGAAGTGACTAGAAGAAAGTGTAAGAAGAATTCCAAACTCATATGCTCTTTTATACTAAAAATATCATCCCAAACCCCAGAAGAAATATATGAAAGAAATAGTTAAAACAAAGGAGCGCCAATTAAGCTTTTTAACTCTTATATACAGAAGTAAAAAGAGACCTGCTGCTCATAACTTTGTTTTATTCATAGATAGAAAATACATAATGTAAACTTGAATACATTTCAACATAAACAAAATGCCAGAAACTTGCTTACTCATTCATTAATCTTTGAATCTATGAGTACAAAAATATTTGTCTGAAGGTCCAAAACTTGAAACCTTTCCTTCCCTTGAAAATTACATTAAATATAGTAAAAATTAGTTTGGAACTGTTGTAACCAATCCTAACTACCAAAACTTCTTTAAGACTTCAAAGGTTGTCTATTACATGCCTTGAAAATGTCCTGTTACAATTACATTGTCTTCATAAAATAACATAAAATAAATATCCTAATCTATAGGAATTGTTGATGATGTGGCTTCTTTTTCTTGGTCAACTGATTTATCTTTCTTTGTTGTTGATCCTTTTGGTAGGTCTATTGTCCAAGCTCTGCACTTTTTCCATATTTCTACCTTCGTCTTGGATGAATGTGTCATATTGTGATAGTCCAATCTGAAAGCATTAATTTGATCATAAGAAGGCCTTTCTGTGAAAAGAGTCTTTACTATCCACAAGAGTTGAAAATGTCTCTGCAAGAATTTGACCATTGTCTCTCCTTTAAGCACCTGAGTCCTTTCATGCCTGTTATCAACTTTTCTTTCTTTCATCACAAGTAAGTTCTCATAAGAGCTCCATGGCAAAAGATTTCCTTCAGCTCCCCAACATGACTGTAAGCCTACTCTTGTCATTTTATCAAAATACTTATCAAACTAACTTATTTCTTCCTTGATTTCCATTAGTTTCTTTTTTGGAGCCTTTCTAAGATAATTTTTGACAATCATTTTATTAATTTCTACTGCATACAACATTATGTCCTGCATATCATTCTCCTATAATTCCTGATCTAATTTAGAATTAATAAAATCAATAAATCTGCTGGCCCAAATGGCTCTATTAATTCCCTTTTGCTTATCATACATGATTAGTTCTTCACATTCTAAAATAAGGCTTTTCTATTTCGCAATTATCATAAGGAAGCACCAATTGGATTTCATTTTTGAAATGATATCAGTCCAAATGATATCTTTATCTTGTATTAGTGAGAGATTTCCTTTCATTATTTCTTTGATATTTTTAATCTCAGCTTCAGCATTTCGGAAATCCATTTTGTATTTCTCATATTCATTTTCTATGACTTTCATCAATTTTGTTGTGGTCTCTAGATCTGTTTCAGCCTTCTTTCTATCTCTTTCGGCCATCTGAAACTCAACATTTAATTTAACAATTTGTGCTTGAGGATATTCATCATCTGTAGGAAAAACAAAAGTACAATTATGATTATCAATATGATTTTTCAATGAAATTGCAGTCTTCTTTATTTTGGATAGTTCTTCATCTTTCTGCGTGAGTTGTTGCTGCAACTTTTCCTTTTCCTTCTCTACCTATGCAACTTCTGTGCCCATTGAATGTTCTATAGTAGGTAACTTTAAATTCTTCTGTAATGTGTATATCTCTACCTCAGCACTTTGCATGAGTTTCTGCACAACAGTCTTATCACTAGGGTCTACTCCAATTTTTATAATAATTTTCTTCAATTCCTCATTCTAAACTGTTAACGCTCTTGAGTTTCTGCACAACAGTCTTATCACTAGGGTCTACTCCAATTTTTATAATAATTTTCTTCAATTCCTCATTCTAAACTGTTAACTTCAACAGTTTTATTACTTTACCCAACATATTCTCTACCTTTATTTCCATTGCATTAGTCTTTGTGAGGTCATTTACAATCAATTTACCTATTTTCATATGCAAATTCATTTTATCCATCAGTGGAATTTTCTTTACATCCACAATCACATTGACAATGTTGAAATTGCTGGAAGAACCAATTGACATATCCGTAGGATGTGAGAGGGAAATTATAAATTGATCTTTCTCAAGATCCATTACAGTTAAAAATTTTGTTTTCTCAGCAGTAACTTGAAGTTCAGCTTGGGCTTCCATGCTGGCCTTCATCCTCTGATTTCTTTCTTCAATTTGTGAAAACAATTGTTTGGTCAAGGGCACCTGTTCATGAGAAGCTTCATGATTCGTGTTAGCTCCCTATAATTAGCAAGATTGGAAAATTACAACAGCAGGGAGAACACTATTTCAACCACTTTGGGATTCTAGGATCTAGCCCTCCTGATTCCGGAGAGGGATCTCTCTAATAAGTAGAAAGATGGATTTATATTTAAGGTTTTGCGTAATGATATTAGGCTAGTTATGAAGTCTGAGGGTTTTTGTTTGTTTTTGGATGGTTGAGCATGATTATTATTTGAGGGGAAAGTCATAAATGGAAAGAGTTTCAACGGTGTGAGGTTGCAAGAAATCAAAATGAGCTTTGGCTAAAAAGATAGATAGAACGCTAGTTTTTAGTCCATTGGGCTATCGATTCATAATAGGATTTAATTGAAACAACAAGGTTCAAGAATGGTCCATGGGGAAAGTCATCTATGTCTAAGGATCTCTTTAAAGTTGATTTTATGGAATGAAATGATACAACAAGAAGGGGAATTAAACAAATGAAGAAAAAAGAGCAGCCTAAGATCAGGTAAGTACTTTGAAACTATCATGCTTTTGGCATACACTTAGGAAAAACATAAAAGTAATCTAAGATCTGGTAAGTACTTGAAAACTAGCCAGCTTTTGATGCACTTTCAATTAGAAAAACATTTGAAACACAAGGGGAAGCACATATGATAACGAAGAATAGTCTAAGATCAGGTAAGGACTTTTAACCTATCCTACTTTCAACACACTCTTAGGGAAACTTTCAGATAGTTTTTGGGTATAAAACTAAAGAACAAGGCTCACCATAACTTCCTCAATTCATCTCTACTTAACATAAACTGAAAATAACATTCAAGAATAACAATTAGCCTAGATATTAGGATGAGGTAACGCCAGCATTCCTAACTGCTTGAAACTGAATTAAATCATTCCTAAACAACACAAATTGGAAGAAAACATGTAGATAAATCTTATCAGCCAAAGAAGGGTATTGATATACAGTAAATCCTAACTCTATGCTTATTGTTCTTTATTAGAGAAGATGGGAAAAGTGAAAACAGAAATAAAATAATGATTTACAATAAGAAATAACATCACCGTTGACATAGACCAGGATCCCATAAATCATCTTGTATTGACGCTTCAAACTGGTTACAATCTTCAAGTCCAATGTTTCAGTTCAGCAATCATCTTCACTTCTCATCTTAACTTATTTAATCACAAGTAGAGCTTCAAAAGCCTTTGAACACTATTTACAGGTAGAAAATTCGAGCTCAAGTATATTTCAAAGTTCAGCAACCAACATTTTCTCATCTTCTACAGGAGTATTTCTAGAAAAAATGAGGAGGTGGGATCTGATAAAAGATCTCCTGGGTCAATTAATATAGACTTTAATGCTTCTCGGCCTTTGATGGGCTCGATGGAGAAGTTTACAGACGTTCTATCTGTATTAATTGTTTTACATTTAATATTTAAGCTCGGTGAGAGCTTTTGTTGACTTTAAGGCTCTAATTCATGTTGTAATAACTCTGCTGATATTTTTGCATTAAGTTCCTTTGTCAGAATTAACTATTTAGCTGCGTTGAGGCAAATATCTAATTTTTTTATCATAATTCGGCCTCTGTAGAATGCTTTGAGGCTATAGGTGGCATTGGGTAGCTGAGAGTAATCAATTAGCCTCTGATGGGGCAGTGGAGACTCTTTCTGACTGATAGATCCTTTATTTGTCATTAATTGTGTTTTAATTTGGAGGATTATGCTTTTGATTTTCGATCTTAGCTGTAATCCTCCAAAACTGTGAAAACAGTCTTCAATCCTCTGTTCTACTGTGTTTAAGTCTTCAACACTGATACTCTTTCGTTTTGATTTAAATTTTCCGTGTCTTGTTGATGTGCAGGGCTGCAAAGGGCTCATATGGCATCAATGCCCATGAAGCATTGACGAAATGTGATTTTGAACCCCGTGGATGGTTTCTCCTTTATGAACAAAGGTGTGGGGATCGTCATCGCTGGCCTTCGTTTTCCTTTATTATAATGGGAAAAACCTTTGAAACCTACAAAATACACACAAATTTTATAAAATCCTATGTTATTGGGTAAAACTACTTTGGAGGTTGTGTTTAGGAGCATGGTCGTTGGATGTTAGCATCCAACGGTGGAGATTTGCACGTAGTGGTCAAAGAGAGCAGTTGATCAAATGGTGCAGAGGATTAAATTCAGGCCGTTGATCTTGCAGATATCAATAGTCGTAATAAGTCTGGAGGAAATAAAGAAAAGGGGTCACTTTATAGAGAAATGGAGGAAATATAAAGAAATAAGGTTAAAAACCTTTGTCGAAGGAAATGTGTTAAGAATTAAAATTGGGGTTTAGGGATGATCGTGGGCCGTCGGATGAGACCAGGACACGAGATCAACGACGGAGATTTTTCACGTTAAAAACACTTTGGAAGAGGCAGAGGGCGATGGTGTAGGCCAAATTTGATCAGAGCCATTGATCTGCAAAGATCAATGGCAAGAAGGACGTGCGATATAATATAATAGAAAATAAGGAAAGTGGTTTCAGGAGTTAAAACCATAGGTTTCACGTGGAGGAAAGGTGGGTAGGCGGTATTTCCTTATCGAAAGCGATATGCATCCCTGCCCGACACATGGCGTTTTAAAAAATCTTATATCGCGTAAATTTTGGAGATTAACTTTCGAGCTAAAAGTTACGCAACATGGAACATGGGTCGTTAGATCTGGGACCTTAGATCTAACAGTGGGGAAGCAAGCGCGATATTGGATAGATGTGCGGGTAGAAGAGAGAAAGGTGGTTTCAATCTAGGCCATTGGATCTAAGATGGACGGTTGAGATCAAATCTTGAAGAAGGCAGGACCCACAGGAGGCAGGCCTGTTGGGTTTAATATGAGTCATTAGATGGAAAAAATCAACGGTTGAGATGTGATCTAGGGTATAAACGAAATAATACAAAGGCAGAGAAAGGGTTAATGAAGGTCGTTGATCTACAGAGATCAACAGCTAAGATTTGGCCGAAAAACATTATGAAGCGGGACACATGATTTAAACCAAAGTCAGGAGATGTAGTCTGAGCCATCTGATCTGGACACGTGGACGGCCCAGATTCAATCGGAGGCATGCGATCGGCGGGGCAATGGACAGGAAGGGCGCCGACGCCATTAATTGTGGGTTGTCAATCTGTAGATCAGATCGACGATGGAGAATGAATCGGGGGATGTCAATCGGAGGTGGGGAAATATTAACGTGCCCGATAAAAAATGCCGATGCCATTGTTCACAGGCCATCAGATTGGCCCAATGATCAACGGTGGAGAAAAGCTTCGACCAATGAACCGAGCGGGCCCCTTTAAAATATATGAAAACCAAAAATTTAATGAAATACAAAGTTTTAATGGTTCAGGGTGGATTATATATATGAAATTCTTTGGTGCCCATCTGCAGGGCCGTTGGTATATATGGAAGATAATAGGCCCAGGGCTTTATATGTACAAGGGCCAATCGCATCGGAACTTTGGTGCTGGTCTTTCAATCTACCCATTTACATTAAAAAACATTGCCCTGGCGAGTTTAGACCAAAACTTAGGAAAAGGGGGTTTATGAATTTACAAAGGGAAATATGCATCGGAGATGGGTTTATACAATATTTTAGCGCTCGATTGCAGGCCCAGGGTTTAGTAAATGAGACAAGGGAATCGGGAGCTTGCAACCAGAGGCTAATCGCATCGGAGGATTTTAACATGGCAAATAAACTTGTGCACTCTAATTTCTCCGATGCGATAAGCGCCAAATGGGCTTAGCACTTGGTTCCAGCACCAAGGCATATGGCGGGGAAGTGGTTAGGACTTAGCCCAAAGGGGCTTAAGCCTTCATTTTAAAAACTTATTTTTTTATGAAATTTTTCACAGTTTTTGATGGATTTGGGGGTTTCGGCAAAGTTTAAAAGCGAGTTTTAAACTTTGTAAAAAGGATCTTATGAAGGGGAGAAGGGGAAAAATGGAAAACAGAGGAATATCATAGGGAATGGAGGGGTAAAAATGAAGGTTAGTTTGAAGTGTAATGAAGGAAAAAATGGTGTTTTACATCAGTCTTTTCTCTATGAAATCAGCAGAATTTCAGATTTTTTAAAATGGAAAGAGTAGTGAAGATTTGAACAAAGGGCATGATGTCATCATGAGTCTTCAAGAGATAAAAATTTTAGCAATAAAATGTGTTTCTTGAAGGCTCCAAAAATAATTTAGCCACCTTTTGATATAACAAATTTTATAGGTGGCTAACAGTGGCTCCACTTGGGGATGGTGCCTTCTTGAAGGCATCAAGAACTTCAGACTTGCATTCTCTGGGAGGCTGATCAGTGCCTTATCCATTGGGCTACAACTTTATTAAATGGATGATCTTATTTTTCTCTGAAAACATGTTAGCAACCATGAATAACAATGGATCTTCATCAACACAAGCTTTCTACCTACCCAATCCTATTGATCTAACATTTTTTCTTCTTTAGAGTGCACTTGGATTGGCAAACTCTTTTTTACAACATTTTATTCTTTTTGAAAGCATAAAACTAATCTAATTATAATCCTTATTTCTCCATGAACTCAGATTAAACATTTGATTTCATATGTTTCTCTACCTAATCTACCAATCTATTAGGATTAAACAGTCTAACAGATTTTTATTCTCTAATTTATAAAACAGAAATTTAAAAGCATACAAGTCAGGATTGAACAATCTAACTTGATGTTGATCTATGGCATAAAAAACAAGCTGCACATAGATATTATTTTTGTAGAAAATTAAATCAAAATGGAAGGCTTAAGATCTAAAAGTTCAAAGCACTTCCTTCATCTTTTTTCAGCTCTGCTTTTACTTCTGTTTGAGTTGTTCTTCACTTGTTCTCTGGTTCAGATTTTGAGCTGATTAGAACCAGTTTTACCTCTGTTTTGACTCAGAATTTGAAACAGATTTGAGTCATTCTTGTTTGGAAACTTAGGTTCAGACCTTGAGCACATTTGAACCTTTAATTTCTAGCCTAATCTACCTACTGATAAGCCAAGATTAAGTTGTTTGGCAAATCAAATTCACTAACCTATCTGCAGGTAATTTAAAAATTAATTAGTCATGATTAGGCTGTCTGACTAATTAGAAGTTTGTTTCCAGTAGTGGAATTTAATCTTGCACACTTTCAGAATTTATTTCTCTTTTTTGGTATGGGGTTGTACCTTTATTGTTTTTACAATCTGCCCTTTTTTCTTTCTTTCACTGTTTTTGTATTTTTTATTTTTCTAACTTTGAATGCAATGATGGGTGAAATATTTATGATGAGAAAAAAGATAAAAAGGCTTTAAAAACATGATAGGATCAACAAAAGTAATGTTTAAGCATCCTGCCATTGACAAGACCCCCAAACAATTCTGCTCCATTCAACTCTTGTAAGAAAAAGGCATTATTACCAGCAATTGAATGAATGAAGTAAGGGCCAAGCCATAAGTTGTCAAATTTTCCATGCTTGCCCTTGTTTTCTCTCCTTGAGTCCCACTTTAACACTTTGTCCCCAACATTGAAATTGCTGGCCTTTTTTATTTT
Organism: Pinus albicaulis; assembly: GCA_034641835.2. Taxonomy (NCBI): domain Eukaryota; kingdom Viridiplantae; phylum Streptophyta; class Pinopsida; order Pinales; family Pinaceae; genus Pinus; species Pinus albicaulis. The sequence continues at coordinate 1,378,408,852 of CM076581.1, forward strand.
TTCAAAGAGCTTCTTAATGTTGTCTTTCTTTTGTAATTCTTTGTTATAAACCTCCTCTCTGCTTTGCTGGAGGTGAGTTGTATGATTTATCCTTCTGATCATGTCATTGTATTCAAACTGAACCTCTTGAATCAAATTCATAACTGGTACACCACGGCTGGTAGGAAAAATTGCATCAGTACCATACACAAGCTAGAAGGGTGATAGACCAATAGATTTCCTCAAATTCAATCTGTCAGCCCAAAGTGCATGGACAAGGTTTGTGTTCCAAAACTTCTTGTTGTCCTCCAATAGCTTTTTGATTATGTTCACCAAACTCTTGTTTGAGGATTCTGCAAGTCCATTACCTTGAGGGTAATAGGCCATGGAATGAACCAATGTGATTTGATACTAGTGACAGAATTCAACCATCTTCTTTGATCCAAATTCTGCTGCATTATCAGTGATGATCTTGGTAGTACAACCAAATCTAGAGAGAATATTAGTCTCCATGAATTTTATAATGACAGAATCATTGGCTTGCCTACAAGGGATGGCTTCTATCCATTTGGTGAAGTATTCTGTGGCAGTGAAAATCCATCTATGCTGAGCAGAGGAAGGTGGATATATTTATCCTATGAAGTCAAGTCCCCACTATTGAAATGGAGCTTCAATAGTGATTGGATGCAGAGGTAATGGTAGCAGCTCTCTTTTTCCCTATAAAATTTGGAATTTATGAGAGGCAATTATCATCTTATGTACATCAAGAAAGAGAGTAGGCCAATAGTAACTAGCCCTCAAGATTTTGTTGGTTGTTGTCTTCCAGTATAGGTGGCCTCCACACTGTCCTTCATGGAACCCATGCTTAAAATTATCTGCATCATACTCAGGCAAACATTTAAGCAATATACTACTTGCATTTTTCCAATAAAGACATTTATCTATAATGCAATAGTTTACAGCTTTTAACTTTAGAAACCTTGCCTTTGTTTTTGATAAACCGGGAGGTGTATTCAAATTAAGAAAAACAAATAAAATATCAGCATACCAAGAGGAATTCATAAAATGATCTTCAACAATGGGAGTTGAGAATTCTTCTTGGTTATCTAAAGCATCAATCATATTAATATCAAGAACTTCAAAAATTTATTTAGCCATCAATCTAGCTAGACCTTGGCCTTTGATGAGTTTAGTGGGCTTTATCTCTAAATCATAGTCAAGAATAACAATTATCCACTTACCTCTCCTACAATCTGGGTCCTGTGTTAGAATGTCTTTCACAACTGAATTTGGGACAAAGGCAATGATGTGTGAATGCAAGATGTCTACTCTGAAGTCTTTCAAAGTGTTAACCAAAGCAAAAGCTTTCTTTTCCATAATGTTATACTTCAAAGGAGCATCCCTCAATGCCTTTCTAAAGAATGCAATAGGATGTTCTTGTCCTTGTAGATTTTTCTATAAAAGGACAGCAATTATTGTATGTTCTGATGCAAATGAAAAAACATAAAAATCTTTTGAAAAATCAGGACTTATTAGAACCGGTGTTTTGGTTAATGCTTGTTTCACTAGTACAAAGGACTTCTTTGCTTCCAAGGTCCATTTTACCCCATGCTCCTTTTTCAACATGTTTGTTATATTCCTAAGGATCTCAGCCAAGTTGGGGATGAACCTCCTCAAGAAATTAATCTTTCCAATGAAATATTGCAATTCCTTGATGTTTTGAGGATGAGAGATTTGCAATAGGGCCTCAATCCTCTTTGGATCTATCTTTATACCCTCCTCTGAAATAACATGCACAATAAGTTTACCTTCTTAGAGCCCAAATAGTGTTTTCTTAGGGTTTAAAGATATTCCAAACTTTTTTCATTTCTCAAAAACTTTTCTCAAATGTTCTAAATTCTCTTCATCTGTCTTTGAAAAAAAAGTAACATCATCCAGGTAAATAATGATGAAGAAGCTCAGCTCTTCCGAGAATGCTATGTCCATGGCTCTCTGAAAATTTGTACCAGCATTCATTAGACCAAAAGTCATTTTCACATACATGAAAGTGCCCCATGGTGTAGTAAATGTTGTCTTTAGTTTGTCATCGGGGTGGACTAAGATCTGATTATACCTTGAGTAGCCATCAAGCAAAGAAATTCTTTTTGAACCAACTACCCTTTGTAAAATATGATCCATCTTGGGTAAAGGGTATTTATCCTTGAGTGAAGCTTTGTTTAAGTCTCTAAAGTCTATACAAAGCCTAATCTCTCCTGTCTTCTCCCTAACTAACAACAGATTAGACACCCACTCAGAATATCTAACAGGGACAATAATATCGGCTTCATACATTTTCTTGATTTCCTTCTCAACCAAAGACAGCTGAATAGGTTTTATTCTACGTAGCGTCTGTTTGAATGGTTTTCAGTTTTCGTTGAGAGGGATTTTGTGCTGTATTATTTCAGTGTCATAAGATTTCAAATCTTCGTAACTCCACCCAAAAACATCAGAAAATTATTTAAACAGCTCTATGTATTTGAGTTTAATGTGAGCCGGTAAAGTCTTAGACAGTTTGATCATCATTGGTTTTAGTTCACTGCCAATATTGCACTCCTCTACTTTAGTCTCTACAGGCTCTAGTTTTGGCTCCTTGGCCACATCGTTAAAATAAAACAAATCTTCTAAAGGGGACAGACCCTTTGGAAAACTCTGATTTTCATACTGCAGAGTTTCTAATTCCTCTGTCTCTCACTCTGCAATCATCTCTGTTTTGTTTTCATGTTTGCTTGAGAACATATTCATATCAGCAAGCTTAGGAGATGGTTCTTCTTCACCAAGAAAATTTTCTTCACAAGGGCAGTTTGTTTCATAGTCTAAATCCGAACTTGGTAGTTCGAATTCATTTCTAAAATGCATGAATTCTTTTATTTGTTTGTCTCCGTCAAACACTTGCCAATACTTTTTGTTATCAAGAATAGTTGGTCTGAATTTTATCTGAGTTGTACATTTTTTGGTTTCGTATGGCTTTAAGCATGTTCTAGCAGCAAAAGCTAAGCTGTGGGCCACGTTATTTATTTTTCTTGGGACAAAAAACAATTGTGACTCCTCGAAAGTTTTTAAAAGATCCATGACATCATTTCGATAGGACCTAAGTCTGGGGTGATTAGCATTGTATTCCCCATTGACTTGCCTAATTATTAATTTTGAATCCCCATACACTTTAATTCTTTTGGCTCGTAACTTTTTCAACAGATGTAAGCCTAAAAGCAGGGATTCATATTCTGCTATGTTATTCAAACACTGGAAGTTTAATCTACAGGAAATGCTTTCTTTGTGGTTATTCTCAGTGTTGCGTATCCAGACCCCTACACCAGCATTTCTCCTAGTGCAGGACCCATCAAAATAAATACTCCACAAAGGATTAGTCTCGGGTTTATCAGTTTGACTATAATCCTCTTCAACTAACGTGCTCTCTGATTGTTGTGGAATATCAGCACTTAGTTGAATTTTTTTGAATTCCTTAGGTTTTTCGTTTATTTGAGGAATGCTTTCTTGACTGTCAAGGTTAAAAAGCGATGGACGTATGATTTTTAGTTCAAGACTAGTGTTTGGTTTGTTGTTGTTTAAAGGTTAAGCAAATTTTTTTAACAGTTCTGTGTTGTTTACCTCTTCCTCTCTATTGTCCATTAATTCAGTCAAAGTGACATGTTCACTGAATGTTTCATCATTGAACAGGATAAATGAATCGAGGCCTGTATTTATAGAATACAGAGGAGAGTTTTTGGGTCTGTCTTTACTAGTCACCATATACTGCATATGGGACTCCCTATAAAGTTTTCTTGTTTGATTAAACACAGGGATGGTCGCATAGGTCATGTCCATCTATATAGTTCCTTGTAACTTAGCCCCCCAAGACCTAGATAACAACATTCCATACTTTGGGGGTACATCAGCCACAACAATATCCATAACCAAACATTTGGCCAGAATCTGTGCTAAGTTAACGCAAAGGTCTTTGATTAATCCTAAACATTTTACTCTTCTTGAGTCAAAGGAGTAAAGTTCTTCATAAGGTCTAGTGATTTCTAGATCCAGGCTCTCCATTACATCTTTTGGCATTAAATTATGAGAGGCCCCTGAATCGTGCATAGCGTTATGCAAAATCTTGTCATGAATGTTTAAACCTACATAAAAGGGAGGAACAGGTCCCTCTTGATATCTACCTTCAATATTTGGACCAAAAATAAGCTCTGGCTGGTAATCAGTAAGATTTACTGTGTCGTTATTATCCTCTATGTTTAAAGCCTTCAAAATTTGGGTCCTATATACATTTTGGGCAGCTAGTTCAGAGAGAGGAACAAAGATTTTAATTTTGGAAATTTCCTGCTCCAGGCTGAAAGGAAGTTGATTCTTTGAAGTGCTTGTCTCATCCTTATTAACTGCCACTCTGTTAGCAATATCTGTTTTCTGATTTTGTCTATTTACATTTGAAAAAATAGTTTTCACAGGAGTACCGACTAAGGTGTTAGTACTACTAAGGTCTGCACTCTGTTTTACATTGTTTTAAATGCCTTTCTCTTTACCATTATCATAATTTCCAGCCACTGTTTTGTCTTTTTGTTTTACAATTTTCGATTTGTTTTTAGTGTTTTTTTGTGAATATTTATTAGAGGTTTTGTTGTTGGGAGTTTGTTGATTGGTTTTACTTGGAAGGTCATATTCTCTTTGAGATTCAATGATGACATTCTCCACGTCTTGATAATAACTTTCATCATTATCTCTTTTGTCATCATAAGGTGTGTATAGACCTTGTTTTCTATCATAATGAACCTCAAAGTCATCATTATCTACTCCCAGCATGTTGATATCATCTTCCTCTATTTTCTCATCGGTGTCTTCAACCTCACTTACATAGTTTTGATGAAAGAGAGGAGTGATCTGTTGATCATCTTCCCTTGGTCTATTTTGAGGCTGGTTCCTTCTAAAATTCTGATTTTGGTTCTGATTTTTGTTTTGAGGAGCAGTTTGGTTTTGAATTGCTTGTTCTCTCTCAAGGATGCTCATTTTCTTCATCATCTCTTCCATCATTCTTTCCATCTTTGAGCTGGAAGTAGAAGGTGTGGATTCCTCTCTGAAGGATACTCTCTTCTCATTCTTCATTCTTTCTCTTTTCTCCATCAAGTTTACTTCCACAGCAAGAGCCCCTTTTGCATATCTTCAAGGGTTAGAGGATCTCTTTCTCTCAACTGATAAGCCATTTCAGGGTCAAACCCTTTAGGAAATTTTTTTAGCGCTGAGCCTTATGGAGGTTTCAAATCTGGGGGAAGGGCATTATACACACTATTAAATTTAGTGCAGTAAACTTGTATGCTTTCCCTGATGTTTCTGTGGAGGTTTTTGTAATCAGAAAGTATTTGGAGAGGATTCTTCTGCACTTCCCATTTGTTTAAGAATGTTTGATGGAAGGCTTCGAGATCATTAATACTGTGGGGGGCTAAGCCTTTAAACCATTTTCTTACTTCTCCCCCTAAACTCTGAGCAAATAGTCTAAGTTTGACAGAATCATCATCAATTTCATTTCTGTCAAATTAGTCATTCATTTTATCCACATGTTGTGGTGAAATTGTAGCATTGCTAGCATCATATAATGGAATTTTGGAATGATAGTCCTGTGGAAGGTTGACTAATGGTACAGGAAGGACTAAGGGAGCATACCATGCTACCATGATATGTGGTGGAGGTGGATTTACGAGAGATGGATTAACAAAATGGAAAATGGGCTGAAGTGGGTTGGTTTGGAAAGTGGATGTAGGATGAACAGATGTGGATGGACAAGGAATAGATTGCTGAGTTGATCTTGGATGAGAGACACCTAAATTGTGAAGGAAATGTAAATCAGGTGGTGTTGTTTCTATACTACCAGGATGTTCACTTGTTTCAGGAGATGAAAGTGAAGAATTTGAATCTAGGTGATCTAAATCATCAAGTGACCTAGTTCTAAATGGATTTCTTAAGTCTACTTGTGATTTTTTTAGAGCTGCAAGATTTTTAGGAACTGAATTTTCTCTCAAGGGTGATCTGAAAACAGTTGAAAATTTTATCTTAGGACACTTCCTAAGGATAATTTTCGGGTTATCAACTATCTCAGGTGGGTTTGGGTCAGGGTAGGCTCTAGTATGAATATTTCTAGGAGCCACTATGATGTGTTTTTGAGACCCAACTAAAAAAGAAAAGTTCAACTAGATATTACAATATTTGAGAGGTTAACTGATCTGTTTTACACAAATTTTAATCCTAAAGTCCTCTAATTGAGTTTGAATGATGTTATAATGGTAATGGTTCTTCCCAGTGGATTCTTAAGGTCTATTTAGGATTTGTGGAGTCGCCAAGTGGAAGTTTTTAGCTCCTTTGGAGGTAAAAGGTTTTACGGTCCACCACCATGTTTATTGAATACCAATCTAATATATTTTTGGGTTTTCTGAGTTATTTTTCAGTTTCTTGTGGTTCTTAAGAGTGTCCTAAATCTGTTTCAAAACTTAGCTATGGTTATGAAACAAAGATAGTCTACTCTTATGGCTAAACTAGCTGATCCTTCAAGGTTAGATAAACTCCTATGAGAATCCTAGTGTTTGCCTAGCTTGTCACTGATTCAAACAATTTTTATCATGATTATTGTATGTTTAGTAGTGCTTGAAGAGGACTGATTTTACTCACAAGGTTTTATGAAGTGTTTAAGGGAGCCTAAGATGAAATTTGACTTAGTTCCCTAGTGGAGTCACCAAAAGATGTTAGCTCCCTATAATTAGCAATATTGGAAAACTCCAACTGTAGGGAGAACACTATTTCAACCACTTTGGGATTCTAGGATCTAGCCCTCCTGAATCGGGAGAGAGAGTTATGAAATCTGAGAGTTTTGGTAATGATATTAGGCTAGTTATGAAATCTGAGAGTTTTTGTTTGTTTTTGGATGGTTGAGCATGATTATTATTTGAGTGGAAAGTTCTAAATTGAAAGAGTTTCAAAGGTGTGAAGTTGCAAGAAATCAAAACGATCTTTGGCTAAAAAGATAGATATAACACTGGTTTTTAGTCCATTGGGCTATGGAGTCATAATAGGATTTAATTGAAACAACAAGGTTCAAGAATGGTCCATCGGGCAAGTCATCTATGTCTAAGGATCTCTTTAAAGTTGATTTTATGGAATGAAATGATACAACAAGAAGGGGAATTAAACGAATGAAGAACAAAGAGCAGCCTAAGATCAGGTAAGTACTTTGAAACTATCCTTCTTTTGGCATACACTTAAGAAAAACATAAAATTAATCTAAGATCTGGTAAGTACTTGGAAATTAGCCAGCTTTTGACGCACTTTCAATTAGAAAAACGTTCGAAACACAAGGGGAAGCACATATGATAACGAAGAATATTCTAAGATCAGGTAAGGACTTTTAACCTAGCCTGCATTCAACACACTCTTAGGGAAACTTTCAGATTGATTTTGTTGATAAAACTAAAGGATAGGGCTCACCATAATTTCCTCAGTTCATCTCTACTTAACATAAACTGAAATTAACATTTAAGAATAACAATTAGCCTAGACAGTAGGACGAGGGAATGCCAGCATTCCTAACTACTTGAAACTGAATTAAATCATTCCTAAACAACACAAATTGGAATAAAACATGTAGATAAAGCTTATCAGTCAGAGAAGGGTACTGATATATAGTAAATCCTAACTCTATTCTTGTTTTTCTTTATCAAAGAAGATGGAAAAATTGAAAACAGAAATAAAATAATGATTTACAATAAGAAATAACATCACCATTGACATAGACTAGGATCCCATAAATTAGCTTGTATTGACGCTTCAAACCAGTTACAATCTTCAAGTCCAATGTTTCAGTTCAGCAATCATCTTCACTTCTCAGCCTAACTTATTTAATCACAATCAGAGCTTCAAGAACCTTTGAACACTATTTACAGGTAGAAAATTCGAGCTCAAGTATATTTCAAAGTTCAGCAACCAACATTTTATCATCTTCTACAGGAGTATTTATCGAAGAAATGAGGAGGCAGGATCTGATAAAAGATCTCCTGGGTCAATAAATGTAGACTTTAATGCTTCTCGGCCTTTGATGGGCTCGATGGAGAAGTTTACAGATGTTCTATCTGTATTAATTGTTTTACATTTAAGATTTAAGCTCGGTGAGAGATTTTGTTGACTTTAAGGCTCTAATTCATGTTGTAATAACTCTGCTGATATTTTTTCACTAAGTTCCTTTGGCAGAATTATCTATTTGGCTGCGTTGAGGCAAATATCTAATTTTCTGATCATAATTCGGCCTCTGTAGAATGATTTGAGGCTACAGGTGGCATTGGGTAGCTGAGAGGAATCAATTAGCCTCTGATGGGGTGGTGGAGACTCTTTTTGACTGATAGATCCTTTATTTTTCGTTAATTGTTTTTTAATTCAGAGGATTAGGCTTTTGATTTTTGATCTTAGCCATAATCCTCCAAAACTGTGAAAACAACCTTCAATTCTCTGTTCTTCTGTGTTTAAGTCTTCAACACTGATACTCTTTCGTTTTGATTTAAATTTTCTATGTCTTGTTGATGTGCAAGGCTGCAAAGGGCTCATATGGCATCAATGCCCATGAAGCATTGACGAAACGTGATTTTGAACCCCATGGATGGTTTCTCCTTTATGAAAAAAGGTGTGGGGATCATCATCGTTTTCCCTTATTATAATGGGAAAAACCTTTGAAACCTGCAAAATACACACAAATGTTACAAAATCCTGCGTTATTGGGTAAAACTGCTTTGGAGGTCATGGTTACGAGCATGGCCATTGGATGTCGGCATCCAACGACGGAGATTTTCGTGTAGTGGTCAAAGAGAGCGGTTGATGAAATGGTGCAGGGGATTAAGTCCGGGCCGTTGATCTTGCAGAGATCAACGGTCGAAATAAGTAGGGAGGAAATAAAGCGAAGGTGTCACTTTATAGAGAAATGGCAGAAATATAAAGAAATAAGGTTAAAAACCTTTGTCGAAGGAAATCTATTAAGAATTGAAATTGGGGTTTCGGGATGATTGTGGGCCGTCGGATGAGACCAGGCCACGAGATCAACGGTGGAGAGTTTGCACGTTAAAAACCCTTTGGAAGAGCCGGAGGGCAATGGTGTACGGCGAGATTTGATCTGAGCCATTGATCTGCAAAGATCGACGACAAGAATCACACGCGATATAATATAATAGAAAATGAGGAAAGTGGTTTCGGGAGGTAAAACCACAGGTTTCGCATGGAGGAAAGATGGGTAGGCGTTATTTCCTTATTGAACACAATATGCATCCCCACCTGACACGTGGCATTTTAAAACAGCTTATATCGCGTAAATTTTGGAGATTAACTTTCGTGCTAAAAGATACAAGACATGGAACGTGGGCCATTAGATCTAGGACCTCAGATCTAATGATGGGGAAGCGAGCACGATATTGGATAGATGCGCGGGTAGAAGAGGGAAGGGCGATTTCAATCTGGGCCGTTGGATCTAAGATGGACGGTTGAAATCAAATGTTGAAGAAGGCAGGACCCACAAGAGGCAGGTCTGTCGGGTTTAATATGAGCCGTTAGATGGAACAAATCAACGGCTGAGATGTGATCTGGGGTATAAACGAAATAATAAAAAGGCGTAGAAAGGGTTAATGAAGGTCGTTGATCTGTATAGATCAACGTCTGAGATTTGGCCAAAAAACATTATGAAGCGGGACACATGATTTAAACCAAAGTCCTGAGATGTAGTCTGGACCGTCCGATCTGGACACGTGGATGGCCCAGATGTAATCAGAGGCATGCAATCAGTGGGGAAATGGATAGGAAGGGCGCCAAAGCCATTAATTGTGGGCCATCGATTTGCAGATCAGATCGACGGCGGGGAATGGATCAGGGGATGTCAATCGGAGGTGGGGAAATATTAACGCGCTCGACAAAAAATGTCGATGCGATTTTGCATAGGCCATCGGATTAGCCCAATGATCAACGGTGGAGAAAAGCTCTGACCAATGAATCGAGCGGGCCCCTTTATAATATATGAAAACCAAAAATTGAATGAAATACAAAGGTTTAATGGTTTGGGGCGGATTATATATATGAAATGATTTGGCACCCATTTACAGGGCCATGGTCTATATGGAAGACAATAGGCCTAGGGCTTTATATGTACAAGGGCCAATCGCATTGGAACTTCAGTGCTGGTCTTTCAATCTACCCATTTACATTAAAAGACATTGCCCTGGCGGGTTTAGACCAAAACTTAAGAAAAGGGGGTTTATGAATTTACAAAGGGAAATATGCATTGGAGATGGGTTTATACAATGTTTTAGCGCTTGATTGCGGGCCCAGGGTTCAGCGAATGAGAAAAGGGGATTAGGAGCTTGCAACCAGAGGCTAATCACATCGGAGGCTTTTAACATCGCAAATAGACTTGCACGCTCCGATTTCTCTGATGTGATAAGCACCAAATGGGCTTAGCACTTGGTTCCAACACCAATGCATATGGTGGGGAAGTGGTTAGGACTTAGCTCAAAGGGGCTTAAGCCTTCAGTTTAAAAACTTAATTTTTTATGAAATTTTCACAGTTTTTGATGGATTTGGGGGTTTCGGCAAAGTTTAAAAGTGAGTTTTAAACTTTGTAAAGAGGATCTTATGAAGGGGAAAAGGGGAAAAATGGAAAATAGAGGAATATCATAGGGAATGGAGGGGTAAAAATGAAGGTTAGTTTGAAGTGGAATGAAGGAAAAAATAGTGTTTTACAACAGTCTTTTCTATATGAAATCAGCAGAATTTCAGAGTTTTTAAAATGGAAACAACAGTGAAGATTTGAACAAAGGGGATGATGTCTTCATGAGTCTTCAAGAGATAACATTTTTAGCAATAAAATTTGTTTCTTGAAGGCTCCAAAAATGATTTAGCCACCTTTTGATATAACAAATTTTATAGGTGGCTAACAGTGGCTCCACTTGGGGATGGTGCCTTCTTGAAGGCATCAAGAACTTCATACTTGCATTCTCTAGGAGGCTGATCAATGCCTTATCCATTGGGCTACAACTGTCTTACTTGGATTATCTTATTTTTCTCTGAAAACATGTTAGCAACCATGAATAACAATGGATCTTCATCAACACAAACTTTCTACCTACCCAATCCTACTAATCTAACATTTTTTCTTCTTTAGAGTGCACTTGGATTGGCAAACTCTTTTTTACAACATTTTATTCTTTTTGAAAGCATAAAACGAATCTAATTCTACTTCTTATTTCTCCATGAACTCAGATTAAACAGTTGAGTTCATATGTTTCTCTACCTAATCTACCAATCTATTAGGATTAAACAGTCTAACAAATTTTTATTCTCTAATTTCTAAAACAGAAATTTAATAACATACAAGTCAGGATTGAACAGTCTAACTTGATGCTGATCTATGGCATAAAAAACAAGTTGCACATAGATATTATTTTTGCAGAAAATTAAATCAAAATGTAAGGCTTAAGATCTGAAATTTCAAAGCACTTCCTTCATCTTTTTTCAGCTCTGCTTTTACTTCTGTTTGAGCTGTTCTTCGCTTGTTCTCTGGTTCATATTTTGAGCTGCTTAGAACTAGTTTTACCTCTATTTTGACTCAGGATTTGAAACATATTTGAGTCATTCTTGTTTGGAAACTTAGGTTCAGACCTTGAACACGCTTGAACCTTTAATTTCTAGCCTAATCTACCTACTGATAAACCAAGATTGAGCTTTTTGGAAAATCAAATTCACTAACCTATTAGCAGACAATTTAAAAATTAATTAGTCATTATTAGGATGTATGACTAATTAGAAGTTTGTTTCCAAGAATGGCATTTAAGCTTGCACACTTTCAGAATTTATTTCTCTTTTTTGGTATGGGGCTGTACCTTTATTATTTTTACAAAGTGCCCTCTTTTCTTTCTTTCATTGTTTTTGTATTTTTTATTTTTCTAGCTTTGGATGCGATGATGGGTGAAATATTTATAATGAGAAAAAATATAAAAATGTTTTCAGAACGTGATAGGATCAAGAGAATTAATGTTTAAGCATCCTTCCATTGACAGGACCCCTAAATAATTATGCTCCATTCAACTCTTGTAAGAAAAAGGAATTATTACCAGCAGCTGAATGAATGAAGTAATGGCCAAGCCATAAGTTGTCAAATTTTCCATGCTTGCCCTTGTCTTCTCTCCTTGAGTCCCACTTTAACACTTTGTCCCCAACATTGAAATTTCTAGCCTTTTTTATTTTGTCAAAGAGCTTCTTAATGCTGTCTTGCTTTTGTAATGCTTTGTTATAAACCTCCTCTCTGGTTTGCTGGAGGTGAAATGTCTGATTTATCCTTCTGATCATGTCATTGTCTTCAGACTAAACCTCTTCAATCAACTTCATAACCAGTACACCAAGGCTGGTAGGAAAAATTGCATCAGTACCATACACAAGCTGGAAGGGTGACAGACTAATAGATTTCTTCAAATTCAATCTATCAGCCCAAAGTGCATGCACAAGCTTTGTGTGCCAAGACTTCTTTTTCTCCTCCAACAGCTTTTTGATTATTTTCGCCCAACTCTTGTTTGAGGATTCTGCAAGTCCATTACCTTGAAGGTAATAGGCCGTGGAATGACCCAATGTGATTTGATACTTGTGACAGAATTCAAACATCTTATTTGATCCAAATGATGCTGCATTATCAGTGGTGATCTTGGCAGGACAGCCAAATCTAGAGAGAATATTAGTCTCTATGAATTTTAAAATGACAGAATCATTGGCATGCCTACAAGGGATGGCTTCTATCCATTTGGTGAAGTAGTCTGTGGCAGTGAGAATCCATCTATGTTGAGCAGACGAAGGTGGATGTATTTCTCCTATGAAGTCAAGTCCCCACTATTGAAATGGAGATTCAATAGTGATTGGATGCAGAGGTAAGGGCAACAGCTTTCTTTTGCCCTCAAAAAGTTGGCATTTATGAGAGGCAATTATCATCTTATGTACATCAAGAAAGAGAGTAGGCCAATAGTAACCAACCCTCAAGATTTTTTTGGCTATTCTCTTCCAGTATAGGTGGCCTCCACACTCTCCTTCATGGAACTCATTCTTAACCTTCTCTACATCATACTCAGGAAAACATTTAAGAAATATACTACTTGCATTTTTCCAATAAAAACATTTATCTATAATGCAATAGTTTACAGCTTTTAACTTTAGAAACCTTGCCTTTGTTTTTGATAAACTGGGAGGTGTATTCCAATTAAGTAAAACAAATAAAATATCAGCATACCAAGAGGAATTCATAAAATGATCTTCAACAATGGGATTTGAGAATTCTTCTTGGTTATCTAAAGCATCAATCATATTAATATCAAGAACTTCAAAATTTGATTCAGCCATCAATCTAGCTAGACCTTGGCCTTTGATGAGTTTAGTGGGCTTTCTCTCTAAAACATATTCAAGAATAACAGCTATCCACTTACCTCTCTTACCATTCGGGTCCTGTGTTAGAATGTCTTTCACAACTGAATTTGGGATAAAGGCAATGATGTGTGAATGCAAGATGTATACTATGAGGTCTTTCAAAGATTTAACCAAAGAAAAAGCTTATTTTTCCATAATGTTATACTTCAAAGGAGCATCCCTCAATGCCTTTCTAAAGAATGCAATAGGCTGCTCTTGTCCTCGTGGATTTTTCTGTAGAAGGACAACAACTATTGTATGTTCTAATGCAAATGAAAAAACATAAAAATCTTTTGAAAAATCAGGACTTATTAAAACTGGTGTTTTGGTTAACACTTGTTTCACCAGTTCAAAGGACTTCTTTTCTTCCAAGGTCCATTTTACCCCTTTCTCCTTTCTCAACATGTTTTTTATATTCCTAAGGAGCTCAGCCAAGTTGGGGATGAACCTCTTCAAGAAATTAATATTTCCAATGAAAGATTGCAATTCCTTAATGTTTCGAGGATGAGAGATTTGCAATAGGGCCTCAATCCTCCTTGGATCTATATTTATACCCTCCTCTGAAATAACGTGCCCAAGAACTTTACCTTCTTAGAGCCCAAATAGTGTTTTCACTCTTAGAGCCCAAATATTCCAAACTTTCTGCATTTCTCAAAAAATTTTCTCAAATGTTCTAAATGCTCTTCATCTGTCTTTGAAAAAATAGTAACATCATCTAGGTAAATAATGATGAAGAAGCCCATCTCTTCTAAGAATGCTATGTCCATGGCTCTCTGAAAAGTTGCACTGGCATTCATTAGACCAAAAGGACTTTTCACATACATGAAAGTGCCCCATGGTGTAGTAAATTCTTTCTTTAGTTGATCATCGGGGTGGACTAAGATCTGATTATACCTTGAGTAGCCATCAAGCAAAGAAATTCTTTTTGAACCAACTACCCTTTGTAAAATATGATCCATCTTGGGTAAAGGGTAGTTATCCTTGAGTGAAGCTTTGTTTAAGTCTCTAAATTCTATACAAAGCCTAATCTCTCATGTTTTCTTCCTAACTGACACCAGATTAGACACCCACTCAGAATATCTAATAGGGACAATAATACCAGCTTCATACATTTTCTTGATTTCCTTCTCAACCAAAGGCAGTTGAATAGGGTTTATTCTGCGTAGCTTCTGTTTTAATGGTTTTCAGTTTTCCTTGAAATGGATTTTGTGTTGTATTATTTTAGTGTCATAATATTTTAGATCTTCGTAACTCCACGCAAAAACATCAGAAACTTCTTTAAATAGCTCTATGTATTTGAGTTTAATGTGAGCTGGTAAAGTCTTATATAGTTTGATCGTCATTGGTTTTAGTTTGCTGCCTATATTTCACTCCTCAACTTCAGTCTCTACAGGCTCCAGTTTTGGATCCTTGGCTACATCGTTGAAATCAAACAACTCTTCTAAAGGGGACAAACCCTTTGGAAAACTTTGATTTTCAGACTACAGAGTTTCTAATTCATCTGTCTCTAACTCTGCAATCATCTCTATTTTGTTTTCATGTTTGCTTGACAACAGATACATATCAGCAAGCTCAGGAGACGGTTCTTCTTCACCAAGAAAATTTTCTTCACTAGGGCAGTCTGTTTCATAATCTGAATCTGAACTTGGTAGTTTGAATTCATTTCTGAATTGCATGAAGTTTTCTATTTGTTTGTCTTCGTCAAACACTTGCCAATAATTTTTGTTATCAGGAACAGCTAGTTTGAATTTTATCTGAGTTGTACATTCTTTGGTTTTGTATGGTGTTAAGCATGTTCTAGCAGCAAAAGCTAAGTTGTGGGCCACGTTATTTATTTTTCTTGGGACAAAAAACAATTGGGACTCCTCGAATATTTTTAAAATATCCATGACATCGTTTCGATAGGCCCTAAGTCTGGGGTGATTAGCGTTGTATTCCCCGTTGACTTGCCTAATGATTAATTCTGAATCCTCATACACTTTAATTCTTTTGGCTCCTAACTTTTTCAACAGATGTAAGCCTAAAAGCAGGGATTCATATTCCTCTATGTTATTCAAACACTGGAAGTTTAATCTATAGGAAATGCTTTCTGTTTGGTTATTCTCAGTGTTGCGTATCCAGACCCCTGCACCAGAATTGCTCCTAGTGTAGGACCCATCAAAATACATACTCCACAAAGGATTAGTCTTGGGTTTATGAGTTTGACTATAATCCTCTTCAACTAACGTGCTCTCTGATTTTTGTCAAATATCAGCACTTAGTTGAATTTGTTTGAATTCCTCAGGTTTTTCATTTATTTGAGGAATGCTTTCTTGACTGTCAAGGTTAAAAAGCGATGGACATATGATTTGTAGTTCAAGACTCATGTTTGGTTTGCTGTTGTTCAAAGGTTTAGCAAATTGTTTTAACAGTTCTGTGTTGTTTACCTCCTCCTCTCTATTGGCCATTAATTTAGTTAAAGTGACTTGTTCACTGAATGTTTCATCGTTGAACAGGATAAATGGATCGAGGCCTGTATTTACAAAATATAGAGGAGAGTTTTGGGGTCTGTCTTGACTAGTCACCATATACTGCATATGGGACTCCCTATAAAGTTTTTTTGTTTGATTAAACACAGAGATGGTCGCATAGGTCATGTCCATCTGCATAGTTCCTTGTAACTTAGCCCCCCAAGACCTAGATAACAACATTCCATACTTTAGGGGTACATCAGCCACAACAATATCCATAACAAAACATTTGGCTGGAATCTGTACTAAGTTAACGCGGAGGTCTTTGATTAATCCTAAACATTTTACTCTACTTGAGTCAAAGGAGTAAAGGTCTTCATAAGGTTTGGTGATTTATAGACCCAGGCTCTCCATTATAGCTTTTGGCATTAAATTGTGAAAGGCCCCTGAATCGTGCATAGCGTTATGCAAAATCTTGTCATGAATGTTTAAACTTACATAAAAGGGAGGAACAGGTCCCTCTTGATATCTACCTTCAATATTTGGACCAAAAATAAGCTCTAGCTGGTCATCATTAAGATTGGAAGTGTCATTATTATCCTCTATGTTTAAAGCCTTCAAAATTTGGGTCCTATATACATTTTGGGCAGCTAGTTCAGTGAGAGGAACAAAGATTTTAATTTTTTAAATTTCCTACTCTAGGCTAAAAGGAATTTGATTCTTTGAAGTGCTTGTCTCAACCTTATTAACTGCCACTCTGTCAGCAAAAACTGTTTGTTGATTTTGTCTATTTACATTTGACAAAATTGTTTTCACAGGCGTATCGACTAAGGTGTTAGTACTACTAAGGTCTACATTTTGTTTTACATTGTTTTGAGTGCCTTTCTCTTTACCTTTATCAGAATTTCCAGCCACTGTTTTGTCTTTTTGTTTTACAATTTTCGATTTGTTTATAGTTCTATTTTGTGAATATTTATCAAAGGTTTTGTTGTTGGGAGTTGGTTGGTTGGTTTACTTCGAAGTTCATATTCTCTTTGAGATTCAATGATTACATTCTCCATGTCTTGATAATAAATTTCATCATTATCTCTTTTTTCATCATAAGGTGTGTATAGACCTTGTTTTCTATCATAATGAACCTCAAAGTCATCATTATCTACTCCCAGAATTTTGATATCATCTTCCTCTATTTTCTCATTGGTGTCTTCAACCTCACTTACATAGTTTTGATGAAAGGGAGGAGCTATCTGTTGATCATCTTCCCTTGGTCTATTTTGAGGCTGGTTCCTTCAAAAATTCTGATTTTGGTTCTAATTTCTTTTTCGAGGAGCAGTTTGGTTTTGACTTGCTTGTGCTCTCTCAAGGATGCTCATTTTCTTCATCATCTCTTCCATCATTATTTCCATCCTTGAGTTGGAAATAGAAGGTATGGATTCCTCTCTAAAGGATACCCTCTTCTCATTCTTCATTCTTTCTCTTTTCTCCATCAAGTTTACTTCCACAGCAAGAGCCCCTTTTTGCATATCTTCAAGGGTTAGAGGATCTCTTTCTCTCAGCTGATAAGCCATTTAAGGGTCAAACCCTTCAGGAAACTTGTTTAGCACTGAGCCTTGTGGAGGTTTCAAATCTGGGGGAAGGGCATTATACACACTATTAAGTCTAGTGCAGTAAGCTTATATGTTTTTCCCAGTTTTTCTTTGAAGGTCCTTGTAATCAGAAAGTATTTGGAGTGGATTCTTCTGCACTTCCCATTTGTTTAAGAATGTCTGTTGGAAGGCTTGGAGATCATTAATACTGTGGGGGGGTAAGCCTTTAAACCATTTTCTTACTTCTCCCCCTAAACTCTGAGAAAATAGTCTAAGTTTGATAGAATCATCATCAATTTGTAGTGATGCAGTTGAAAGAATCCACATGTTGTGATGCAGTTGTAGCATTGCTAGCATCATACAATGGAATTTTGGACTGATATTCCCATGGAAGGTTGAATAATGGTACCGGAAGGACTAAGGGAGCATACCATGCTACCATGATATCTAGTGGAGGTGGATTTACGAGAGCTGGATTAACAAAAGGGAAAATGGGCTGAAGTGGGGTGGTTTGGATAGTGGATGTAGGATGAATAGATGTGGATGGACTAGGAAGAGACTGCTGAGCTGATATTGGATGAGAGACACCTAAATTGTGAAGGAAATGTAAATCAGGTGGTGTTGTTTCTCTACTACTAGGATGTTCACTTGTTTCAGGAGATTAAAGTGAAGACTCTGAATCTAGCTAATCTAAATCATCAAGTGAGCTAGTTCTAAATGGATTTCTTAAGTCTACTTGTGATTGTTGTAGAGCTGCAAGATTTTTAGGAACTGAATTTTCTCTCAAGGGCGATCTGAAAACAGTTGAAAATTTTATCTTAGGAGACTTCCTAAGAATACTTTTCGGGATATAAAATATCTCAGGTGGGTTTGGTTCAGGGTAGGCTCTAGTATGAATATTTCTAGGAGCCACTATGATGTGTTTTTGAGACCCAACTAAACAAGAAAATTTCAACCAAATATGACAATATTTGAGAGGTTAACTGATCTATTTTATGCAAATTTTAATCCTATAGTCCTCTAACTGAGTTTGAATGATGTTATAATGGTAATGGTTCTTCCCAGTGGAATCTTAAGGTCTATTTAGGATTTTTGGAGTCGCAAAGTGGAAGTTTTTAGCTCTTTTGGAGGTAAAAGGTTTTATGGTCCACCACCATGTTTATTGAATACCAATCTAAAATCTTTTTGCATTTTCTGAGTTATTTTTCAGTTTCTTGTGGTTCTTAAGAGTGTCCTAAATATGTTTCAAAACATAGCTACAGTTATGAAACAAAGATAGTCTACTCTCATGGATAAACTAGCTGATCCTTTAAGTTTAGATAAACTCTTATGAGAATCCTAGGTTTTTCCTAGCTTGTCACTGATTCAAACAACTTTTATCATGATTACCGTATGTTTGGTAGTGCTTGAAGAGGGCTACTTTTACTCACAAGGTTTTATGAAGTGTTTAAGGGAGCCTAAGATGAAAGTTGACTCAGTCCCCCAGTGGAGTCACCAGAAGATGTTAGTTCCCTATAATTAGCAAGATTGGCAATGTTCAACTACAAGGAGAACACTATTTCAACCACTTTGGGATTCTAGGATCTAGCCCTCCTGAATCCGGAGAGGGATCTCTCCAATAAGTGAAAATATGGATTTATCTTTAAGGTTTTGGGTAATGATATCAGGCTAGTTATGAAGTTTGAGGGTTTTTGTTTGTTTTTGGATGGTTGAGCATGATTATTATTTGAGTGGAAAGTCCTAAATGGAAAGATTTTTGAAGGTGTGAAGTTGCAAGTAATAAAAACGAGCTTTGGCTAAAAATATAGATATAACATTGGTTTTTAGTCCATTGGGCTATGGAGTCATAATAGGATTTAATTGAAACAACAAGGTTCAAGAATGTTCCATGGGGCAAGTCATCTATGTCTAAGGATCTCTTTAAAGTTGATTTTATGGAATTAAATGATACAACAAGAAGAGGAATTAAACAAATGAAGAACAAAGAGCAGCCTAAGATCAGGTAAGTACTTTGAAACTATCCTTCTTTTGGCATACACTTAAGAAAAACATAAAAGTAATCTAAGATTTGGTAAGTACTTGGAAACTAGCCATCTTTTGATGCACTTTGAATTAAAAAAAAGTTTGAAACACAAGGGGAAGCACATATGATAACAAAGAATAGTCTAAGATCAAGTAAGGACTTTTAACCTAGCCTGCTTTCAACACACTCTTAGGGAAACTTTTAGATAGTTTTTGGGGATAAAAATAAAGGACAGGGCTCACCATAACTTCCTCGGTTCATCTATACTTAACATAAAATGAAAATAACATTCAAGAATAACAATTAGCCTAAACAGTAGGACAAGGGAATGCCAGCATTCCTAACTTCTTGAAACTAAATTAAATCATTCCTAAACAACATAAATTGGAAGAAAACATGTAGATAAAGAATATCAGTCAGAGAAGGGTACTGATATATAGTAAATCCTAACTCTATGCTTATTTTTCTTTATCAGAGAAGATGGACAAAGTGAAAACAGAAATAAAATAACGATTTACAATAAAAAATAACATCACCGTTGACATAGACCAGGATCCCATAAATCAGCTTGTATTGATGCTTCAGACCAGTTACAGTCTTCAATTCCAATGTTTCAGTTCAGCAATCATCTTCACTTCTCAGCCTAACTTATTTAATCACAAGCAGAGCTTCAAGAGCCTTTGAACACTATTTACAGGTAGAAAATTCGAGCTCAAGTATATTTCAAAGTTCAACAACCAACATTTTTGCATCTTCTACAAGAGTATTTATAGAAGAAATGAGGAGGTGGGATCTGATAAAAGATCTCTTGGGTCAATAAATATAGACTTTAATGCTTCTCAGCCTTTGATGGGCTCGATGGAGAAGTTTACAGATGTTCTATCTGTATTAATTGTTTTACATTTAAGATTTAATCTCGTTGAGAGATTTTGTTTACTTTAAGGCTCTAATTCATGTTGTAATGACTCTGCTGGTATTTTTGCATTAAGTTCCTTTGGTAGAATTAACTATTCGGCCTCTGTAGAATGCTTTGAGGCTATAGGTGGCATTGGGTAGCTGAGAGTAATAAATTAGCCTCTGATGGGGTGGTGGAGACTCTTTCTGACTGATAGATCCTTTATTTGTCGTTAATTGTTTTTTAATTCGAAGGATTAGGCTTTTGATTTTCGATCTTAGCCGTAATCCTCCAAACTATGAAAACAGTCTTCAATCCTCTGTTTTGTTGTGTTTAAGTCTTCAACACTGATACTCTTTCGTTTTTATTTAAATTTTCTGTGTCTTGTTGATGTGCAGGGCCGTAAAGGGCTCATATGGCATCAATGCCCATGAAGCATTGACGAAACGTGATTTTGAACCCCGTGGATGGTTTCTCCTTTATGAACAAAGGTGTGGGGATCGTCATCCCCGGCCTTCGTTTTCCTTTATTATAATGGGAAAAACCTTTGAAACCTACAAAATACACACAAATGTTATAAAATCCTGCGTTATTGGGTAAAACTTCTTTGGAGGTCGTGGTTAGGAGCATGGTTGTTGGATGTCAGCATCCAACGGTGGAGATTTGTGTGTAGTGGTCAAAGAGAGATGTTGATGAAATGGTGTAGAGGATTAAGTCTGGGCCGTTGATCTTACAGAGATCAACGGTTGAAATAAGTCGGGAGGAAATAAAGCAAAGGGGTCACTTTATAGAGAAATGGTAGAAATATAAAGAAATAAGGTTAAAAACCTTTGTCGAAGGACATCTATTAAGAATTGAAATTGGGGTTTCGGGATGATCGTGGGCTGTCGGATGAGACCAGGCCATGAGATCAACGGCGGAGAGTTTTCACGTTAAAAACCCTTTGGAAGAGGTGGAGAGCAATGGTGTAAGGCCATATTTGATCTGAGCCGTTGATCTACAAAGATCGACGGCGGGAAGCACATGTGATATAATATAATAGAAAAAGAGGAAAGTGGTTTCGAGAGCTAAAACCACAGGTTTCACGTAGAGGAAAGGTAGGTAGGCGGTATTTCCTTATCGAACGCGATATGCGTCCCCGCCCAATACATGGCATTTTAAAACAGCTTATATCGCGTAAATTTTGAAGATTAACTTTTGTGCTAAAAGTTACGCGACATGGAACGTGGGCCGTTAGATCTAGAACCTCAGATCTAACGGTGTGGAAGCGAGCGCGATATTGGATAGATGCACATGTAGAAGAGGGAAGGGTGGTTTCAATCTAGGCCGTTGGATCTAAGATGGATGGCTGAGATCAAATATTAAAGAAGGCAGGACCCATAGGATGAAGGCCTGTCAGGTTTAATATGAGCCGCTAGATGGAACAAATCAATGGATGAGCTGTGATCTGGGGTATATACAAAATAATACAAAGGCAAAGAAAGGGTTAATGAAGGTCGTTGATCTGCAGAGATCAACGTCTGAGATTTGGCCAAAAAAGATTATGAAGCGAGACACATGATTTAAACCAAAGTCGGGAGATGCAGTCTAGATTGTCCGATCTGGACACTTGGATGGCCCAGATGCAATCGGAGGCATGCGATCAGCGGGGCAATGGACAGGAAGGGCACCAAAGCCATTAATTGTCGGCCATCGATCTACATATCAGATTGACAGTGGGAAATGGATCAGGGGATGTCAATCGGAGGTGGGGAAATATTAATGCGCTCGATGAAAAATGCCGATGTGATTTTGCGCAAGCCATAAAATTGGCCCAATGATCAACGATGGAGAAAAGCTCTGACCAATGAATCAAGCGAGCCCATTTATAATATATGAAAACCAAAAAATTAATGAAATACAAAGGTTTAATGGTTCGAGGCGGATTATATATATGAAATTCTTTGGCGCCCGTCTATGGGGCCGTTGGTCTATATGGAAGATAATAGGCCTAGGGCTTTATATGTACAAGGACCAATCGCATTGGAACTTTGGTGCTGGTCTTTCAATCTACCCATTTACATTAAAAAACATTGCCCTGGCAGGTTTAGATCAAAACTTAGGAAAAGGGGGTTTATGAATTTACAAAGAGAAATATGCATCGCAGATGGGTTTATACAATATTTTAGCGCCCGATTGCGGGCCCAGGGTTTAGTGAATGAGACAAGGGGATCGGGAGGTTGCAACCAGAGGCTAATCGCATCAGAGGCTTTTAACATGGCAAATAGACTTTCGCGCTCCGATTTCTCCGATGTGTTAAGCACCAAATGGGCCTAGTGCTTGGTTCCAGCACCAAGGCATATGGTGGGGAAGTGGTTAGGACTTAGCCCAAAGGGGCTTAAGCCTTTAGTTTAAAAACTTATTTTTTTATGAAATTTTTCACAGTTTTTGATGGGTTTGGGGGTTTTGGCAAAGTTTAAAAGTGAGTTTTAAACTTTGTAAAGAGGATCTTATGAAGGGGAAAAGGAGAAAATTGGAAAATAGAGGAATATCATAGGGAATGGAGGGGTAAAAATGAAGGTTATTTTGAAGTGGAATGAAGGAAAAAATGGTGTTTTACAGCAAATGGAAACAACAGTGAAGATTTGAACAAAGGGCATGATGTCTTCATGAGTCTTCAAGAGATAACATTTTTAGCAATAAAACTTGTTTCTTGAAGGCTCCAAAAATGATTTAGCCACCTTTTGATATAACAAATTTTATAGGTGGCTAACAGTGGTTCCACTTGGGGATGGTGCTTTCTTGAAGGCATCAAGAACTTCAGACTTGCATTCTCTGGGAGGCTGATCAGTGCCTTATCCATTGGGCTGCAACTTTCTTACTTGGATGATCTTCTTTTGCTATGAAAACATGTTAGCAACCATGAATAACAATGAATCTTCATCAACACAAGCTTTCTACCTACCCAATCCTATTGATCTAACATTTTTTCTTCTTTAGAGTGCACTTGGATTGGAAAACTCTTTTTTACAACATTTTATTATTTTTGAAAGAATAAAACCAATCTAATTCTACTCCTTATTCCTGCGTGAACTCAGATTAAACAGTTGAGTTCATATGTTTCTCGACCTAATCTACCAATCTGTTAGGATTAAACAGTCTAACAGATTTTTATTCTCTAATTTCTAAAACAGAAATTTAATAACATACAAGTCAGGATTGAACCTTCTAACTTGATGTTGATCTACGGCATAAAAAACAAGCTGCACATAGATATTAGTTTTGCAGAAAATTAAATCAAAATCGAAGGCTTAAGATCTGAAAGTTCAAAGCACCTCCTTCATCTTTTTTCAGCTCTGCTTTTACTTCTGTTGAGTTGTTCTTCGCTTTTTCTCTAGTTTAGATTTTGAGCTGATTAGAACCAGTTTTACCTCTATTTTGACTCAAAATTTGAAACAGATTTGAGTCATTCTTGTTTGGAAACTTATGTTCATACCTTGAGCACACTTGAACCTTTAATTTCTAGCCTAATCTAACTACTGATAAGCCAAGATTAAGTTGTTTGGCAAATCAAATTCACTAACGTATCAGCAAAAAATTGAAAAATTAATTAGTCATGATTAGGATGTATGACTAATTAGAAGTTTGTTTCCAGGAGTGGCATTTAAGCTTGCAAACTTTCATAATTTATTTCTCTTTTTTGGTATGGGGCTGTACCTTTATTGTTTTTACAATATTCCCTCTTTTCTTTCTTTCACTGTTTTTGTATTTTTTATTTTTCTAACTTTGAATGCAATGATGGGTGAAATATTTATAATGAGAAAAAAGATAAAAAGGCTTTCACAACATGACAATATCAAGAGAAGTAATGTTTAAGCATCCTGCCATTGACAGGATCCCCAAACAATTATGCTCCATTCAACTCTTGTAAGAAAAAGGCATTATTACCAGCAGCTGAATGAATGAAGTAAGGGCCAAGCCATAAGTTGTCAAATTTTCCATGCTTGCTCTTGTCTTGTCTCCTTGAGTCTCACTTTAACACTTTGTCCCCAACATTGAAATTGCTGGCCTTTGTTCTTTTGTCAAAGAATTTCTTAATGCTGTCTTTCTTTTGTAATGCTTTGTTATAAACCTCCTCTCTGGTTTTCTGGAGGTGAATTGTTTGATTTATCCTTCTGATCATGTCATTGTCTTCAGACTAAACCTCTTGAATCAACTTCATAACTGGTACACCAAGGCAGGTAGGAAAAATTTCATCAGTACCATACACAAGCTGGAAGGGTGACAAACCATAGATTTCTTCAAATTCAATCTGTCAATTCAAAGTGCATGCACAAGCTTTGTGTGCCAAGACTTCTTGTTTTCCTCCAACAGCTTTTTGATTATGTTCACCAAACTCTTGTTTGAGGATTCTGCAAGTCCATTACCTTGAGGGTAATAGGCCGTGGAATGACCCAATGTGATTTGATACTTGTGACAGAATTCAACCATCTTATTTTATCCAAATGTTTCTTCATTATCAGTGATGATCTTGGTAGGACAGCCAAATCTAGAGAGAATATTAGTCTCCATTAATTTTATAATGACATAATCATTGTCTTGCCTACAAGGGATGGCTTCTATCCATTTGGTGAAGTAGTCTATGGCAGTGAGAATCCATCTATGCTGAGCAGAGGAAGGTGCATGGATTTCTCCTATGAATTAAAGTCCCCATTGTTGAAATTGAGCTTCAACAGTTATTGGATGTAAAGGTAAGGGTAGCAGCTTTCTTTTTCCCTCAAAAATTTGGCATTTATGAGAGGCAATTATCATCTTATGTACATCAAGAAAGAGAATAAGCCAATAGTAACCAGCCCTCATGATTTTGTTGGATGTTGTCTTCCAGTATAGGTGGCCTCCACTCTCTCCTTCATGGAACTTGTGCTTAACCTTCTCTGCATCATACTCAGGAAAAAATTTAAGCAATATATCTACTTGCATTTTTCCAATAAATACATTTATCTATAATGCAATAGTTTACAGCTTTTAACTTTAAAAACCTTGCCTTTGTTTTTGATAAACCGGGAAGTGTATTTAAATTAAGAAAAACAAATAAAATATTAGCATACCAAGAGGAATTCATAAAATGATCTTCAACAATGGGAGTTGAGAATTCTTCTTGGTTATCTAAAGAATCAATCATATTAATATCAAGAACTTCAAAATTTGATTTAGCCATCAATCTAGCTAGACCTTGGCCTTTGATGAGTTTAGTGGCCTTTATCTCTAAATCATATTCAAGAATAACAGCTATCCACTTACCTCTCTTACCATCTGGGTCCTGTGTTAGAATGTCTTTCACAACTGAATTTGGGAAAAAGGCAATGATGTGTGAATGCAATATGTATACTCTGAAGTCTTTCAAAGACTTATCAAAGCAAAAGCTTATTTTTCCATAATTTTATAGTTCAAAGGAGCATCCCTCAATGCCTTGTTAAAGAATTCAGTAGGTTGCTCTTGTCCTTGTGGATTTTTCTATAAAAGGACAACAGTTATTGTATGTTCTGACACAAATGAAAAAACATAAAAATCCTTTTAAAAATCAAGACTTATTAGAACAGGTGTTTTGGTTAATGCTTGTTTCACCAATTCAAAGGAATTCTTTCCTTCCAAGGTCCATTTTACCCCTTGCTCCTTTTTCAACATGTTTGTTATATACCTAAGGAGCTCAGCCAAGTTGGGGATGAACCTCCTCAAGAAATTAATCTTTCCAATGAAGGACTGCAATTCCTTGATGTTTCGAGGATGAGAGATTTTCAATAGGGCCTCAATCCTCTTTCGACCTATCTTTATACCCTCCTCTGAAATAACGTGGCCAAGAAGTTTACCTTCTTAGAGCCAAAATAGTGTTTTCTTAGGGTTTAAATATATTCCAAACTTTCTGCATTTCTCGAAAAATTTTCTCAAATGTTGTAAATGTTTTTCATCTATCTTTGAAAAAACAGTAACATCATCCAGGTAAATAATGATGAAGAAGCCCGGCTCTTCAGAGAATGCTATGTCCATGGCTCTCTGAAAAGTTGCACCAGCATTCATTAGAACAAAAGGCATTTTCACATACATGAAAGTGCCCCATGGTTTAGTAAATGTTGTCTTTAGTTGATCATCAGGGTGGACTAAGATCTGATTATACCCTGAGTAGCCATCAAGCAAAGAAATTATTTTTGAACCAACTACCCTTTGTAAAATATGATCCATCTTAGGTAAAGGGTAGTTATCCTTGAGTGAAGCTTTGTTTAAGTCTCTAAAGTCTATACATAGCCTAATCTCTCCTGTTTTATTCTTAACTGACACCAGATTAGACACCTACTCAGAATATCTAATAGAGACAATAATAACAGCTTCATACATTTTCTTGATTTCCTTCTCAACCAGAGGCAATTGAACAAGGTTTATTCTGCGTAGCTTCTATTTGTATGGTTTTTGGTTTTCCTTGAGAGGGATTTTGTGTTGTATTATTTCAGTGTCATAAGATTTCAGATCTTCGTAAATCCACGCAAAAACATCAGAAAATGCTTTAAACAACTCTATGTATTTGAGTTTAATGTGAGCTGGTAAATTCTTAGACAGTTTGGTCATCATTAGTTTTAGTTCACTGCCTATATTGCACTCCTAAACTTCAGTCTCTACAGGCTCCAGTTTTGGCTCCTTGGCCACATCGTTAAAATAAAAAAACTCTTCTAAAGGGGACAGACCCTTTGGCAAACTCTGATTTTCAGACTACAGAGTTTCTAATTCCTCTGTCTCTAACTCTGAAATCATCTATGTTTTTTTTTCATGTTTTCTTAACAACAGATTCATATCAGCAAGCTCAGGAGATGGTTCTTCTTCACCAAGAAAATTTTCTTCACTAGGGCAGTCTGTTTCATAGTCTGAATCTGAACTTGGTAGTTTGAATTCATTTCTGAATTGCATGAAGTCTTATATTTGTTTGTCTCCGTCAAACACTTGCCAATACTTTTTGTTATCTGGAACAGTCGGCCTGAATTTTATCTGAGTTGTACATTCTTTGGTTTCGTATGGTGTTAAGCATGTTCTAGCAGCAAAAGCTAAGTTGTGGGTTGTGTTATTTCTTTTTATTGGGACAAAACACAATTGGGATTCCTCGAATGTTTTTTAAAGATCCATGACATCGTTTCGACAGGCCCTAAGTTTTGGGTGATTAGCGTTGTATTCCTCGTTGACTTGCCTAATGATTAATTTTGAATCCCCATACACTTTAATTCTTTTGGCTCCTAAATTTTAAAACAGATGTAAGCCTAAAAGCAGGGATTCATATTCCACTATGTTATTCGAACACTGGAAGTTTAATCTATAGGAAATGCTTTCTGTGTGGTTATTCTCACTGTTGTGTATCCAAACCCCTACACCAGCATTTATCCTAGTGCATGACCCATCAAAATACATACTCCACAAAGGATTAGTCTTGGGTTTATCAGTTTGACTATAATCCTCTTTAACTAACGTGCTCTCTGATTGTTGTGGAATATTAGCACTTAGTTGAATTTGTTTGAATTCCTCAGGTTTTTCGTTTATTTGAGGAATGCTTTCTTGACTATCAAGGTTAAAAAGTGATGGATGTATGATTTGTAGTTCAAGACTCGTGTTTGGTTTGCTGTTGTTCAAAGGTTCAGAAAATTGTATTAATAGTTTTGTGTTGTTTACCTCTTCCTCTCTATTGGCCATTAATTTAGTTAAAGTGACTTGTTCACTGAATGTTTCATCGTTGAACAGGATAAATGAATCGAGGCCTATATTTACAGAATACAGAGGAGAGTTTTGGGGTCTGTCTTGACTAGTCACCATATACTGCATATGGGACTCTCTGTAAAATTTTCTTGTTTGATTAAACACAGGTATGGTCGCATAGGTCATGTCCATCTACATAGTTCCTTGTAACTTAGCCCCCCAAGACCTAGATAACAACATTCCATACTTTGGGGGTACATCAGCCACAGCAATATCCATAACCAAACATTTGGTCGGAATCTGTGCTAAGTTAACGCAGAGGTCTTTGATTAATCCTAAACATTTTACTCTGCTTGAGTCAAAGGAGTAAAGGTCTTCATAAAGTCTAGTGATTTCTAGACCCAAGCTCTCCATTACAGCTTTTGGCATTAAATTGTGACAGGCCCCTGAATCATGCATAGCATTATGAAAAATCTTATCATGAATGTTTAAACTTACATAAAAGGGAGGAACAGGTCCCTCTTGATATCTACCTTCAATATTTGGACCAAAAATAAGCTCTGGCTAGTCATCATTAAGATTGACTGTGTCATTATTATCCTCTATGTTTAAAGCCTTCAAAATTTGGGTCCTATATACCTTTTGGGCTGAAAGGAATCTGATTCTTTGAAGCGCTTGTCTTAGCCTTATTAACTGCCACTCTGTCAGCAAAATATGTTTGCTGGTTTTGTCTATTTACATTTGACAAAATTGTTTTCACAGGAGTACCAACTGAGGTGTTAGTACTAATAAGGTTTGCACTCGGTTTTACATTGTTTTTAGTGCCTTTCTCTTTACCTTTATCATAATTTTCAGCCATTTTTTTGTCTTTTTGTTTTACAATTTTCAGTTTGTTTACAGTGTTGTTTTGTGAATATTTATCAGAGGTTTTGTTCTTGGGAGTTTGTTGATTGGTTTTACTTTCAAGGTCATATTCTCTTTGAGATTCAATGATGAAATTCTCCATGTCTTGATAATAAATTTCATCATTATCTCTTTTGTCATCATAAGGTGTGTATAGACCTTGTTTTCTATCATAATGAACCTCAAAGTCATAATTATCTACTCCCAGTAAGTTGATATCATCTTCCTCTATTTGCTCATCGGTGTCTTCAACCTCACTTACATAGTTTTGATGAAAGGGAGGAGTGATATGTTGATCATCTTCCTTTGGTCTATTTTGACGCTGGTTCCTTCTAAAATTCTGATTTTGGTTCTGAATTATGTTTTGAGGAGCAGTTTAGTTTTGAATTGCTTGTGCTCTCTCAAGGATGCTCATTTTCTTCATCATTTATTCCATCATTCTTTCCATCTTTGAGCTGGAACTAGAATGTGTGGATTCCTCTCTGAAGGATACTCTCTTCTCATTCTTCATTCTTGCTCTTTTCTCCTTCAAGTTTACTTCCACACCAAGAGCCCCTTTTTTCATATCTTCAAGGGTTAGAGGATCTCTTTCTCTCAGCTGATAAGCCATTTCAGGTTCAAACCATTTAGGAAACTTGTTTAGTGTTGAGCCTTGTGGAGGTTTCAAATCTAGGGGAAGGGCATTATACACACTATTAAATCTAGTGCAGTAAGCTTGTACGTTTTCTCCAATGTTTCTGTGGAGGTTCTTGTAATCAGAAAGTATTTGGAGAGAATTCTTCTGCACTTCCCATTTGTTTAAGAATGTCTGATGGAAGGCTTTGAGATAATTAATACTGTGGGGGGCTAAGCCTTTAAACCATTTTCTTACTTCTCCCCCTAAACTCTGAGAAAATATTCTAAGTTTGACAGAATCATCATCAATTTCATTTCTGTCAAAGTAGTCATTCATTTTATCCACATGTTGTGATGCAGTTGTATCATTTCTAGCATCATATAATGGAATTTTCGACTAATAGACCTATGGAAGGTTGACTAAATGTACAAGAAGCACTAAGGGAGCATACCATGCTGCCATGATATGTGGTGGAGGTGGATTTACGAGAGCTAGATTAACAAAAGGGAAAATGGGCTAAAGTGGGGTGGTTTGGACAATGGATGTAGGATGAATAGATGTGGATGGACCAGGAATAGATTGCTGAGCTGATCTTGGATGAGAGACACCTAAATTGTGAAGGAAATGTAAATCAGGTGGTGTTGTTTCTCTACTACCGGGATGTTCACTTGTTTAAGGAGATGAAATTGAAGACTCTGAATCTAGATGATCTAAATCATCAAGTGACCTAGTTCTAAATGGATTTCTTAAGTCTACTTGTGATTGTTGTAGAGCTACAAGATATTCAGGAATTTAATTTGCTCTCAAGGGTGATCTGAAAACAGTTGAAAATTTTATCTTAGGAGACTTCCTAAGGATACTTTCCAGGTTATCAACTATCTCAGGTGGGTTTGGGTCAGGGTAGGCTCTAGTATGAATCTTTCTAGGAGCCACTATGATGGTTTTTGAGACCCAACTAAACAAGAAACGTTAAACCAAATATGGCAATATTTGAGAGGTTAACTTATTTGTTTTACGCAAATTTTAATCCTACAGTCCTCTAACTGAGTTTGAATGATGTTATAATGGTAATGGTTCTTCCCAGTAGAGTCTTAAGGTCTGTTTAGGATTTCTGGAGTTTCCAAGTGGAAGTTTTTAGCTCCTTTGGAGGTAAAAGTTTTTACAGTCCACCACCATGTTTATTGAATACCAATCTAAAATATTTTTGGGTTTTTTGAGTTATTTTTCAGTTTCTTGTGGTTCTTAAGAGTGTCCTAAATCTGTTTAAAAACTTAGCTACGGTTATGAAACAAAGACAGTCTACTCTTATGGCTAAACTAGCTGATCCTTCAAGGTTATATAAACCCTTATGAGAATCCAAGGGTTTGCCTAGCTTGTGACTGATTCAAACAAGTTTTATCATGATTACCGTATGTTTGGCAGTGCTTGAAGAGGGATTCTTTTACTCACAAGGTTTTATGAAGTGTTTAAGGGAGCCTAAGACGAAATTTGACTCAGCTCCCCAGCGGAGTTTCCAGAAGATGTTAGCTCCCCTTAATTAGCAAGATTGGCAAAGTCCAACTGCAGGGAGAACACTATTTCAACCACTTTGGGATTCTAGGATCTAGCCCTCCTGAATCTGGAGAGGGATCTCTCCAATAAGTGCAAAGATGGATTTATCTTTAAGGTTTTGGGTAATGATATTAGGCTAGTTATGAAGTCTGAGTGTTTTTGTTTGTTTTTGGATGGTTGAGCATGACTATTATTTGAGTGGAAAGTCCTAAATGGAAATAGTTTCAAAGGTGTGAAGTTGCAAGAAATCAAAATGATCTTTGCTAAAAATATAGATATAACGCTGGTTTTTAGTCCATTAGGCTATGGAGTCATAATAGGATTTAATTGAAACAACAAGGTTCAAGAATGGTCCATGGGGAAAGTAATCTATGTCTAAGGATCTCTTTAAATTTGATTTTATGGAATGAAATTATACAACAAGAAGGGGAATTAAACAAATGAAGAACAAAAAGCAGCCTAAGATCAAGTAAGTACTTTGAAACTATCCTGCTTTTGGCATACACTTAAGGAAAACATAAAAGTAATCTAAGATCTGGTAAGTACTTCGAAACTAGCCAGCTTTTGATGCACTTTAAATTAGAAAATCATTTGAAACACAAGGGGAAGCACATATGATAATGAAGAATAGTCTAAGATCAGGTAAGGACTTTTAACCTAGCCTGCTTTCAACACACTCTTAGGGAAACTTTTAGATAGTTTTTGGGGATAAAACTAAAGGACAAGGCTCACCATAACTTCCTCAGTTCATCTCTACTTAACATAAAATAAAAATAACATTCAAGAATAACAATTAGCCTAGACAGTAGGATGAGGGAATGCCAGCATTACTAATTCTTGAAACTGAATTAAATCATTCCTAAACAACACAAATTGGAAGAAAACATGTAGATAAAGCTTGTCAGTCAGAGAAGGGTACTGATATATAGTAAATCCTAACTCTATGCTTGTTGTTCTTTATCAGAGAAGAAGGAAAAAGTGAAAACAGAAATAAAATAATGATTTACAATAAGAAATAACATCACCGTTGACATAGACTAAGATCCCATAAATCATATTGTATTGACGCTTCAAACCAGTTACAATCTTCAAGTCCAATGTTTCAGTTCAGCAATCATATTCACTTCTCAGCCTAACTTATTTATTCACAAGCAAAGCTTCAAGAGCATTTTAACACTATTTACAGGTAGAAAATTTGAGCTCAAGTATATTTCAAAGTTCAGCAACCAACATTTTCTCATCTTCTATAAGAGTATTTATAGAAGAAATGAGGAGGTGGGATCTGATAAAAGATATCTTGGGTCAATAAATACAGACTTTAATGCTTCTCGGCCTTTGATGGGCTTGATGGAGAAGTTTACAGATGTTCTGTCTGTATTAATTGTTTTACATTTAAGATTTAAGCTCGGTGAGAGATTTTGTTGACTTTAAGGCTCTAATTCATGTTGTAATAACTCTGCTGATATTTTTGCATTAAGTTCCTTTGGTAGAATTAACTATTTGGCTGTTTTGAGGAAAATATTTGATTTTCTGATCATAATTCGGCCTCTGTAGAATGCTTTGAGGCTACAGGTGGCATTGGGTAGCTGAGAGGAATCGATTAGCCTCTGATGGGGCAGTGGAGACTCTTTCTCACTGATAGATCCTTTATTTGTCATTAATTGTGTTTTAATTCTGAGGATTAGGCTTTTGATTTTCAATCTTAGCCATAATCCTCCAAAAATGTGAAAACAGTCTTCAATCCTCTATTATGCTGTGTTTAAGTCTTCAACACTGATACTCTTTCATTTTGATTTAAATTTTTCATGTCTTGTTGATGTGCAGGGCCGCAAAGGGCTCATATGGCATCAATGCCCATGAAGCATTGACGAAACGTGATTTTGAACCCCATGGATGGTTTCTCCTTTATGAAAAAAGGTGTGGGGATCGTCATCCCCGGCCTTCATTTTCCTTTATTATAATGGGAAAAACCTTTGAAACCTAAAAAATACACACAAATGTTATAACATCTTGCGTTATTGGGTAAAACTACTTTGGAGGTCGTGGTTAGGAGCGTGGTCGTTGGATGTCAACATCCAACGGTGGATATTTGCCGCGTAGTGGTCAAAGAGAGCGGTTGATGAAATGGTGCAAAGGATTAAGTCCGGGCCATTGATCTTGCAGAGATAAACAGTCAAAATAAGTTGGGAGAAAATAAAGCGAAGGGGTCAGTTTATAGAGAATAGGGAGAAATATAAAGAAATAAGGTTAAAAACCTTTGTCGAAGGAAATCTGTTAAGAATTGAAATTGGGGTTTCGGGATGATGGTGGGCCGTCGGATGAGACCAGGCCACGAAATAAACGGCGGAGAGTTTGCATGTTAAAAAACTTTTGGAAGAGGCGAAGGGTGATGGTGTAAGGCCAGATTTTATTTGAGCCGTTGATCTGCAAATATCGACGGCGGGAAGCACGCGTGATATAATATAATAGAAAATAAGGAAAGTGGTTTCGGGAGGTAAACCCACAAGTTTCGCGTGGAGGAAAGGTGGCTACGTGGTATTTCCTTATTGAACGCGATATGCATCCCCGCCCGACACGTTACATTTTAAAACAGCTTGTATCGCGTAAATTTTGGAGATTAACTTTCGTGCTAAAAGTTACGCGGCATGGAACATGGGCCGTTAGATCTAGGACCTTAGATCTAACGGTGGGGAAGCAAGCGCGATATTGGATAGATGCGTGGGTGAAAGAGGGAAGGGCGATTTCAATCTGGGCCGTTGGATCTAAGATGGACGGCTGAGATCAAATATTGAAGAAGGCAGGACCCACAGGAGGCAGGCCTATCAGGTTAAATATGAGCCGTTAGATGGAACAAATCAACGGCTGAGATGTGATCTGGGGTATAAACCAAATAATACAAAGGCAGAGAAAGGGTTCATGAAGGCCATTGATCTACAGAGATCAACGTCTGAGATTTGGCCAAAAATCATTATGAAGCTGGACACATGATTTAAACCAAAGTCAGGAGATGCAGTCTCGACCATCCGATCTGGACACTTGGATGGCCCAGATGCAATTGGAGGCATGCGATCGACGGGGCAATGGATAGGAAGGGTGCCGAAGCCGTTAATTGTGGGCCGTCGATCTGTAGATCAAATCGACAGTAGGGAATGGATCAGGGGATGTCAATCGGAGGAGGGGAAATATTAATGCGCTCGATAAAAAATTCCAATGCGATTTTGTACAGGCCATCGGATTGGCCCAATGATCAACGGTGGAGAAAAGCTCCGACAAATGAATCGAGTGGGCCCCTTTATAATATATGAAAACTAAAAATTTAATGAAATACAAAGGTTTAATGGTTCGGGGTGGATTATATATATGAAATGCTTTGGCACCCATCTGCGGGGCCGTTGGTCTATATGGAAGATAATAGGCCCAGGGCTTTATATGTACAAGGGCCAATCGCATCGAAACTTCGGTGTTGGTCTTTCAATCTACCCATTTACATTAAAAAGCATTGCCCTGGTGAGTTTAGACCAAAACTTAGGAAAAGGGGGTTTATGAATTTACAAAGGGAAATATGCATCGGAGATGGGTTTATACAATGTTTTAGCGCCCGATTGCAGGCCCAGGGTTCAGCGAATGAGACAAGGGGATCGGGAGCTTGCAACCATAGGCTAATCGCATTGGAGGCTTTTAACATGGCAAATAGACTTGCGCGTTCCGATTTCTCCGATGCAATAAGTGCCAAATGGGCTTAGCACTTGGTTCCAGCACCAAGGCATATGGTGGGGAAGTTCTTAGGACTTATCCCAAAGGGGCTTAAGCCTTCAGTTTAAAAAATTATCTTTTTATGAAATTTTTCACAGTTTTTAATGGATTTGGGGGTTTCGACAAAGTTTAAAAGTGAG
Organism: Pinus albicaulis; assembly: GCA_034641835.2. Lineage (NCBI taxonomy): Eukaryota > Viridiplantae > Streptophyta > Pinopsida > Pinales > Pinaceae > Pinus > Pinus albicaulis. The sequence continues at coordinate 1,378,443,946 of CM076581.1, forward strand.
TTTTAAACTTTGTAAAGAGGATCTTATGAAGGGGAAAAGGGGAAAAATGGAAAATAGAGGAATATCATAGGGAATGGAGGGGTAAAAATGAAGGTTAGTTTGAAGTGGAATGAAGGAAAAAATGGTGTTTTACAACAGTATTTTCTCTATGAAATCAGCAAAATTTCAGAGTTTTTAAAATGGAAACAACAGTGAAGATTAGAACAAAGGGCATGATGTATTCATGAGTCTTCAAGAGATAAAATTTTTACCAATAAAAATTGTTTCTTGAAGGCTCCAAAAATGATTTAGCCACCTTTTGATATAACAAATTTTATAGGTGGCTAACAGTGGCTCCACTTGGAGATGGTGCCTTCTTGAAGGCATCAAGAACTTCAGACTTGCATTCTCTAGGAGGCTGATCAGTGCCTTATCCATTGGGCTACAAATTTCTTACTTGGATGATCTTCTTTTGCTATGAAAACATGTTAGCAACCATGAATAACAATGGATCTTCATCAACACAAGATTTCTACCTACCCAATCCTACTGATCTAACATTTTTTCTTCTTTAGAGTGCACTTGGATTGGCAAACTCTTTTTTATAACATTTTATTCTTTTTGAAAGCATAAAACTATTCTAATTCTAGTCCTTATTTCTCCATGAACTCAGATTAAACAGTTGAGTTCATATGTTTCTCTACCTAATCTACCAATATGTTAGGATTAAACAATCTAACATATTTTTATTCTCTAATTTCTAAAACAGAAATTTAATAACATACAAGTTAGGATTGAACAGTCTAACCTGATGCTGATCTACGTCATAAAAAACAAGCTGCACATAGATATTATTTTTGCAAAAAATTAAATCAAAATGGAAGGCTTAAGATCTGAAAGTTCAAAGCACTTCCTTCATCTTTTCTCAGCTCTGTTTTTAGTTCTGTTTGAGTTGTTCTTCGCTTGTTCTCTGGTTCAGATTTTGAGCTGATTAGAACCATTTTTACCTCTTTTTTGACTCAGAATTTGAAACATATTTGAGTCATTCTTTTTTGGAAACTTAGGTTCAGACCTTGAGCACGCTTGAACCTTTAATTTCTAGCCTAATCTACCTACTGATAAGCCAAGATTAAGCTGTTTGGAAAATCAAATTGACTAACCTATCACCAGACAATTTAAAAATAAATTATGCATGATTAGGATGTATGACTAATTAGAAGTGTGTTTCCAGGAGTGGCATTTAAGCTTGCACAGTTTCAGAATTTATTTCCATTTTTTGGTATGGGGTTGTACCTTTATTGTTTTTACAATATGTCCTCTTTTCTTTCTCACACTGTTTTTGTATTTTTTTATTTTTCTAACTTTGAATGCAATGATGGGTGAAATATTTATAATGAGAAAAAAAATAAAAAGGCTTTCAGAAAAAGATAGGATCAAGAGAAGTAATGTTTAAGAATCCTGCCATTGATAGGACCCCCAAAAAATTCTGCTCCATTCAACTCTTGTAAGAAAAAGGAATTATTACCAGCAGTTGAATGAATGAAGTAAGGGCCAAGTCATAAGTTGTCAAATTTTCTATGCTTGCCCTTGTCTTCTCTCCTTGAGTCCCACTTTAACACTTTGTCCCCAACATTGAAATTTTTGGCCTTAGTTCTTTTGTCAAAGAGCTTCTTAATGTTGTCTTGCTTTTGTAATGCTTTGTTATAAACCTCCTCTCTGGTTTTCTGGAGGTGAATTGTTTGATTTATCCTTCTGATCATGTCATTTTCTTCAGACTGAATCTCTTGAATCAACTTCATAACTGGTACACCAAGGCTGGTAGGAAAAATTGCATCAGTACCATACGCAAGCTGGAAGGGTGACAGACCAATATATTTCTTCAAAGTCAATCTGTCAGCCCAAAGTGCATGCACAAGCTTTGTGTGCCAAGAGTTCTTGTTGCCCTCCAACAGCTTTTTGATTATGTTCACCAAACTCTTATTTTAGGATTCTGCAAGTCCATTACCTTGAGGGTAATAGGCCGTGGAATGACCCAATGTGATTTGATACTTGTGACAGAATTCAACCATCTTATTTGATCCAAATGTTGCTGCATTATCAATGATGATCCTAGTACGACATCCAAATCTAGAGAGAATATTAGTCTCCATGAATTTTATAATGAAAAAAACATTGGCTTGCCTACAAGGGATGGCTTCTATCCATTTGGTGAAGTAGTCTATGGCAGTGAGAATCCATCTATGCTGAGCAGAGGAAGGTGGATAAATTTTTCCTATGAAGTCAAGTCTCCACTGTTGAAATGGAGCTTCAACAGTGATTGGATGCAGAGGTAAGGCTAGCAGCTCTCTTTTTCCCTCTAAAAGTTGGAATTTATGAGAGGCAATTATCATCTTATGTACATCAAGAAAGAGAGTAGGCCAATAGTAACCAGCCCTCAAGATTTTGTTGGTTGTTGTCTTCCAGTATAGGTGGCCTCCACACTCTCCTTCATGGAACCTGTGCTTAACCTTCTCTGCATCATACTCAGGCAAACATTTAAGCAATATACTACTTGCATTTTTCCAATAAAGACATTTATCTATAATGCAATAGTTTACAGCTTTTAACTTTAGAAACCTTGCCTTTGTTTTTGATAAACCGGTAGGTGTGTTCAAATTAATAAAAACAAATAAAATATCAGCATACCAAGAGAAATTCATAAAATGATCTTCAACAATGGGAGTGGAGAATTCTTCTTGGTTATCTACATCAATCATATTAATATCAATAACTTCAAAATTTGATTCAGCCATCAATCTAGCTAGACCTTGGCCTTTGATGAGTTTAGTGGGCTTTATCTCTAAATCATATTCAAGAATAACAACTATCCACTTACCTCTCTTACCTTCTGGGTCCTGTGTTATAATGTCTTTCACAACTGAATTTGGGACAAAGGCAATGATGTGTGATTGCAAGATGTATACTTTGAAGTATTTCAAAGCTTTAACCAAAGCAAAAGCTTGCTTTTCCATAATGTTATACTTCAAAGGAGCATCCCTCAATGCCTTGCTAAAGAATGCAATAGGCTGCTCTTGTCCTTGTGGATTTTTCTGTAAAAGGACAGTAGCTATTGTATGTTCTGATGCAAATGAAAAAACATAAAAATATTTTGAAAAATCAGGACTTATTAGAACTGGTGTTTTGGTTAACGCTTGTTTCACCAGTTCAAAGGACTTCTTTTCTTCCAAGGTCCATTTTACCCCTTGCTCCTTTTTCAACATGTTTTTTATATTCCTAAGGAGCTCAACCAAGTTGGGGATGAACCTCCTCAAGAAATTAATCTTTCCAATGAAAGATTGCAATTCCTTGATGTTTCGAGGATGAGAGATTTGCAATAGGGCCTCAATCCTCTTTGGAAATATCTTTATACCCTCCTCTAAAATAACGTGCCAAAGAATTTTAACTTCTTAGAGCCCAAATAGTGTTTTCTTAGGGTTTAAATATATTCCAAACTTTCTGCATTTCTCGAAAACTTTTCTCAAATGTTCTAAATGCTCTTCATCTGTCTTTGAAAAAACAGTAACATCATCCAAGTAAATAATTATGAATAAGCCCAGCCCTTCTGAGAATGCTATGTCCATGGCTCTCTGAAAAGTTGCACCAGAATTCATTAGACCAAAAGGCATTTTCACATACATGAAAGTGCCCCATGGTGTAGTAAATGTTGTCTTTAGTTGATCATTAGGGTGGACTAAGATCTGATTATACCCTGAGTAGCCATCAAGCAAAGAAATTATTTTTGAACCAACTACTCTTTGTAAAATATGATCCATCTTGGGTAAAGGGTAGTTATCCTTGAGTGAAGCTTTGTTTAAGTCTCTAAGGTCTATATAAGGCCTAATCTCTCTGGTTTTCTTCCTAACTGACACCAGATTAGACACCCACTCAGAATATCTAATAGGGAAAATAATGCCAACTTCATACATTTTCTTGATTTCCTTCTCAACCAAAGGCAGTTGAACAAGGTTTACTCTATGTAGCTTCTGTTTGAATGGTTTTCAGTTTTCCTTGAGCGGGGTTTTGTGCTATATTTTTTCAGTGTCATAAGATTTCAGATCTTCATAACTCCACGCAAAAACATCAGAAAATTCTTTAAACAGCTCCATGTATTTGAGTTTAATGTGAGCTGGTAAAGTCTTAGACAGTTTGATCATCATTGGTTTTAGTTCACTGCGTATATTGCACTCCTCAACTTCAGTCTCTACAGGCTCCAGTTTTCGCTCCTTGGCCACATAGTTAAAATCAAACAACTCTTCTAAAGGGGACAGACCCTTTGGCAAACTCTAATTTTCAGACTGCAGAGTTTCTAATTCCTCTGTCTCTAACTCTGCAATCATCTCTGTTTTGTTTTCATGTTTGCTTGACAAAAGATTCATATCAACAAGCTCAAGAGACGGTTCTTCTTCACCAAGAAAATTTTCCTCACTAGGGCAGTCTGTTTCATATTCTAAATCCGAACTTGGTAGTTCAAATTCATTTCTGAATTGCATGAAGTCTTCTATTTGTTTGTCTCCATCAAACACTTTCCAATACTTTTTGTTATGAGTAATAGCTGGTCTGAATTTTATTTGAGTTGTACATTCTTTGGTTTTGTATGGCGTTAAGCATGTTCTAGCAGAAAAATCTAAGCTATGGGCTGCATTATTTCTTTTTCTTCAGACAAAAAAAAATTGGGACTCCTCGAAAGTTTTTAAAAGATCCATGACATCGTTTCGACAGGCCCTAAGTCTATGGTGATTAGCATTATATTCCCCGTTGACTTTCCTAATGATTAATTCTAAATCCCCATACACTTTAATTATTTTGGCTCCTAACGTTTTACACAGATGTAAGCCCAAAAGCAGGGATTCATATTCCACTATGTTATTTGAACACCGGAAGTTTAATCTACAAGAAATGCTTTCTGTGTGGTTATTCTGAGTGTTGTGTATCCAGACCCCTGCAACAACATTGCTCCTAGTGCAGGACCCATCAAAATACATACTCCACAAAGGATTAGTCTCGGGTTTATCAGTTTGACTATAATCCTATTCAACTAACATGCTCTCTGATTGTTGTGGAATATCATCACTTAGTTGAATTTGTTTGAATTCCTCAGGTTTTTCGTTTATTTGAGGAATGCTTTCTTGACTGTCAAGGTTAAAAAGTGATGGATATATGATTTGTTGTTCAAGACTCGTGTTTGTTTTGATGTTTTTCAAAGGTTCAGCAAACTGTTTTAACATTTATGTGTTGTTTACCTCTTCCTCTCTATTGACCATTAATTCAGTTAAAGTGACTTGTTCACTGAATGTTTCATCGTTGAACAGTATAAATGAATCGAGGCCTGTATTTACAGAATACAGAGGAGATTTTTGGGGTCTGTCTTGACTAGTCACCATATACTGCATATGGGACTCCCTGTAAAGTTTTCTTGTTTGATTAAACACATGGATGGTCACATAGGTCATGTCCATCTGCATAGTTCCTTGTAACTTAGCCCTCCAAGACCTAGATAACAACATTCCACTTTGGGGGTACATCAGCCACAAAAATATCCATAACCAAACATTTGGTTGGAATCTGTGCTAAGTGAATGCAGATGTCTTTGATTAATCCTAAACATTTTACTTTGCTTGAGTCAAAGGAGTAAAGGTCTTCATAAGTTCTGGTGATTTCTAGACCCAGGCACTCCATTACAGCTTTTGGCATTAAATTGTGAGAGGCCCCTGAATCATGCATAGCATTATGAAAAATATTGTCATGAATGTTTAAACTTACATAAAAGGGAGGAACAGGTCCCTCTTGATATCTACCTTCAATCTTTGGACCAAAAATATGCTCTGGCTAGTCATCATTAAGATTTACTGTGTCATTATTACCCTCTATGTTTAAAGCCTTAAAAATTTGGATCCTATATACATTTTGGGCAGCTAGTTTAGAGAGAGGAACAAAGATTTTAATTTTGGAAATTTCCTGCTCCAGGCTGAAAGGAATTTGATTCTTTGAAGCGCTTGTCTCAGCCTTATTAACTGCCACTCTATCAAAAAAATATATTCGTTGATTTTGTCTATTTACATTTGACAAAATTGTTTTCACAGGAGTACCGACTGAGGTGTTAGTACTACTAAGGTCTACACTCTGTTTTACATTGTTTTGAGCACCCTTCTTGTTACCTTTATCAGAATTTCCAGCCACTGTTTTGTCTTTTTGTTTTACAATTTTCTGTTTGTTTACAGTGTTGTTTTGTGAATATTTATCAGAGGTTTTGTTGTTGGGAGTTTTTTGATTGATTTTACTTCGAAGGTCATATTCTCTTTGAGATTCAATGATGACATTCTCCATGTCTTGATAATAACTTTCATGATTATCTCTTTTGTCATCATAAGGTGTGTATAGCCCTTGTTTTCTATCATAATGAACCTCAAAGTCATCATTATCTACTCCCAGCATTTTGATATCATCTTCCTCTATTTTCTCATTGGTGTCTTCAACCTCACTTACATAGTTTTGATGAAAGGGAGGAGTGATCTATTGATCATCTTCCCTTGGTCTATTTTGAGGCTGGTTCCTTCTAAAATTCTGATTGTGGTTCTGATTTCTGTTTTGAGGAGTAGTTTGGTTTTGACTTGCTTGTGCTCTCTCAAGGATGCTCATTTTCTTCATCATCTCTTCCATCATTATTTCCATATTTGAGCTGGAAATAGAAGGTGTGGATTCCTCTCTGAAGGATACTGTCTTCTCATTCTTCATTATTTCTCTTTTCTCCATCAAGTTTACTTCCACAGGAAGAGCCCCTTTTTTGCATATCTTCAAGGGTTAGAGGATCTCCTTCACTCAGCTGATAAGCCATTTCAGGGTCAAACCCTTCAAGAAACTTGTTTAGCACTGAGCCTTGTGGAGGTTTCAAATCTGGGGGAAGGGAATTATACACACTATTAAATCTAGTGCAGTAAGCTTGTACGCTTTCCCCAGTGTTTCTGTGGAGGTTCTTATAATCAGAAAGTATTTGGAGAGGATTCTCCTACACTTCCCATTTGTTTAAGAATTGTTTATGGAAGGCTTGGAGATCATTAATACTTTGGGGGGCTAAGCATTTAAAACATTTTCTTACTTCTCCCCCTAAACTCTGAGCAAATAGTCTAAGTTTGACAAAATCATCATCAATTTCATTTTTGTCAAAGTAGTCATTCATTTTATCCACATGTTGTGATGCAATTGTAGCATTTCTAGCATCATATAATGGAATTTTTCACTGATAGTCCTATGGAAGGTTGACTAATGGTATAGGAAGGACTAAGGGAGCATACCATGCTGCCATGCTATGTGGTGGAGGTGGATTTATGAGAGCTGGATTAAAAAAAGGGAAAAGGGGCTGAAGTGGGGTGGTTTGGACAGTGGATGTAGGATGACCATATGTGGATGGACCAAGAATAGATTGTTGAGTTGATCTTGGATGAGAGACACCTAAACTGTGAAGGAAATGTAAATCAGGCGGTGTTGTTTCTCTACTACTAGGATGTTCACTTGTTTCAGGAGATGAAAGTGAAGACTCTGAATCTAGCTAATCTAAATCATCAAGTGACCTAGTTCTAAATGGATTTCTTAATTCTACTTGTGATTGTTGTAGAGCTGCAAGATTTTCAGGAACTGAATTTTCTCTCAAGGGTGATCTGAAAACAGTTGAAAATTTTATCTTAGGAGACTTCCTAAGGATACTTTCCGGGTTATCAACTATCTCAGGTGGGTTTGGGTCAGGGTAGGCTCTAGTATGAATCTTTCTAGGAGCCACTATGATGTGTTTTTGAGACCCAACTAAACAATAAAATTTCAACCAGATATGACAATCTTTGAGATTTTAACTGATCTGTTTTACACAAATTTTAATCCTACAGTCCTCTAACTGAGATTGAATGATGTTATAATGGTAATGGTTCTTCCCAGTGGAGTCTTAAGGTCTGTTTAGGATTTATGGAGTCGCCAAGTGGAATGTTTTAGCTCCTTTCGAGGTAAAAGGTTTTACGGTCCACCACCATGTTTATTGAATACCAATCTAAAATATTTTTGGGTTTTCTGAGTTATTTTTCAGTTTCTTGTGGTTCTTAAGAGTGTCCTAAATCTGTTTCAAAACTTAGCTATGGTTATGAAACAAAGACAGTGTACTCTTATGGCTAAACCAGTTGATCCTTCAAGTTTAGATAAACTTTTATGAGAATCCTAGGGTTTGCCTAGCTTGTGACTGATTCAAATTTTTTTTATCATGATTACCGTATGTTTGGTAGTGCTTGAAGATGGATGCTATTACTCACAAGGTTTTATGAAGTGTTTAAGGTAGCTTAAGATTAAATTTGACTCGGTTCCCCAGGAGAGTCGCCAGAAGATGTTAGCTCCTTGTAATTAGCAAGATTGGCAAAGTCCAACTGTAGGTAAAACACAATTTCAACCACTTTGGGATTCTAGGATCTAGCCCTCCTGAATCCAGAGAGTAATCTCTCCAATAAATGCAAATATGGATTTATCTTTAACGTTTTGGGTAATGTTATTAGGCTAGTTATGAAGTCCGAGGGTTTTTGTTTATTTTTGGATGGTTGAGCATGATTATTATTTGAGTGGAAAGTCCTAAATGGAAAGAGTTTCAAAGGTGTGAAGATGCAAGAAATCAAAACGAGCTTTGGCTAAAAAGATAGATATAACTCTGGTTTCTAGTCCATTGGGCTATGGAGTTATAATAGGATTTAATTGAAACAGCAAGGTTCAAGAATGGTCCATGGGGCAAGTCATCTATGTCTAAGGATCTCTTTAAATTTTATTTTATGGAATGAAATGATACAACAAGAAGGGGAATTAAACAAATGAAGAACAAATAGCAGCATAAGATTAGGTAAGTACTTTGAAACTATCTTGCTTTTGGCATACACTTAAGAAAAACATAAAAGTAATCTAAGATCTGGTAAGTACTTCGAAACTAGCCAGCTTTTCATGCACTTTCAATTAGAAAAACATTTGAAACACAAGGGGAAGCACATATAATAATGAAGAATAGTCTAAGATCAGGTAAGGACTTTTAACCTAGCCTGCTTTCAACACACTCTTAGGGAAAATTTCAAATAGTTTTTGGGGATAAAACTAAAGGACAGGGCTCACCATAACTTCCTCAGTTCATCTCTACTTAACATAAACTGAAAATAACATTCAATAATAACAATTAGCCTAGATAGTAGGACGAGGGAACGCCAGCATTCCTAACTACTTGAAACTGAATTAAATCATTCCTAAACAACACAAATTAGAAGAAAACATGTAGATAAATCTTATCAGCTAGAGAAGGGTACTGATATACATTAAATCCTAACTCTATGCTTGCTGTTCTTTATCAGAGAAGATGGAAAAAGTGAAAATAGAAATAAAATAACGATTTACAATAAGAAATAACATCACCGTTGACATAGACCAAGATCCCATAAATCAACTTGTATTGACCCTTCAAACCAGTTACAATATTCAAGTCCAATGTTTCAGTTCAGCAATCATCTTCACTTCTCAGCCTAACTTATTTAATCACAAGCAGAGCTTCAAGAGCCTTTGAACACTATTTACAGGTAGAAAATTCGGACTCAAGTATATTTCAAAGTTCAGCAACCAACATTTTCTCATCTTCTACAGGAGTATTTCTAGAAGAAATGAGGAGGTGGGATCTGATTAAAGATCTCCTGGGTCAATTAATACCGACTTTAATGCTTCTCAGCCTTTGAGGGGCTCGATGGAGAAGTTTACAGATGTTCAGTCTGTATTAATTGTTTTACATTTAAGATTTAAGCTCGGTGAGAGATTTTGTTGACTTTAAGGCTCTAATTCATGTTGTAATAACTCTGCTGATATTTTTTCATTAATTTCCTTTGGCAGAATTAACTATTTGGCTGCGTTGAGGGAAATATCTGATTTTCTGATCATAATTCGGCCTCTGAAGAATTATTTGAGGCTATAGGTGGCATTGGGTAGCTGAGAGGAATCAGTTAGCCTCTAATGGGGCGATGGAGACTCTTTCTGACTGGTAGATCCTTTATTTGTCGTTAATTATGTTTTAATTTGGAGGATTATGTTTTTGATTTTCGATCTTAATCATAATCCTCCAAAACTGTGAAAACAATCTTCAATCCTCTGTTTTGCTATGTTTAAGTCTTCAACACTGATACTCATTCGTTTTGATTTAAATTGTCTTTGTCTTGTTGATGTGCAAGGCCACAGAGGGCGCATATGGCATCAATGCCCATGAAGCATTGACGAAACGTGATTTTGAACCCCATGGATGGTTTCTCCTTTATAAACAAAGGTGTGGGGATCATCATCCCCGGCCTTCGTTTTCCTTTATTATAATGGGAAAAACCTTTGAAACCTACAAAATACACAAAAATGCTATAAAATCCTCTGTTATTGGGTAAAACTGCTTTGGAGGTCGTGGTTAGGAGCATGGTCGTTGGGTGTCAGCATCCAACTATGGAGATTTGCGCGTAGTGGTCAAAGAGAGCAGTTGATGAAATGGTGCAGAGGATTAAGTCCGAGCCATTGATCTTGCAGAGATCAACGGTCGAAATAAGTCGGGATGAAATAAAGCGAAGGGGTCACTTTATAGAGAAATGGAAGAAATATAAAGAAATAAGGTTTAAAACCTTTGTCGAAGGAAATCTGTTAAGAATTGAAATTGGGGTTTCGGGATGATTGTGGGCCGTCGGATTAGACTAGGCCACGAGATCAACGACAGAGATTTTGCACGTTAAAAACCCTTTGGAAGAGGTAGAGGGCGATGGTGTAAGGCCAGATTTTATCTGAGCCATTAATCCGCAAAGATCGATGGCAGGAAGCACGTGCGATATAATATAATAGAAAATGAGGAAAGTGGTTTCAGGAGGAAAAACTACAGCTTCACGCGGAGGAAAGGTGGGTAGGTGGTATTTCCTTATCGAATGTGATATGCGTCCTCACCCGACACGTGGAATTTTAAAACAACTTATATCGCGTAAATTTTGGAGATTAACTTTCATGCTAAAATTTATGTGACATGGAACATGGGTCGTTAGATCTAGGACCTCAGATCTAACGGTGGGGAAGTGAGCGCGATATTTGATAGATGCGCAGGTAGAAGAAGGAAGGGTGGTTTCAATCTGGGCCATTGGATCTAAGATGGAAGGCTGAGATCAAATCTTGAAGAAGGCAGGACCCACAGGATGCATGCCTGTCAGGTTTAATATGAGCCATTAGATGGAACAAATCAACGACTGAGATGTGATCTGGGGTATAAACGAAATAATACAAAGGAAGAGAAAGGGCTAATTAAGGTCGTTGATCTGTAGATATCAGTGTCTGAGATTTGGCCAAAAAACATTATGAAGCGGGACACATGATTTAAACCAAAGTCGGGAGATGTAGTCTGGACTGTCCGATATGGACACGTGGATGGCTCAGATGCAATCGGAGGCATGCGATCGGCGGAGCAATGGACAGGAAGGGTGCCAAAGCCATTAATTGTGGGCCGTCGATCTGCAGATCAGATCGACGGGAGGGAATGCATCGGGGGATGTCAATCGGAGGTGGGGAAATATTAACGCGCCCAATAAAAAATGCCGATGCAATTTTTCGTAGGCCATCGGATTGGCCCAATGATCAATGGTGGAGAAAATTTCCGACCAATGAATCGAGCAAGCCCCTTTATAATAAATGAAAACCAAAAATTTAATGAAATACAAAGTTTTAATGGTTCGGGGTGGATTATATATATGAAATGCTTTGGCTTCCGTCTGTGGGGCCGTTGGTCTATATGGAAGATAATAAGCCCAGGGCTTTATATGTAGAAGGCCCAATCGCATCGGAACTTCGGTGCTGGTCTTTCAATCTACCCATTTACATTAAAAAACATTGCCTTGGTAAGTTTAGACCAAAACTTAGGAAAAGGGGGTTTATGAATTTACAAAGGGAAATATGAATTGGAGATGGGTTTATAAAATGTTTTAGCGCCCAATTGCGGGCCCAGGGTTCAGCGAATGAGACAAGGGGATCGGGAGCTTGCAACGAGAGGCTAATCGCATCGGAGGCTTTTAACATGGCAAATAGACTTGCGCGCTCTGATTTCTTCGATGCGATAAGCGCCAAAAGGGCTTAGAACTTGGTTCCAGCACCAAGGTATATGGTGGGGAAGTGGTTAGGACTTAGCCCAAAGGGGCTTAAGCCTTCAGTTTAAAAACTTTTTTTTTATGAAATTTTTCACAATTTTTGATGGATTTGGCGGTTTTGGCAAAGTTTAAAAGTGAGTTTTAAACTTTGTAAAGAGGATCTTATGAAGGGGAAAAGGGGAAAAATGGAAAAAAAAGGAATTTCATAGGGAATGGAGGGGTAACAATGAAGGTTAGTTTGAAGTGGAATGAAGGAAAAAATGGTGTTTTAGAGCAGTCTTTTCTCTATAAAATCAGCAGAATTTCAGAGTTTTTAAAATGGAAATAGCAGTGAAGATTTGAACAAAGGGCATGATGTCTTCATGAGTCTTCAAGAGATGGAAATTTTAGCAATAAAACTTGTTTCTTGAAGGCTCCAAAAATGATTTAGCCACCTTTTGATATGACAAATTTTATAGGTGGCTAACAGTTCCTGGGTGAAGCAGGAGCATTTTGCTCTTCTCCCAAATGTAAAGAAAAACTAGGTGCAATAGATGCAGGCTCTTCAGTATTTTTTGTTCTCTTCTTGGCTCCCTGCTGCTCATCATCTAGATCAATAACTATTTCCTTGTTTCTTTTAGCTGTTTTCTCTGCTATGATGGGAGGTTGAATGTAAATAAAATTCCACTGATGGATAAAATGAATTTTCATATGCAAACAGGTCAATTGATAATAAATGACCTCAAAAAGACTAATGAAATGGCAATAAAGGCAGAGAATATGTTGGGTAAAGTAATTAAATACTTGAAGTTAGAGGAGGCTAACTCAAGAGACTTAACAGTTCAAAATGAGGAAATGAAGAAAATTATTATAGAAATTGGAGTAGACCCCAGTGATAGGACTGTTGTGCAGAAACTCATGCAAAGTGCTGAGGTAGAGATATCCACATTAAGAAAGAAGTTAAAGTTACCTAATGGAGAACATTCAATGGCCACAGAAGTTGCAGATGTAGAGAAGGAAAAGGAAAATTTGTTGCAGCAACTCATGCAGAAAGATGAAGAACTATCCAAAATAAAGCAGACTGCAATTTCATTGTGAAATCATATTGATAATCATAATTGTACTTTTGTTTTTCCTACAGGTGATGAAGATCCTCAAGCACAAATTGTTTGATTAAATACTGAGTTGCAGATGGTTGAAATAGATAGAAATAAGGCTCAAATAGATCTGGAGACTGCAACAAAATTGATGAAAGTCATAGAAAATGAAGATGACAAATACAAAATGGATTTCTAAAATGCTGAAGCTGAGACTAAAAATCTCAAAGAAAGAATGGAAGGAAATCTCTCACTAATACAAGCTAAAGATATCATTTGTACTGATATCATTTCATAAATGAAATCCAATTGGTGCTTCCTGATGATAATTGCAAAAGAGAAAATCCTTATTTTAGAATGTGAAGAACCAATCATGTCTGATAAGCAAAAAGGAATTAATGGAGCCATTTGGGCCAAAAGATTTATTTATTGTATTAATTCTAAATCATATCAAGAATTAGAGGAGAATGATATGCAAGACAAAATATTGTATGCAGTAGAAATTAATAAAATGATTGTCATAAATGATCTCAGAAAGGCTGCAGAAAAGAAACTAATAGAAATGAAGGAAGTAGTAAGTCAGTTTGATAAGTCTTTTGATAAAATGACAAGAGTAGGCTTGCCATCATGTTGGGGAGCTAAAGGAAATCTTTTGCAATGGAGCTCTTATGAGAACTTACTAGTGATGACAAAAAGAAAAGTTGATAACAGGCATGAAAAGACTCAGGTGCTTAAAGGAGAGACAATGGTCAACTTCTTGCAGAGACATCTTCAACTCTTGTGGATGGTAAAGAATTTTTTCATAGAAAGGTCTTCTTATGATCGAATTACTGCATTTATATTGGAGTATCACAATTCGACACATTCATCCAGGACGAAGGTAGAAATATGGAAAAAGTGCAGAGCTTGCACAATAGACCTGCCAAAAGGATCAATAGCAAAGAAAGATAAATCAGTTGACCAAGGAAAAGAAGCCACATCATCAAAAATTCCTATAGATTAGGATATTTATTTTATGTTATTTTCTTAAGACAATGTAATTGTAAGAGGACATTTTCAAGGCATGTAATAGATAGCCTTCGAAGTCTTAAAGAAGTTTTGGTAGTTAGGATTGGTTACAGCAGTTCCAAACTGTTTTTTACTATATTTAATGTAATTTTCAAGGGAAGGAAATGTTCCGAGCTTTGGACCTTCAGAAAAATATTTTTGTACTAAGAGATTCAAAGATTAATGAATGAGTAAGAAAGTTTTTGGCATTTTGTTTATGTTGAAATGTATTCAAGTTTACATTATGTATTTTCTATCTATGAATAAAACAAAGTTATGAGCAGCAAGTCTCTTTTTACTTCTGTATATAAGAGTTAAAAACCTTAATTGGCGCTCCTTTGTTTTAACTATTTCTTTCATATATTTCTTCTGGGGTTTGGGATGATATTTTCTGTATAAAAGAGCATATCAGTTTGGACTTCTTCTTACACCTTCTTCTAGTCACTTCATTCAACATCAACAAATGATAGCATTGTGAAGCATTCATCATATTTGATATTTAAGGGTTTGATTATAGATACTTGAAGGTTAGTAAAATAGAGACATAAAAATTTGTGACATAATCATATAAATGTCTTAAGCACTGATTCCTTATCACAGCTAAAGGATTGTCTCTTAAGGTACAACATTAATTGGCGCCATTGCCGAAGACCGAAGATTCGAAGGTTTTCCCTGGGTTTTGTTCATATTTCCTCTGGTTGTTCAGAGAGGAGGAAATACTAAGTTGTGCTTTATTTTAAATAATTCTGGCTCATAAGAGGCCTCACATGAGGTCAGATACCTCTCAGCAAAAATTCCCTATTCTTTCATATCCAGAAAAGTTAGTTTCAAAGAAGGGCCAGAAAACAAAAATATTTTATACACCTGATGCCACACTGCTTGCACCAGGCAGCAATTCTCATATCTTTCCATCCAAGGAAATTCCCCGGAGACTCATTTTCTCGGAAAAATAATCCTTACACTCACCCATTCATTTCCAAGAACCAACATTAGAAGAACTATATTTTGAGTCTGTATCATTTCCATTCACAGATTCTCAACCTAATTCAGTTTCCAGTTCTTCTATTGTTGTTCATATACCCCTTTCTATATCAGTGGTTCCACCCCTTTTATCTCCACCTATAATTGGTATTCATTTTACCCCCACTCAAGGAGCAGTCAATCAGGGCATAAACATGGGAGCCCCTGCTTTCTTGATGAATAGCTATGCACCATTAAATCCACCCCAACCAATGAATGCAATGCCTCAGGAGTACCTTAATTTTCTTCCTAGATTTATTGGTGAAGATGAAATAACTTCATAACAACACTTGCCTTTTTTTTGCACTTTTGCTTAAAACTTTAATGTAGAACATCTTGATGTTGTAATGAGACTTTTTGTGGAGTCTCTAAGTGGAGAGGCAAGAAAATGGTTCAAAGGATTACCAAATGGTTCAATAAATGATTGGGATGAATTAGAAATACAATTCATCCAAATATGGGGTGAAAAAAGATACCATGGTTATTCTTTAACAGAGTTTAATGCTATAAAGAAAAAATTGAATGAAAGTATGAGTGATTTTATCAAAATATTTAATTAGTTGTACAATAGTTTTCCTGTGGAAATGAAACCTCCTCCTATTGGAGCAAGGGTTGTTTTTGCTGGGGCATTTGTATCAGATTTCAGTTTTACCTTGAGAGAAATAAGAGCCTCCACTCTTGAATAGATTCAAACTGATGCCTTAAAGATTGAGGAAAAAATGACTGCTGCTGGAAAATTTCAAGGCAAAGGAAAAGATAAATAATAAGATTCATCACAAGATCAAAGGATAGATGACATGACTAAGGTCATTAAAAATTTGTCAAACAAATTAGTAAAGATGGAATTAGATAACAAGAAACCTACACAACAAAACAGAGGGATTTTCAATGCCCAATTTAGAGAACAGCCCCTACAGATTCTACAAAGAGAAAGAAACGATCAAGATCAAGTCCAAGCACCTTTATATATAGAGACAACACCATCACATTATGTTGGGAATTATCAGAAAGAAGATGAAGATCAAATTTCTGTTATGTATATGGAAGATGGTGAGACAGAGGAAGAGAGTGAGAAAGAATATGCAAAATAATGTAAAGAAGCTGATGTCTCAATTGATCAGGAATAAATGGATGATTATTGCAAAAAATTTACTGATTTTATACAAGTAGAGTTGCATAAAAAATATGATTTGAGGTCAAAAAAGAGGTTGAGAACTTAGGATGATGAAGGAGAGGAATCAGAATCAATAACTGCTCCAATGGCGACTCCACTACAGAAGAATCCTATTAAAAAATTAGATAAGGGGAAACAACCCATGAATCAAGAAAAAGAGAAAGAGAAACAACAAGCTGAGACTCCTCAAGTAAAATCTAATGACCCTGATATTTTGGAGAAAAATGTTATTGTTCCTAATCAACATGTAAATTCAAATAAAAACCAAGAAGAACGTGAGAAGTTACCAAAACAAAATCAAACTTTCAGTTTGTCTAAAGAATTAGAAAAATTAAAGATTCAAGTACCACTTCTTGAGTTGGTTAAAACACCTGGTTATAAGAAAGAAATTTCAGAGTTTATTAGTTTATCTCAGTATGATGAGGTGGGTGATATAGTGAATCTGCAAGAAGAGAAACCAGTGGTTACTTTTGGACCTCATGTTGAAGAGGTAGATTCTTGTGTTCCACCTTTTTATATATTAGTTCTATTGCATGATTTCATTTTATATAATTGTATGCTATATCCTGGTGCATCCCATAATATAATGCCATTGTCTGTGATGAAAGAGTTGAATTTACAAATCACCAAAACATATAGGGACCTTTATTCCTTTGATTCAAAAAGGGTGAAGTGTGTAGGCCTTATCAAAGATATTGTTGTTTCCTTAGCTCAAATTCCAGCTAAGAGTATTATGATGGACGTGGTAGTAGCTGATATTCCAGCCAGATTTGGAATGTTGTTGTATAGATCTTGGGGGGAAAGCTTGGAGAAGTTTTGAAATTGGATTTCACATATGCTATTATTCTTTTTTTTAATGGGGAGGAAAGGAGGTTATACAGAGAAACCAGATTTTTGAAAATTACTACCAAGAAATATGCAGGTAATTCTCATATTTATGGTCAAGAGAAGGAGGATCTCTCTTGTTTCATGCTGCATAAAGATGCAGAATTTGCTGAAGATTCACAAAAGTAGCTCTCTTCAGCCAATGTACGTAAAGATCTGTGTTCAAATAAAATTTGGAAGTGTTATTTTGATGGTGCATTCTCTAAGGAGGGTACTGGAGATGGATTCATATTTATATCTCCTGACGGTAACTTTTTATCTTTTTCCTTCAAATTGGAATTTGAATCTACTAATAACGTAGTTGAATATGAAGTATTGATTCTAAGCCTGCAAATAGAGAAACAAATGGGAATTTAGTCTATATCTATTTTTGGTGACTCTGAATTAATCATAAGACAAATTAAGAATTGGTGCTAGACTAAACATCCTAGATTAAGGTCTTATAGAAATGAGGTGTGGGATATAGTTGAAAATTATTTTGAAGCTTTCAATTTACAGTTTATTCCAAGAGAAGAAAACAGAATGGTAGATTCATTGGCAGTTGCAGCCATCACATTTAAGCAACAAATTAATTCAAGATTGAGATATGAAATTGAATTGAGATACAGGCCTTCAATCCATGATAATGTAAAACATTGGTAGGTTTTTGAGGATGATGAACAAATTAATCAATTTTTAACAATGATTGGAAATTTTGAAGACAGTCAAATTGATTTAGAAGTTGATGAAAGTGGTCAAAGTAATATGTCTAAAAATTTGAAACATTCAATTGGTGATCAAAACATAATTCAACTGAAGGATAATATTTTGCCCAGAGGTTTGGTACCTCTTGAGACATTGTTTGATGCTAATGATGTGTCAATGAACCAGAAAAAGGTATCCCATGATGGGGAAATGGAGGAATGTAATTTAGGAACTCAACATGAGCCTAAAATAGTCAAATTGTTTAGAGGAGTTCCTAAGGAGTACAAAGAAAGGTATGTAGATCTTTTTAAACTATTCATGGATGTATTTGCATGCTCATATGAAGATTTGAAAACTTATGATTTAGATATTATTCAGCATAAAATACCACTGAAAGACGGGGCTAAGCCACACAGGTAGAAGCTCAAAAAAATTAACCCACTATTGTTGGCTCCAATTGAAAAAGAGGTGAAGAAACTTTTGCAAGAAAAAATCATAGTTCCACTAAGATATTCAGATTGGGTTTCCAATCTAGTACCAGTCAGGAAGAAAAATGGAGAGATAATATTATGTGGGGATTTCAGAACTTTGAATAGAGCTTCCATAAAGGATAATTATCCTTTACCAAAGATGGAATTTGTTCTGCAAAAAGTAACTGGAGCATTCAGGTTTTCCATGGTTGATGGTTTTTCCGGGTATAATCAGGTGACTATGGAGAAGGAAGATAAAAATAAAAATGCTTTCACCACACCTTGGGGAACATTCATGTATGCCAGGATACCATTTTTCCTCATGAATGCAGGAGCAACTTTCCAAAGGGAAATGGATATTTCTTTTTTGGGTGATAAATTTGTAGTCATTTATCTTGATGATGTTACTATTTTTTCAGGTTTTGATG
The DNA here is from genome assembly GCA_034641835.2 of Pinus albicaulis. Classification (NCBI taxonomy): domain Eukaryota; kingdom Viridiplantae; phylum Streptophyta; class Pinopsida; order Pinales; family Pinaceae; genus Pinus; species Pinus albicaulis. Next base: position 1,378,462,891 of record CM076581.1, read on the forward strand.
ATGAGCACTTAGAACACCTGAGGAAAGCCTTCTTGAAATGTAGAAAATTTGGATTATCATTAAATCCCAAGAAATATTTGTTTGATTTAGAGGAAGGTAAGTTGTTGGGTCATATAGTTTCAAAACAAGGAGTGAAGATTGACCCGGCAAGGGTGGAAGCTATACAGACAATTCCACTGCTTAGAAGCAAAAAAGATATCCAAAGGTTTATGGGAAGAATAAATTTTCTAAGAAGATTTGTTCCAAATTATGCTGATATTGTCAGGAGAATAACATATATGTTAAAAAATAATGCTGAAGTAAAATGGGACAAAGGTGCAAGAGAATCATTCGGCAGAATTAAAGAATCTCCCCAAGAAGCTCTTGTCCTAATCAGTCCAGATTACTTAAAGCCTTTTCAAATCTTCTCATTTGCATCATCTTCTACTATTTTTGTTGTGTTATTACAAAAAAATGAAGAAGGAATTGAACAACCTGTAGCCTTTTTCAGCAAAGTCCTTAGAGATGTAGAGCTGAAGTATAATATCCTGGCGAAGTAGGTATATCCTTTAGTTAAATCATTAAAGGCTTTCAAAACTTATGTACTTCATTCTGAAATAGTAGCATATATGCCTAATTCTGCTATAAAGGATGTGCTAGTACAGAGTGATGTAGAAGGAAAAAGAGGAAAATGGATTGCCAAAATCCAGGAATATGACTTGGACATCAAACCAACAAAGTTAGACAAAGGAGAGGGACTGGTCAAATTGCTGACTGTTAGTCATCAGTATTTTTCACCTGTTGACGATGACTAGTTTTAAAGCCAATTTTTCTAGCAACTGATCTCCAATTTGTCAAATTTGTTAGCTAGAAAACACCCATAAACATTTTTCCCTCCTACCTTTTCAATCAGCCTATGATGAGAAAAACCTAATTATCAAGCCCGATCTAGTCTTAGTCATACAAAATTGTCCATCAGCTCCAAAGAGAATACTCCAAATCTGTCAAAAGTCTCCCCTAAGTTAGGTAGTGGCGCTTTAGGTGATCTTCCCTTGGCAAATTATCCTAAGCCAAAAGAACCTCTGTCTAAAACCAACCAGTCATAGCTGACCTTCCTATTATGCAAATAAAGCTTCATACACCCTTAGGTCACGCCACTAACAAGCCTTGATGTCTCAACAGTGCATATGCCACAAGTAAAATTGATATTAGGTGGATTTAAAGTGTTTTAATGTTTTTTTCAAAAAAATAGAATTGTACTAGTGTTCCAGAAGATATTATTAAACTTAACATGAGAAGACAGTTGCTTCTCATGTGGTTTTGAGCCTGGGATGCAAGTACTGGATAGAGAGGTAATTCAATGAACTCCTGCAAACACAACCAAAGAGGTTAGTGACTAATGACTAGCAAATAATACTCTGCAGATACAGGTCAGGTTGCTTCTAACGTCTAAAGATGTATAAGGGTATTCTAACAAAAGGATTACATATCTCAGAGAATGCCCCTCATAGCATATTGTCAATTTGTCACTTTTATTTACTTAGCTGTGAATAGGCACTACAAGGAAAGGTGACATATTTTGAGAAAGGGATGAAATAGCATAACTGTGTAAAACCTCCTCCAGACATGAGCAGAGGGTTGGGTGACTGTGTAAAACCTCCTCCAAATATGAGCAGATGGTTAGGTCATTGATTGAAAACCTCCTTAATTTAACAAGCAGAGGGTTTGGAAATGTGATAAATGCCTCCTTCATTTAACAAGCACAGGGTCAAGAACAAAGGTGTAACCTCATTCAAAAAAGAACAAAGATAACAATGCTGCAAACTGCCTAAAAACTTGTTTAAAAACTTTTTTCTCCAATGAATGAAACCACTAACACAGCAGTGGTGTTTCAAGGATTTCTTATATGGTTTCACTGTTTGGAAGACATATTTGAAATACAGTGAGAAACAATTGGATGATTATGAGTAGAAAATTTTGTTAAGCAGATGACCAAGTAGTGATATTTTGATGTTCAAAGAAGCTTTACTTTTCCTATCCATGAAGATCTTTTTCAAAACCTCATCAAATTGACAAGAAGGTAGTATAAGCCTTGCTTCCGAAGGGGACTTTTCAAATAAACACATAGAGACTGTATTTGTGAAGAAAAGGGTATGGCATGTGTTTTAAATTCAAGGACAACATTCAAAGAAATGAAACATGCCACTATCAGAAACAAAGGCCTTTTTTCTATGAAACATGTGAAAATACCTTGCTGTTGCATATGATTGTAGGAAAGGTCTTTAAAGGATTTCATTTTTGATAAGCAGATGTTTGCCAAACCTAGATGAATGCAACTAAGGTTTCACCCATAGTCAAAGGAAAATATCTAAGGGCGCTTGACTATTTTGATCAAACTACACAATAGCCATAATTATCATCAAAACACTAGGAGAGCAGAAATTTTCAAAGTAAGTTTTAGAGTGATGATTCATATCCTTACAAGATATGGCAAAGGATGCCTCACAAATCTTGGATATGACTCTTAAATAGTGCTCCTCTAAAGTTCAAAAATAAACAAAGGTGACAGGTTTATTTTCTAGGCAAGAAACAGTGAAAAATCAGTAAAATGGAGCCATGACTATGGTGCCATTCAAAAGCAGCCTCCACAACATTTAAAATCGAAATATGGGCCTTTTTAATGTTAAAAGGTGATTTAAGTTTTTTATATGACAAAAGGGGGCCTTTTTAAACACAAAACCCTCACAAAATCAAAATACGAAGATGTGTTGGCTTTTTCGACTTTAAAGGAAGAGAGACTGTTGGCAAAGTCTCATGTGCAAATTCAAAACTCAAATACAACGCTCCCTCAGTTTTTTCACCAGAGAAGCAAGTGATTTCAACATTTTTCAGAGTTTTCGAGGCCTCAAGCCTATGCAGCGCGCCTGGAAAAGTGTGTGGCGCGCTTGTGAGCGAAGTTACAAAGGGTTATAACGGTTGTGCAGCGTACCTGTAGCGCGCGCGGAGCGCCTGTAGCGCCCGTTCAAACACTGCCCGAGGCCGACCCGACTTCCTTTCCATTTCGCAGCGCTCTTTTTTGTGAACGTGCCGCTCACCCAAAGGTCTCCAAAAGCTATGAAAGCTCCTCCAATTAATCAATCAAGGTCCTCAAGCTTTTCTTTGAGGTATTGTACATTTCCTCTTGGCAAAATTCAAAGATTGAAAGGGTGTTTTGCAGTGTTTTTCCCCTAAGAAGGAGAAAATGATTTTGAAACCATTTCATCATTTAAAAAACATGAGATAGGCAGTATTAAGGAGACAGATTTCTAGTCAAAGCTGAAGAAAGTTTTCTTATGTATTATAGGTCTCAAATCAAGTTGGATAGTGTCTTAAACAATGGCTTTAAAGAGCAGTTTTTCATATAAAGAGCACAAGACAAAAACAGTGATTAGAGGGTGGGGTGTTTTTATCAGTTTAAAGGGCCTTAACTGCCTTCAATAACAGTGATAAACCATACACTAATTACTAGATAGACATACACAGTTGTAGAGGTCTCAAGTCAATTTGAAGAGTGTCCTCACAGTGTTAAAACAAGAGCAGACTCTATTTGAATTTCCAAAGGGAAAACAATGATCATAATTTGAAAGCTTTGTCATTTTAAAGTCCTCTCTGTATGGTGAAATAGTGAACATTGTGCAGCCTCTATAGTTCCAAAAGTAGAGTGTGTGAAAGGCTTTTCAAATTAGCTGAGGGAGTTTTGTCTACTTTTGTAAAAGATGTAGGTTTTAACCTTGAACAGAAATTATCTACACACGAATCTTATAACAGAAAATAAACAATAGCGAGAGCATAAAACATAAAACAGATAAACACAGAGATTTTCCCCTGGATCCCAAATCGGGACGACCAGCTTGATTTTTCATTATATTCCTTTTAGTGTTACAACACATATATATAAATGTCGAAGCATACATAAACCCCAATCCATTAACCCTGGATTAGAACATAACCGTAGTTCCCTTGACCGGATCTACAAAATACCAAGGGTCGAAAACCATCATACCCCAAAATCGTGTGCAAACTCATGCACAAAACATGGGTGGGTCCACACACCAGAACAATTTTCACGGGGGCGCTGCCCCGGACCCCAACAGTGGGGGTTGCCTCCCCCCTTGTGACCCCCCTACTGCGCTCGGCACAACGCACAACGCGTGGGGCTAGTCGTGGAAAGAATATAACACATACCCAACATTCTCCCACTTGTTGTTTTCTTTCCACAGGGGGCCACAGGAGAGCTTAGTCATTGGGCCAATTCTTCAACACCCATTGTTTCTCTACACCAAGAGAACTTGTGAGTGCTCACAGACTTCCTCAATGCATCTGCAACATTCTTCAAAGTGTCCACCTTTACCAGCAACACCCTTTTAGCCTCAACCATATCTCTAACAAAGTGATATTGAACATCAATGTGCTTTGTCTTTGAATGGTAAGTAGGGTTCTTAGCCAAGAAATTTTCACTTTGGCTATCACAGTCTATCCTTATAGCTTGCTGTACCAACCCCATACTTGAACACAATATCTGCAACCAAATTGCTTCCTTGCTTGCATGAGTGGTTGCTATGTATTCTGCCTTTGTAGTTGAAAGAGCCACTATAGACTGTCTTTTACTCATCCAACTGACTGTGCCTCCAAATAGGTTAAACACATACCCACTTGTAGATCTTCTTTGGTCCAGATCTCCAGCCCAGTCTGCATCAACAAAACCACCAATTTCCAACATTCTTTCCAATCCTGGTCTTCCCTGGTAGCACAAGCCATAATCACTAGTGCCACATAAATATCTGAAAACCCACTTCACTGCTGTCCAATGCTCCTTCCCTGGGTTTGACATAAACCTCCTCAATACTCCCACTACATGTGCAATGTCTGGTCTAGTACAGACCATTGCATACATTAGGCTACCCACTGCACTTTCTTATGGAACACGGGACATATACTCCTCTTCTTCTTGTGTCTTGGGACACTGTTCGGAAGATAGTTTTACACCTACAAGAATAGGAAAATTCACTGGTTTACTATCCTGCATATTGAACCTCTGCAATATAGTCTCGACATACTTCCTCTGGTTTAACCAGAGCTTCCTCTTTGCCCGATCTCTCTTAATTTCCATGCCTAAAATATAGTTTGTAGCACCAAGATCCTTCATGTCGAATTTGGAGAACAACTGGGTCTTCAAATCTTGGATAATTTCTTTATCATTTCTAATCAACAACATATCATCCACATAGAAGACCAAATAAATAACACCGTCACCAATTAATTTAAAATAAACATAGTGATCCTCCTTGCTTCTGGTGAAGCCAAGTCCCCGTATATAGGTATCAAATTTCTAATACCACACCCTTGGTGAACCCATGCAAAGACTTCTTCAACCTGCACACCAGTTCTTTCTTACCCTTCACCATAAAGCCTTCAGGTTGCTTCATGTAGATCTCCTCTTCTAGATCCCCGTGAAGAAATGTTGTCTTCACATCCATCTGTTCTATCTCAAAATCAAATGCAGCAGCAACAAATAAAATTAATCTAATAGAAGTAACCTTGGCAACAGGAGAAAAAATATCACCAAAATCAATTCCCAACACCTGGGAATAACCTTTTGCTACCAACCCAGCTTTGTATTTCTCCACCTTGCCTTCTACATTCATATTTTTCTTAAAAACCCATTTTCTCCCGATGGGTTTCCTTCCAGCAGGCAACTCCACCAAATCCCATGCCTCATTTTTGTGCAAGGATTCCATTTCATCAACCATGGCCTCCTTCTAGAGTTTTTCATCCTCTGAATCTACTGCCTCCCTGACAGTTTTAGGATCATCATCAGTTATATTTAAGGCAAAACCTAAACAGAAAGCAGATAGACTATACCTTTCTGGTTTCCTTCTTTCTTGAACTAATCTTCTCAAAGCTAGAGTTTGTGGCTCTTCCTCTTCTGAATATTCTTCTGCTGTAGAATCTGATTCATACTCCTTTAGCTCAAACTCTATCTTCTTAGGTTCCTTTGGTATGATTTCATGTTTAACAACATCTTTCACCTCTCTAAACACCACATCTCGGCTGTACACAACCTTCCTTGTTTCCAAGTTCCAAAGCTTGTAACCTTTTAAACCATCCTTGTACCCAATAAAGATGCACCTTTCAGATTTATTATCCAGCTTGGTCCTTTTCTCCTTTGGAACATGTACATATACATCACATCCAAAAACTCTTAGATGTGAAAGAGAGGGTTTCTTAACAGTCCATACCTCATGTGGAGTCTTATCCTCCAACGCTGATGAAGCTGATCTATTAACTAAGTAACATGCAGTCTCCACTACCTCTGCCCAGAATTCTTGTCCTAACTTGGTACCACTGAGCATGCTTCTTTCCTTTTCCATCAGCGTTCTGTTCATTATTTCTGAAACTCTGTTTTGCTGAGGTGTGTATGGAGTATTCTTCTGCCGTGCTATACCACACTTCTTACAGAACTCTTCAAATTCCTTCTTGCAGAACTCCCCACCATTATCTATTCTCAGCGCCTTTATCTTCTTCTCTGTCTGGTTTTCCACCAGAGCCTTAAATTCTTTAAATTTTTCAAAGACTTCAAATTTCTTCCTCAAGAAATATATCCATGTATTCTTTGAGAAGTCATCTATAAATGAAACATAGTACACAGACTTTCCCAGTGATGGAACTGACACATGTCCAAACACATCACTGTGCACAAGTTCTAATATCTTGTTCTCCCTCTTAGCACCAGAAGGAAAACTCACCTGATTCTGCTTCCCATATACACAATGTTCACAGAAATCGAAATCCAGAGCAATTAGTCATACCTTCTACCATACCATTTCTATGCAATAACCGAAGGCCCTTCTCTCTAATATGTCCAAGCCTTTGATGCCATAGCATGGTATTTTCTCCAGAGACAGCTAGGCTTTCCGCTCCACTTTCAGGAACCACATAACTATTACACCCATCAATAACAGTGCTACCTTGTAGCTTGTATAGAGTTCTAGTCCAAACTCCCCGCATTAATACTCCCCGAACCATCTTGCGGGCATCTTTCTCGAACACTATTTTTACACCTGCATCGTCCATCTTGCTTACAGAAATCAGATTTCTAGCCAATGCAGGAATATGCAGAACACCAGGAAGTGTTCTAATCCTTCCACCTTGTAGCTTCAGCTTCACCTTTCCACGTCCGATGATTTTGGCCTTCCTATCATCCCCTCAGAAGACATCACCACCATCATATTTCTCATACTCACAGAACCATTCCCTATGGGGAGTGAAGTGAAAGGATGCACCTGAGTCAATCAACCATGACTCATGATCTACATGTGTATTTGAAGAAGAAGCCAAATACACATCCCCATCTTCATCCGAGGTGGTTTTTGCCTCTGCAAAAGGAGCATCATCAGATCCCTTTCCTTTCTCAGGAGCTTTAGATATGCACTTCTTTTTGTAGTGCCCTTCATTTTCGCATTTCCAGCATACCTTTACAAACTTTCCAGGAGATTTAGATCTCCCTCTAGATTTGAATCTCCCACTCGAAACCTTATTCTTGCTTCTGTTTTGGGACCTTCCTCGTACAGATAAGGCATCTCCAATCTGGCCCTCCATATTTCTTCGTCTCATTTCCTCCGACAACAAGGCTGAGACAATGTCATCAAAATTCAAGGTAGTTGTATTGCTACCTATTGCAATAACCAGACTATCCCACGAGTCTGGTAGAGAACACAACAAACTGATGCACTTATCTTCATCTATGATTTTAATATCAACAGATGACAGCTGACTGACCACAGTATTGAAGGCGTTCAGATGCTCTGTCACCGAGTCACAAAGTCCCAAGTTTTTCCCACAAATTCTTTGCCGTAGCTTCCCCAGATACATTCAACAATACTGAATCTGAGACACACAACCATATTGTGCTCTTATCCTTCCGATCCAGTTTCTTCCAGTCTTCATCTGACATTTCTGTTGGTTTAGTACCTAGATCTACCACGATCCACTGATCTTTATCCACCAGCAGATTCTCCATCTTGAGCTTCCACAACTCAAAACTTTGACCATTAAATTTCTCGATCTCTGTCTTTTTGCTGCTCGCCATCTTCTTTCACTGCAAGAATCGATCCCACAGATCTCCCACTGAACAGGGTTTACCTTAGGCCTGAGAAAAAAACCCTCAATAGCAAAGGCGTCCCCTTGAAGCCGAAACAGCTCTGATACCAAATGTAGGTTTTAACCCTGAACAGAAATTATCTACACACGAATATTATAACAGAAAATAAACAATAGCGAGAGCATAAAACATAAAATAGATAAACACAAAGACTTTCCCCTGGATCCCAAATCGAGACGACTAGCTTGATTTTTCATTATATTCCTTTTAGTGTTATAACACATATATATACATGCCGAAGCATACATAAACCACAATCCATTAACCTTGGATTAGAACATAACCATAGTTCCCTTGACTGGATCTACAAAATACAAGGGGCCAAAAACCATCGTACCCCAAAACCATGTGCAAACTCATGCACAAAACATGGGTGGGTCTGACTATGAGTGGGTCTGCACACCAAAACAATTTTCGCCAGGGCGCTGCCCTGGACCCAAACAGTGGGGGCTGCCTCCCCCCTTATGACCCCCCTGCTGTGTCCGGCGCAACGTACAGCACGTGGGGCTAGTCATCAAAAGAATATAACACATGCCCAACATTAGAAACAGTGAATAGAAAAAAAGGTATTGATTGAAGAGAAAGGTGTTCTTATCAAAACAAAGGTTCCTTCTTTACCAAGAAACCACAAAAAAACCTTTCAAAGACTTTTCCCAAGCACGATGATAAGTTGATTTTGTTTCACTTGACAAATACTTGTTGTTTGGCATCAAAAGAGGATAAAATAGTGACTTATAATGAGGATAGGGGTGTTGTTGAGAAACCATTTCAAGGGCCAGTTGAGACAACTTGTTTTTGCAAAAAGTATCCAAAACAAAATGCCTCCTAGGAAAGACAATAGAAGTGGCCTTCACAGGACGTTTGAGCATGTTTCAACTGAAGAGGTAAATGCTCATCCATCAGTCCTGATTAACTTTCATGAAGTTGGGTGTCTAGAGTTTTTTCAAAGGGTGCAGGAGGTGAAAAGCTATCCCCCCTTGACACATCTTTGTTCTTTAAGATTTCAAGGGAAACACTTTCAGCTGGCAGGCTTGGATTTCAAGTTTTCTCCTAGATCCATTTCCAAGGCCACCAAAATCCCTTATGTTGAAGAGAAGTGGTTTAAATAGAGCCACCTAGACTCAGAACAAGAAAAACCCTTTTTGAATCCTAAGCATAGAGATACATGTCCATCCATCTTTCCTTTCTCATATCTATTGACAAGTTATGCTCCCCTCATGAAGATAATCATGGAATACTTCACATGCGAGGGAAGATTCTCCCGGGTCTATGTTTACCATGTTCGGTTGCTCATGCATTTCACTAGAGCCGAATTGTTAAATCTCCCCTTCTTCCTCCATAGAAGTATTGAAAAAATGGCCTCCACTATTTAGAAAAACCTCTTTCTCAGCAGTCAGCTTGCCTTTTCCATCATTCCCTCATCAAGGTTATCATTCTTCATCAACTTGAGAAGAAGGAAATCTCTTGGGACACTTTCATGGCACATCCAGATTTCACCACTGTTCCTTCATTCCATGCATCTCCTTCACCTTCCACTCACCATCCTTCGCCTTCTTCAAGTAAACTCATTCCCAAGAAGCTCAAATTTCCCATGATTGAACAAAAAGAAGAGCATGATGAGGAAGAAGAGCAAGATGAGGAAGGACAGCATGATGAAGAGGAGGAACATCATGATGAAGATGAACAACAGCATGATGAAGATGAGCGGCAACATGATGATGAACAGCAGCAACATGATGAAAAACAGCATGATGAAGAAAGGTAGCAAAGTGAAGAGCATCCCAGTGATAATATGAAGCATGATGAAGAAGGGTAGCAAAGTGAAAAAGAGCACAATGAGGCAAGGTAGCAAGGTGAAGAAGAAAACATTGATGATATGCAGCACAGTGATGAAGAGTAGTGCCATTAAGAAACTCAAAACAGTGGCAAGAATGATGAGGAAAGTACCAAGGGCAAAGAGCCAATAGAGCATGTGATGGTTTCCTCTCCTAGGCAAGGGGGCATGCTTTCTTCTCCAAAAGTGGCCAAGCCCCAGACATCAAGGAAAAGGGTGCCTCGAACTATAACTCCAAATGCTACTAGGGCCCTCCAAAGCAAGGGGAAATTGCCCAAGCAACCCATTTTCGAATTACCCAAGAGGAGGAAGACCAAGAAGGCCACCCAAAGCAAGGGAAAGGAGAAAGAAGAAAGCAGCCATGAAAAGGAGAGAGACTTTGACATAATTCAAATCCAAAGTGATGATAGCAACAATGAGGCTTGAATCCTAGAGACTCTCTTGATCAATAGAGAAAAACAAATTTATGCTTTAAGGACAGATCGAGAGATGTCTAGAAACTTCAATCACTTCTTGCAAACACAAAATAAATAGATGAGTGTCCACATGGCGGTATATGAGACACGGGTGATCAAATATAAAAAGGAGGCCTCCAAGGCACAAGTTAAATTAGAAGAACTCATGGGTGATTTCAATGATAGTGAAGATGAATATCAGCCCAAGAGAAAGAGGCCAAGAACCATGGGACTCAGAAGAGCCCTTGAGAAACAAAATGAGGAAGAAGCTGCCCTTCTCCAATATATTCCTCTCACTACTTTGTTCACCCAAGAGATAGAGAAAAATCGAGAAGCATGGCTTGAGAGGGTGAATGATCACTTGGAAAAGAATTTGGAGAATTCCAGTATATATTTGGACCTTCAAAGGAGGATGACCGAGCACTATAAGAAGCTCAATCAATTCGCTCCGCGGAAATTGAAGGCCACACAGGAAAAACTCAAGGAAGCTCAAAGGAGGCGCCTAGCACAAAAATGAAGAAAGACACCTCAAAGCTCCAAATTTTGGCCTCAGCTTCTCAGAATGTTTCTGAAAATCCTTGAGGGTCATGCTCGCAAAATTTGGGCGAAATTCAACAAGTTTTGGTTTTTTGTCATTTTTTGGGTTTTTGGCTAAGAATCATGGGCATCACCATTTCTTTTTGGGACATCTTCAAAGGATGAAAATGGTATCATTGGATGCCATAATTTTAGGGGAATATAATCAGCAATTTTCAGATCAATTGAAGATTATTTGCTCCACCAAAATGGCGAAAAACACTCTCTTTTTCCACACTCTGCCCTGTTTATCAGCAAAGTCTATTTTTTGGGTTTTTACACACAGGTAAGATTTTGATAGACTTATAGTCATCAGTTTGGGTAAAAATTAATATTTTCAGAAAATAGACATTCATATCTTTCTAACGAGCTATCACGGGCCTCGTTTTGACATCAGCAAGGCCTCCAAAAGTTGCCAGCAATACAGGGGACCTTCTACTGATATATTTCTTAAGTATTTTTGTGAAAAATGTACCTTTCTAAAGTGACTTTTCGTCATGTGCGTTTAGCTATTTTTGGGCATGATTAGTTATGAAAAGTCAATATATTTTCCTTTTTTAGCATTTTTGAGATATTTTATTAGATATTTTGTGCCTTGGGATTTGCAAATCCTCAAGGACAAAATCAGATATTTTTGATAGGCCAATGAGATTGCAAGTTGCACTAGGAGGTTTTCCCTCATCTTGGCCTATATATTCCAAGAGAATTCATTGTAAATGAGGCTGAACATGATGAATAGAAGCAATATATGGTTATCCAAGCTTGGAAGAAACACTTGTCTCATGCATTGGATAGTTTCTTGAATGTTTTTGGATGATGAAGGAGGTTTGTTGTTGGATTCCTTGACTTGGTAAAATGGTATAGTGTCCCTCTCTGTTATGCTTCTTAGTTTTCATTGATAATTCCATGTTCTTGCTTGCTATAAGACAGTAAAGAATAGATTTGAGACATGCCATTGGAGGCACCTCAAATTTCCTGTTTCTTTATAGTTTCTATGTTTTCTTCCTTCTTAGTCATATCAAAAAATCCTTGATTGCTCTTTGATAACTGAAGAACTTGTTTTCTTGTTTCATTTATGGTTTTATGCATGCTAAGTATGATTCATGCTATTCCCTGCTTACTCATGGCTAGTCATAGTTCCACCTCTGAAACCTTTCTTTGATTGTTTAATTGTCATTTGTTGAACCAAAGAGGTCTTGTACTGATCTTGCCCTTTGCCTAAAACTATGCAATCTTTCTTCAAAGTGCCCAATAGCTTGAAATACTATGCAATCTTGCTTCAATGTGCCCAATAGCTTGAAATACTATGCTTAGGCATTTCCTCATATTGATTTTAGTTTTTTTTTTGTCTTAAATGTATTTCCCCAAAGTCTGATAGCAATTTCCCAAAGATAGAGAGTCATATATCTCTATGTATTGCTTGAATGTGTATTTCTATGCATTGATCAATTTATAGTTACATCTCTCATGATTAATGGTTAGCCCTACCATGTTTATGTTAGCTATTTAACTATTTATGTTCAAAATCCTTTGTTCTTCACCAAATTTAGTGTCCATCCCACTCCATTTTACCCAAAGATCCATTTCACCTTGATCAAATCGGCCCTTCAACAACCTTGTATCACCATCTGAAAGCTTTCTTGAACTTTTCAACCCCATAGCCTAGTTATCTAACAATCTTCTTATCTATCTTAGTCTTTGATCAGTTCATCCCTCACAAACCTAAAAGCAAAACTAAAACCCTACTTCACAACTAGCCTAAAATCAAAAACACAAGAAGAAAACACATAGATATCCCTTACACAAATAGAGAGAGCCCTCTCTGAGTCCAGGAAGGCAAGGTCCTTGGGCTCCAAAGACTAGTTTGATGTTACCCTGTCACTTGGCTTGCCAATCAGCCAAATCACGGGACCCTAACATAATTGTGATCATGGTGGGACCTTCTGAGTTAGTGACAATATAAGTACACCTTAGCACTCCAGAAATCCCTTATCTTCAAGAATACCTTCCAATTTAGCCACCTCATTGCCACACTAACATAATGGCGATCACGGTGGGACTCTGAGTAACAAAAAACTTAGATTCCATAAACTTTCCAGCAGCCTTAAGAATAATATCTGATTGACTTATCCCACCGCTCCCTAACATAATGGCGATCACTGTGGGACCTTCCGAGTTAATGAAAATCTAAGTAATCCTTAGTAACTCTCGAAGTCTCAAACAAACTTAGAAAACTTAAGTGTTGTTTGAAGAGTCTAAGCTAGCTCTTTCACCATCTTAGAAAAATGAAGATTCAGTTATAGAAAACTCTTCCAAACCTCATAGGCTACACTTAAAAACTCAGAAAACCCCAAAACATCCACAGATTGGCTTTTCCCTAGTTATTGGTGGTGGACCATAGCTACATCTCTACAAAAACAACCAAGTTCCACCTGGCGACTCCACTAGCCTCCAGTAGGCCTAAAAACTCCATAAAAAACCAAAAAATTCATAAACCATACCTTTCTGTTGACTCATCCTTTCCAAAACTTAAAACTCATGGTGCAAACTCTGTGATCAGTGACAAACTAAGTATAACTTAGCAATTTAGAAAATTCACCTAAACATAGGATAAACAGAAACAAACTTGCAAATACAACCATTAGCTTGTCCAGACAGCCTAGCAAACTGTTGAAACCAAGTGAATCACTCTTCCTTGCAAGTCTTCATCTCAAAGTTTGCTAGAATACTTTTTCCCGAAAGCATCTTTAATAGTTTTGGTGGTGGACCATAGTTCTCAAAGAAATCCACCTGGCAACTCCACTAGCCCTCATTTTTGTTTTGACCATCCTTCACATTAGCAAAACCCCTAGAGACGCCAACCATCTGAAACAATCACAAATACCATCCTCTCTAAACTCTGAATTCGAAATCTGGCTTCATGAAGAATCAACACCAGATCTCATCCAGACCCAAATCCCCCTATCATAGTAGATGACCCAGAGAAGATTCTGTGGCAAGCTTCCGAAACTGGAAACTTAGCTACCGATAGGTCCATCCATAAAGAAAGATCAATACCTGAGCATCTCACATCCTTGCAGGATTCCCCATTTGACTTAAAATCAGAAAAAAACCTTTTTAGAAGAAAGTCACAAAATAAAGTAAAATTTTACGATCTTGAGCCCCTAGATCTGCCACAGAGTCCTAGTAGAGAAGCCTCACCTACTACACCTTCCAACTTTCAGCTTCTCCATCACTTTGGCTCCTACCACCCCAGATCTTCTCAAAATCAGATCACTAGCCCAAGTACATCCGCCACACCCATCCAAACCACTACTGTTCAAATCACCTCAGTTCATCCTACAAGCCCTCATATTGTGCATCATCCATTAGCTCCCGCAATGGCAGCTTAGTATGCACCCTTAGTGTTGCCACACCCTTTGGTTCCTTTACAAAATTACTATCAATCCAAAATCCTGAACTTTACCGGAGTTGAGGCTACTACCGCTCAATAACACGTAGATAGAATTAGCGATGCCTTTGAATACATGGAAATATAAGATGAGACTATAAGAATGAGGATGTTCACCCAAATCCTGGGCGGAGAACCCAAAAAATGGTTTAAGATCTTAACTCCAAACAACATACATGATCTCCCAGAACTCTACCAAACCTTCATAAATAAGTGGGAAATCAGAAAGAACCCCATTCAAATCCTGTCAGAGTATAATAACCTAAAAAGGGAAAATGGGGAAAGTGTCCAGGAATACTGCACTAGGTTCAACAGTGTGTATAACACCCTCCCACCTCACTTCAAACCTCCACTTGGCTCAGCCTTAGAAAAGTACCCCAAAGGTTTCGACCCAGACATGACTTATCAACTAAGAGACAAGGACCCCCCTACCTCAGGGGAAATGCAAAAAGTGGCCATAAGTGCATAAGCCAACTTAGCAGAAAAAAGAGTTAGGACCAGATCAGAAAGGAAAGTCACATACCAGGATGAGGTCACCCCTTCAGCCCCTTCCTTATATCCTAGAATAGATGACTTGGTTAGATCCATGGCAAAAATGTGGGAAAATATGAGTGAAAAGACACCTCTTAGGGAAAACCAGCCAAACCCTCCAAATAGAAACCGGAACCAAAACTTTAGGAGAGAACAGCCTCAAAACAAACCAAGGGAAAATGACCAACAAATTAGGCCACCCTTTAATGAAAATAATTTTGATGAGGATGAGAGGGATACAGAACCCATAAATGAAAGTCATTTAAACCTAATAGGTTCTGATAACGAGGGTGAGGTTTACCTCACAGAAGAAGAACAAGCTTTCTTCTCCCCGAATCAAAATGAAACCAACTATGAGGACCTCAAAGACCTTGCTATATATTTTCAGAATTCCATAATAGAAGCTCACAGGCAGTATGATCTTAGAAGCAGAAAAAACCAATACAACTCCAAAAAAGATAGCTCAGACACTGTTGTTAAAAGAGTAGTGGATAGCAACAAAACCTTGGTCAAGAAAACTGACCAAAACAAAGATAAAGCTATTCAGACAAACCTTGGCTCAGATTGTCCTAGTACCTCTACCAAGATTCCTGAGATGGATGTGTTGAAAAAAATCCCCAACCAGAGTCAGCAAATTAAGAACATAGAGAAATTCATGACTGAAAAAACTGAAGCAAACCTATCTAAACTACAAGCACCCTTCAGTTTTGAAGGTGAAATTGCCAAAATAAATATCACCATGCCTCTCACCGAAATTATCGCCCAAAACTCTTACAAATCCCAAGTGCTAAAGGTCCTGAATATAGGAAATGATGCAAACACCTTAAATATAGCTGATGACACCCCTGAAGTGTTGTTTGGTCCAAAAATAGAAGCGAAATTCCAAGAAGGGACCACTCTTCCCTTTTACATCAGTCTGAATATACATGACCAAATCCTACACAATGCCATGCTAGACTCCGAAGCCTCGCATAATCTCATGCCAAAGGTGGTAATGGAAAGACTAGGCCTAGAAATAACAAGACCCTATAAAGACTTATATTCCTTTGATTCAAGTAGAGTCAAGTGTCCGGGTTTAATCAAAGATCTTTGTTTTAGTTTGGCCCAAGTACCTACAAAACATCCGATCATGGACATAGTGGTAGCAGACATCCCTCCCAAGTATGGAATGCTTTTATCCAGATCTCGGGGAGCCAAGCTTCAGGGAAATATTCAACTTGATATGTCCTACGCCACTATTCCTGTATTTAACCAAACTAGACTACTCTATCAGGAATCACACATGAAATATATGATCAGCAACTAAGAAAGGTCAGACAACATCCTGATGTACTCCTTGCATTTAGATCTGAATTCCTTAATTTTACAAACTGATGAAAACATTGAGGAACAGTTGGGAGAAATTGAAACAAACTTATACCCACCGCATCAGCTACCCCAAGTTCTCTATGATGAATTGGACACTAAAAATTATCATGATCATGAGTAGTTATGTCTTGAGGAAAGAGAGTTCGTTCCTCTTGAAATAGAATTAGAGAAAGAATCACAAAACATTATATGCCATCAAAATAATTGCTCAAACTATAGACAAACATCAGAAATAACATCAGGAAACTTTTTTAGAACAGAGGCATTATAAGACTTGCATATCACAAACCTTTTTGGAAATCAGGGGTAGGGGAGCTTAATGTTCTTACCATACCTTAAAGATTTACCATCTCATAACTCTACCCCTTCAAATGAAACTTTGACTGTAGCCATAACAACTAAAGATCCAGAAAAAAATGTCTAATAAACTTCTTATGAAAGGATATGATGACTGCAGCCCAAATATACCTGAGTTGCTTGAACTAGCTAACATTCTGTCACTCCACCAAAGACTTAGAACTGCTAGAATTTTCAATCTTGTTCAACATACTACTTCACATAGAGAAAACAGTGAGAAACACTATGCCACTGCCATCACTCCAAGAAACAACTTCGACAAAAGAAAATACAAAAATCTTGACCAAACAATAATAGTCAAAGATAAAATAGTTGGTCATAGGATCTGTTTTGATTTCAGACATACTAATATACACCCTTGTGACAGAAATTTTATCCTTCCTACCCAAGACCATGATATACCAATGATAAGTGATTTTAATCATGTGTCTTTGCAAGATGATGTTTCAGGGTATCGCCAAATGATTCATTTGCAAAGCAAACAGCTCAAAGAATTTTTCAAATATGTTGGAAGTAGTTCCATCTTCAAACCCAAAATTGCAAAACCACCAGACACCAAAAACATGCTCCTAAAAGCCATGTTTCCAGTTTTGAATTTCTGCATTCTGATGTACCTTGATGATGTCGTCATATACTTCAAAAATGACAAAGAATATATGCATTATTTGAAAAATATGTACAGCAAAAGAAGGAGTGGAAATCAGAGGTATAAAGAGATACAGCGGGAAGATACAAGGTTGTTCAGAGATTCATGCATGAATCCTTATGTCATGCTTGAAAGAGAAAATTTTCCAAATTTTTCTTTTCAAGAGCTCAGTGGACCAAGAGTGGTAGGAGATCCTTATGAAGATAAGATGCTTAAGCTTCAGCATTTCCAAGATTTCTGAGTTAAAACATTTTCAATCATTGTATATACCATTGTTTGAAGAATAAATCAAAAACAAAAAATTCAAAAACAATAGAAAAATAGAAAGAAAGCCCCATGTTCAAAAATAGTCATTCTGAAAGCGCGCAAGTCTAAACGCCGCTACTAGTGCTCAAATGTCTTGTTAAGTTATCTAGCCTAATCATAGCTGAACATGTTTTAAATTTATTTGCTGATAAGTTAGTGAGAGGAAAGATAGTCAACATTGTGTAACCTTGACTTATCAAAGAAATTAGATTAGGAAAAGATACTGGTTCCACATGCTCAAAACAGAACCAAAGAGGAAAGCAGGGATGAAAAACAAACTGTGTATCCTAGCCCTGATTTTCTAGATTTCATTTTATGCAAAATAATATTTGTGTGCAGCTTGTCTTTCATGCCACAAGTACATGACAAATCAGTCTGTCTAATCCTGACTTGGTCATTTTTTAGTTTCATGTTTTAGATTAGATAATAAAATCCTATCAAACAGCTTAACCTTGATAGTCGATCTAGTATAGGTAGAGAAACAAAGGAGTTCATTAGCTTAATCTGAACTCCCGACGGATATAAGTGTAGAATTATATAGTGTCATTTTTCAAAAATATTATGTCAAAGGGTTGCTAGTCCAAATGCACCTGAAAGAAGAAAAAATGTTAGGAAATGTAGCGGGGTAGGTAGAAATTTCTTTGATGCTAATCATGCTATCAATTTTCAGAAATAGCATCAAGGAAGAAATAAATTTGCGCCAATGGATAAAGGCACTGGTCTTCAAAGAACCAAGATCTAAAATTTTGGACACCTCCTAAAAAGGAGCTACCCTCCCCAAATGGAGCCACTGTTAATCATCAGTATTTTTCACCTATTGACAATGACTAGTTTTAAAGCCAATTTTTCTAGCAGTTGATCTCCAATTTGTCAAATTTTTCAGCTAGAAAACACCCATAAACATTTTTCCCTCCTACATTTTCAATTAGCCTATGATGAGAAAAACCTAATTGTCAAGCCCGATCTAGTCTCAGTCATACAAAATTGTCCATCAACTCCAAAGAGAATACTCCAAATCTGTCAAAAGTCTCCCCTAAGTTAGGTAGTGGTTCTTTAGGCGATGTTCCCTTGGAAAATTATCTTAAGCCAAAAAACCTTTGTCTAAAACCAACCAATCGTAGCTGACCTTCCTATTCTGCAAATAAATCTTCATACACCCTTAGGTCGCGCCACTAACAAGCCTTGATGTCTCAGCAGTTCATATGCCACAAGTCAAACTGATATTAGGTGGATTTATATTTTTTTAATGTCTTTTTCAAAAAAACAAAATTGTACCAGTGTTCCAGAAGACATTATTAAACTTAACATGAGAAGACAACTGCTTCTCATGTGGTTTTGAGCCTGGGATGCAAGTACTGGACAGACAAGTAATTCAATGAATTCCTACAAACACAGCCAAAAAGGTTAGTGACTAATGACTAGAAAATAATACTCTGCAGATACAGGTTAGGTTGCTTTTGATGTCTAAATATGTATAAGGGTATTCTAACAAAAGGATTACATATCTCAAAGAATGCCCCTCATGGCATATTGTCAATTTGTCACTTTTATTTACTTAGCTGTGAATAGGCACTACAAGGAAAGGTGGCATAGTTTGACAAAGGGATGAAATAGCATCACTGTGTAAAACCTCCTCCAGACATGAGCATAGGGTTGGGTGACTGTGTAAAACCTCCACCAGACATGAGCAGAGGGTTGGGTGGCTGTGTAAAACCTCCTCCAAATATGAGCAGATGGTTAGGTCATTGATTGAAGACCTCCTTCAATTAACAAGCAGAGGGTTTGGAAATGTGATAAAGGCCTCCTTCATTTAACAAGCACAAGGTCAGGAATAGAGGTGTACCCTCATTCAAAAAAGCACAAAGCTAACAATGTTGCAAACTACCTAAAAACTTATTTAAACACCTTTTTCTCCAATGAATGAAACCACTAACACAGCAGTGGTGTTTCAAGGATTGCTTATATGGTTTCGCTATTTGGAAGACATATTTGCAATAAAGTGAGGAAAAATTGGATGATTATGAGTAGAAAAAGTTGTTAAGAAGATGACCAAGTAGTGATATTTTGATGTTCAAAGAAGCTTTTCTTTTCCTGTCCATGAAGATATTTTTCAAAACCTCATCAAATTGACAAGAAGGTAGTCTAAGCCTTGCTTCCGAAGGGGACTTTGCAAATAAACACATAGAGACAGTATGTGTGAAGAAAAGGGTATGGCATGTGTTTTAAATTCAAGGACAACATTCAAAGAAATGAAACATGCCACTTTCACAAACAAAGGCCTTTTTTCTATGAAACATGTGAAAATACCTTGTTGTTGCATATGATTGTAGGAAGGGTCTTTAAAGGATTTCTTTTTTGATAAGCAGATGTTTTCCAAACCTAGGTGAATGCAACTAAGGTTTCACCCATAGTCAAAGGAAAATATCCAAGGGTGCTTGACTGTTTTGATCAAACTGCAGAATAGCCATAATTATCATCAAAACACCAGGAGAGCAGAAATTGTCAAAGTAAGTTTTAGAGTGATGATTCATCTCCTTCCAAGATATGGCAAAGGATGCCTCACAAATCTTGGATATGACTCTTAAACAGTGCTCCTCTAAAGGTCAGAAATAAACAAAGGTGACAGGTTTATTTTCTAGGCAAGAAAAAATGAAAAAGCAGTAAAAAGGAGCCATGACTATGGTGCCATTCAAAAGCAGCCTCCACAGCATTTGAAATTGAAATATGGGCCTTTGTAATGTTAAAAGGTGATTTAAGTTTTTTATATGACAAAAGGGGGCCTTTTTAAACTCCAAACCCTCACAAAAAAAATACAAAGATGTGTTGGCTTTTTCGACTTTAAAAGGAGGAGAGACCATTGGCAAAGTCTCATGTGAAAATTCAAAACTCAAATACAATGCTCCCTCAGTTATTTCACCGGAGAAGCAAGTGATTTCAAAATTTTTCAGAGTTTTCAAGGCCTCAAGCCTACACGGCGCGCCTGGGAAAGTGCGTGGCGCGCTTGTGAGTGAAGCTACAAAGGGTTATAACGGCTGCGCGGCGTGCCTGTAGCGACGCGCGGCGCGCCTGTAGTGCCCGTTCAAACACCACCCGAGGCCAACCCGACTGCCTTTCCATAGTTCCAAAAGTAGATTGTGTGAAAGGATTTTCAAATCAGTTGAGGGAGTTTTGTCTACTTTTGTAAAAGAAATAGTGAATAGCAAAAAGAGTATTGATTGAAGAGAAAGGTGTTCTTATAAAAACAAAGGCTCCTTCATCACCAAGAAACCACAAACAAACCTTTCAAAGACTTTTCCCAAGCACAGTGATAAGTTGATTTTGTTTCACTTGACAAATACTTGTTGTTTGGAATCAAAAGAGGATAAAACAGTGACTTATAAGGAGGACAGGGGTGTTGTTGAGAAACCATTTGAAGGGCTAGTTGAGAAAGCTTGTTTTTGCAAAAAGTATCCAAAACAAAATTCCTCCTAGGCAAGATAGTAGAAGTGGCCTTCACAGGAGGTTTGAGCCTGTTTCAACTGAAGAGGTAAATTCTCATCCATCAGTCATGTTTAACTTTCATGAAGTTGGGTGTTTAGATTTTTGTCAAAGGGTGCAGGAGGTGAAAAGCTATTCCCCCTTGACACATCTTTGTGCTTTGAGATTTCAAGGGAAACACTTTCAGCTAGCAGGCTTGGATTTGAATTTTTCTCCTGGATCTATTTCCAAGGCCACCAAAATCCCTTATGTCAGAGAGAATTGGTTTAAACAGAGCCACCTAGACTCAGAACAATACAAACCCTTTTTGAAGCCTGAGCATAGAGATACATGTCCATCCATCTTTCCTTACTCATATCTGTTGACAAGTTATGCTCCCCTCATGAAGATAATCATGAAATACTTCACTTGTGAGGGAATATTCTCCTGGGTCTATGCTTACCATGTCTGGTTGCTCATGCATTTCACCAGAGCCAAATTGTTAAATCTCCCCTTCTTCCTCCATAGAAGTATTGAAAAAATGGCCTCCACTGTGTAGAAAAAACCTATTTCTCAGCAGTCAGCTTGCCTTTTCCATCATTCCCTCATCAAGGTTATCATTCTTCATCAGCTTGAGAAGAAGGAAATCTCTTGGGACACTTTCATTGCACATCCATATTTTTCCATTTTTCCTTCATTCCATGCATCTCCTTCACCTTCCACTCACCATCCTTCACCTTCTTCAAGTAATCTCATTCCCAAGAAGCTCAAATTTCCCATGATTGAACAAAAAGAAAAGCATGATGAGGAAGGAGAGCATGATGAAGAGGAGGAACATCATGATGAAGATGAACAGTAGCATGATGAAGATGAGTGGCAACATGATGATGAATAGTAGTAACATGATGAACAACAGCATGATGAAGAAAGGCAGCAAAGTGAAGAGAATCCCAGTGATAATATGAAGCATGATGAAGAAGGGAAACAAAGTGAAAAAGAGCACAGTGAGGCAAGGCAGCAAGGTGAAGAAGAAAACATTGATGATATCTAGCACAATGATGAAGAGAAGCGCCATGAACAAACTCAAAACAGTGGCAAGAATGATGAGGAAAGTAACAAGGGAAAAGAGCCAATAGAGCATGTGCTAGCTGCCTCTCCTAGGCAAGGGGCCAATGTTTCTTCTCCAAAATTGGCCAAGCCCCGAACATCAAGGAAAAGGGTGCCTCGAACTATAAATCCAAATGTTACTAGGGCCCTCCAAAGCAAGGGGAAATTTCCCAAGAAGCCCATTGTCGAATTACCCAAGAGGAGGAAGACCAAGAAGGCCACCCAAAGCAAGGGAAAGGAGAAAGAAGAAAGAAGCCATGAAAAGGAGAGAGACTTTGACATAATTCAAATCCAAAGTGATGATAGCGACAATGAGGCTCGAATCCTAGAGACTCTCTTGATCAATAGAGAAAAACAAATTGATGCTTTGAGGACAGATCTAGAGAGGTCTAGAAACTTCAATCACTTCTTTCAAACACAAAATAAACAGATGAGTGTCTACATTGCGGTATATGAGACACGGGCCATCAAATATAAAAAGGAGACCTCAAGGTGCAATTTAAATTAGAAGAACTCATGGGTGAGTTCAATGATAGCGAAGATGAAGATCAGCCCAGGAGAAAGAGGCCAAGAACCATGGGACTCAGAAGAGCCCTTGAGAAACAAAAGGAGGAAGAAGCTTCCCTTCTCCAATCTATTCCTCTCACTACTTTTTTCACCCAAGAGATAGAGAACAATCGAGAAGCATGGCTCAAGAAGGTGAATGATCACTTGGAAAAGAAGTTGGAGAAGTCCAGTAGAGATTTGGACCTTCAAAGGAGGATGACCGGGCACTATAAGAAGCTCAATCAATTCGCCCAGCAGAAATTGAAGGCCACACAGGAAAAACTCATGGAAGCTCAAAGGAGGCGTCTGGCACCAAAAATGAAGAAAGACACCTCAAAGCTCCAAAATTTTTCCTCATCTTCTCAGCATGTTTCTGAAAACCCTTGAGGGTCATGCTCACCAAATTTGGGTGAAATTCAACAAGTTTTGGTTTTTTGTCATTTTTTGGGTTTTTGGCTAAGAATCATGGGCATCGCCATTTCTGTTTGGGACATCCTCAAAGAATGAAAATGGTATCATTGGATGCCATAATTTTAGGGGCATATACTCAGTGATTTTCAGATCAATTGAAGATGATTTTCCCCCCCAAAATGGCGAAAAACACTCTATTTTTCCACACTCTGCCCCGTTTATCAGCAAAGTCTATTTTTTGGGTTTTTACACACAGGTCAGATTTTGACAGACTTCCAGTGATCATTTTGGGGAAAAATAAGCATTTTCAGAAAATATACATTCATATATTTCCAATGAGCCATCACGGGCCTCGTTTTGACATGGGGAAGGCCTCCAAAAGTTGTCGGCAAGACAGGGGACTTTCTGCTGATATATTTCTTAAGTATTTTTGTGAAAAATGTACCTTTCTAAAGTGAATTTTCCTCATGTGTGTTTAGCTATTTTTGGGCATGACTAGTTATGAAAAGTCAATATATTTTCCTTTTTTAGCATTTTTGAGATATTTTATTAGATATTTTTTGCCTTGGGCTTTGCAAATCCTCAAGGACAAAATCAGATATTTTTGATAGCCCAATGAGATTGCAAGTTGCACTAGGAGGTTTTCCCTCATCTTGGCCTATATATTCCAAGAGAATTCATTGTAAATGAGGCTGAACATGATGAATAGAAGCAATATATGGTTATAAAAGCTTGGAATAAACACTTGTCTCATGCATTGGATAGTTTCTTGAATGTTTTTGGATGATGAAGGAGGTCTGTTGTTGGATTCCTTGACTTGGTAAAATGGTATAGTGTCCCTCTTTGTTATGCTTCTTATTTTTCATTGATAATTCCATGTTCTTGCTTGCTATAAGACAATAGAGAATAGATTTGAGACATGCCCTTGGAGGCACCTCAAATTTCCTGTTTCTTTATAGCTTCTATGTTTTCTTCCTTCTTAGTCATATAAAAGAATCCTTGATTGCTCTTTTATAACTGAAGAACTTGTTTTCTTGTTTCATTTATGGTTTTATGCATGCTAATTATGATTCACGGTATGCCCTTCTTACTCGTGGCTAGTCATAGTTCCACCTCTGAAACCTTTCTTTGATTGTTTGATTGTCATTTGTTGAACCAAAGAGATCTTGTACTGATCTTGCCCTTTGCCTAAACTATGCAATCTTGCTTCAAAGTGCTCAATAGCTTGAAATACTATGCTTAGGCATTTCCTCATAGTGATTTTAGTTGTTTGTTTGTCTTAAATATATTTCCCCAAAGTCTGATAGTAATTTCCCAAAGTTAGAGAGTCATATATCTCTATGTATTGCTTGAATGTTTATTTCTATGCATTGATCAGTTTATAGTTACATCTCTCATGATTAATTGTTAGCCCTACCATGTTCATGTTAGCTATTTAACTATTTATGTTCGAAATCCTTTGTTCTTCACAAAATTTAGTGTCCATTCCACTCGATTTTACCCAAATATCCATTTCATCTCGATCAAATCGGCCCTTCAACAACCTTGTATCACCATCTGAAATCTTTCTTGACCTTTTCAACCCCATAGCCCAGTTATCTAACAATATTCTTATCTATCTTAGTCTTTGATCAGTTCATCCCTCACAAACCTAAAAGAAAAAATAAAAACCTACTTCACAACTAGCCTAAAATAAAAAACACAAGAAGCAAACACATAGGTATCCCTTACACAAATAGAGAGAGCCCTCTCTGAGTCCAGGAAGGCTAGGTCCTTGGGCTCCAAAGACTGGTTTGACGTTACCCTATCACTTGGCTTGCCAATCAGCCAAATCACGGGACCCTAACACTGACAGAATCTAATTTCCAAGCTTTGGGAATAAACTTAATTTCACCTGTAGATGAAGTAACTGAAGAAACATATCAGATTAAGACAAAGTCAGCAATTAAGTACAAATTTCTCTGTTCAGACTGGTATAAGGATATCATTCATTATCTTTGTTTCTTTTCTTATCCTCCTTCAATAAACAGAGCTAAGTATAGAGCTCTGAAAATTAAAGCTCAACCTTATGTTATAATTGAAGCTAAGTTGTATTGGAAAGATCCTGCTGGTGTATTGTTGTTATGTTTGACAGAAGAGGAAACCATGGAGATGATTAAAGAATATCATGAATGCTTGTGTGGAGGTCATTACAGGTGGAAAGTAACTACTCATAAGATTCTTAAATCAGGTTTTTATTGGCCCTCTTTATTTGATGATGTATACAGAACTGTTAGAAGTTGCCAGAAATTCCAATTGTTTGCAGAAAAGAAATGGTTAGCTCCTTTACCTCTTCTTCATGTATTTATTGAAGAACCTTTCAGAGAATGGGGATTGGATTTCATTGGAGAGATTAATCCACCATCAAGTGGGAAATTTAAGTGGATTATAACTGCTACTAATTATTTTACAAAATGGGTAGAGGCAATTCCTACTGGAAAGGCAAATGATTTGGTTGTGATGAAGTTTTTAGAAGAGAATATTTTCAGTAGATTTGGGTGTCCAATAAAGATTGCAACAGACAATTCTCAAGTTTTCAAGTCAATCAGATTCATAAATTTTTGTTAGACTTATAATGTAATATTATCCCACTCTATAGCATATCATCCTCAAGGAAATGGATTAGCAGAATCATCTCATAAAAAATTGGTGAAAATACTGAAGAAAACAATCAATGAGAACAAAAAAGATTGGGATTCAAAGCTAATTTTTGCTTTATGGGCAGTGAGGATGACTACTAAAAGATCTACTAGTAAGTCTCCTTATGAATTGGTATATGGTGCTCAGGATTTGTTTCCCACTCAACTAGCAAGACCAGTAATTTATTATCTTCAAGACTCTCAAGAGGAACCTAATGCCTTGATCAGAAGACTAAACCAGGTGATAGAATTGAATGAAAGAAGAAATAAAGTCAGAGACAATTTGGTCACTTATCAAGAGAAAATGAATTCTATTTTTGACAGAAAGGTAAGAGAAATCATGTTTCAAACTGGAGATCTGGTATTAATATGGGATACTAGAAGGGAATAGAAAGGGAAACATGGTAAATTTGATCCTTTATGGTATGGTCCTTACAAAATCTCTGAAGCCAGATAAAATAATACTTTCATGGTGGAATATCTTGATGGAGAAGCAGTAGAACTTCATGTAAATGGAAAGTATCTGAAACATTATTTCTAGCACTAAAGGCAGTTAGTTCATTATTGTACATATCCAGTTTCCTCTCACTATATATTTCTCATCAAGAAATTTTCGACTCCATGCCCGAAGTGAAGGCACTGATCTGCAGGTTCTTAGTGTTTCGTGGAAAAAAACACTATCCCCAGGTGGAGCCAGATGTTGTGGATCATATGCATATCCTTCTATTTTTTTCAAATATTTGAAAATATAAAAATAAGAAATTGTTGGAAAACATGTTAAAGTATCAAAATCTTATACTTTAGCATGAAAGAAGATGTATGTTCATCAAAATTTAAGCTAAATTTTCAACATTTAAACTTTATAGTTGTGGGTTCGGTATTTAATGTTAAACATTGATTGGTTTGATTGGCGGAAAGTGCTAATCATTAAATTCCTTAACAAAAGGCCCAACCAGTGAGCACAACTAGCACACCGAATACCATGATGAGTGCCTCCGTAGTTGACCAGGTTGATTGTGGGGACAGTAGAGATGAACGGCTGAGATTGAGTGTGGGGGCACCAGCCAAAGTTTTCCTCTGTACCCTGAGAGCCCCCACAGTGACGTAAGATGCTGAGTTGGTCACAGTTGTCTTCCACATCGAGCAGAATTAACGGATTTCTGGCGCATCTTGTCAGCATTTAATTTAAAACCCATGCCACCTATTTAAAGAAATTTTTATCTGTTTTTCAAATTACTTGTGATTTGTTGCGCTGCACCCTGTTTTAGCTTTCCGCCACCTGCAAATTTGACCACCCTGTAAACTGTTCTCATATAAATTTTCAACCACGGCTAAACGTTTTTCCTTATCAGGTTCAGCTAGCCATATCCCTCTCATGCATACTAAGAGGGATATTCAAGATACCCTCTGTTCAATAATTCACCTCCCTTTCTACCAGCAAGTTATCTTGAATGATAATGCTTCCCCTGTCTATTCTACCATGGTCAAGTCTGGATTTTTTTCTGCATGCATTCCAAAAACCCATATTTTCCCTGAATTTATCTATTGGTTGGTATCTGTTATGTATCTAGGGAAGTGTTCTGTCATGAATTCCCAAGGAGAGAACATTATGCAAGTGTCTACCCTGTTAATCCGCCAAGCCCTTTGCTATCCTGAGTCAAAGTCATCCGTCCAATTTTCTAATGATTTGCTGGTAAAATATTATGATAATATTATAGGAGAAGAATTCAATCAGTTCATGTTTTATTTGAAGCCTGACATGAAGCAGTTTCAGCCATATTGCAAAGAGTTTGATGCTGAGACTCGTCTAGTATTGAGTATTATTGCAAAAATTCAGGGTAAAGATGATGATAATATAGTGGATAAATCAGTTCTATGAATGTTTGCCATGATGATAAAGCCAGGAGTGGTGATGCATATTCCATCATATTGGCAGGAAACAGTCAATTCACAGTTGATGAGCCTTTCATTAATAGGTTCTTTAAAATTTCCTTCATTGATTGTATATTTGTTCTTATATCAGAATGTGGAAGAATTCATGCATTTAGGTCTAAATATTATGAATTTAAATAAAATAAGGCAATCAGTGATATTCTGGACATATGTAGTTAGAAGGGAGAAAAATGAGGCTCGGTTGTTTGATTTTGCTAGCCATTACATGGCAACTGCTTACAAAATATTGAATGGAAGTTATCCTCCCTGTTTCTTAGCTAAAGCTCAGGAGTTTTTGCATTTAGGAAACAATTGTAAATATGGAGATTGGTTTGTTTTTTAGGAATATTCTGAAATAAGGCTATATGGAGCAAGTGTTGAGCCTTACAAACTTCCAAGTTTTGTACCAATGAGGCTTTTTGCTTTAGAGTTCATTAGACAGAGTCTAAATTTTGATCAGGTTCATTTTGTGCCTATGAATAAAGGAGACATGTATAAATTACCGAAGGTTGTAGGCCCTTTCATAGTAAATATGAGGCAAGCATTTGATGAATTAACAAAAATGTTAGATGACATGCATATGCTACTAGGAGAAAGTTGGGCTTATGACCCATATAGTGTTATTTCAAATAGAAGAATTGAGAAAGGGTACTCTGCTTTCCTTCATGAAAGTAGGCCACAACAAGAGAAGATAGCATGTAAAGGTGTGATGAGTTCAGTAGATGCAAACATTCAAACTCCCATCATAGCAGAGAAAATAGCTAAAAGAACCAAGGAAGTAGTTATTGATCTAGATGAGGAGGAGCAAGGAGCCAAGAAGAGAAAAAAAATTACTGAAGAGCCTGCATCTACTGCACCTGTTTTTTCTTTACATTTGGGAGAAGAGAAAAATGTTCCTGCTTCACCCCAGAATCATGAAGCTTCTCATGAACAAGTGCCCTTGATCAAATAGTTGTTTTCACAAATTGAAGAAAGAAATCAGAGGATGAAGGCCAGCATGGAGGCCCAAGTTGAACATCAAGTTACTGATGAGAAAACACGATTGTTAACTGTAATGGATCTTTAGAAAGATCAATTTATAATTTCCCTCTCACATCCTACACATATGTCAATTGGTTCTTCCAGCAATTTCAACACTATCAATGTGACTGTGGATGTAAAGAAAATTCCACTGATGGATAAAATGAATTTGCATATGAAAATAGGTCAATTGATTGTAAATGACCTCACAAAGACTAATGCAATGGAAATAAAGGCAAAGAATATGCTGGGTAAAGCAATTAAATAGTTGAAGTTAGAGAAGGCTAACTCAAGAGCCTTAACAGTTCAAAATGAGGAATTGAAGAAAATATTATAAAAATTGGAGTAGACCCCAGTGATAAGACTGTTGTGCAGAAACTCATGCAAAGTGCTGAAGTAGAGATATCCACATTAAGGAAGAAGTTAAAGTTACCTACTGGAGAACATTCAATGGCCACAAAAGTTGCAGAGGTAGAGAAGGAAAAGGAAAAGTTGTTGCAGAAACTCATGCAGAAAGATGAAGAACTATCCAAAATAAAGTAGACTGCAATTTCATTTCAAAATCATATTGATAATCATAATTGTACTTTTGTTTTTCCTACAGGTTATGAAGATCCTCAAGAACAAATTGTTCAATTAAATACTGAGTTGCAGATGGTTAAAAGAGACAAAAATAAGGCTCAAATAGATCTATAGACTGCAACAAAATTGATGAAAGTCATAGAAAATGAAGCTGACAAATACAAAATGGATCTCCAAAATTCTAAAGTTGAGATTAAAAATCTCAAAGAAAGAATGAAAGGAAATATCTCACTAATACAAGCTAAAGATATCATTTGGACTGATATCATTTCAGAAATGAAATCCAATTGGTGCTTCCTGATGATAATTGCAAAAGAGAAAAGCCTTATTTTAGAATGTGAAGAACCAATCATGTCTCATAAGAAAAAATAAATTAATAGAGCCATTTGGGATAGAATTTTTATTGATTTTATTAATTCTAAATCAGATCAGGAATTAGAGGAGAATGATATCCAGGACAGAATGTTGTATGCAGTAGAAATTAATAAAATGATTTTCAGAAATGATCTCAGAAAGGCTGCAAAAAAGAAACTAATGGAAATCAAGGAAGCAGTAAGTCATTTTGATAAGTATTTTGATAAAATGATAGGAGTAGGCTTGCCATCATGTTGGGGAGCTGAAGGAAATATTTTTCCATGGAGCTCTTATGAAAACTTACTAGTGATGACAAAAAGAAAATTTGATAATAGGCATGAAAAGACTCAGGTGCTTAAAGGAGAGACAATGGTCAACTTCTTGCAGAGACATTTTCAACTCGTGTGGATGGTAAAGACTCTTTCCATGGAAAGGCCTTATTATGATCGAATTACTACATTCATATTGGAGTATCACAATCTGACACATTTATCTAGGATGAAGGTAGAAATATGGAAAAAGGGCATTGCTTGGAAAATAGATCGGCAAAAAGGATCAATAGCAAAGAAAGATAAATCAGTTGACCAAGGAAAAGAAGCCACATCATCAACAATTCCTATAGATTAGGATATTTATTTTATGTTTTTTTTTTCTTTTCCTTTTTTTTTTTTTTTTTTTTTTCTAAATAAGACTAATTCTATTAAGAAAAAAACCATATAGTACAATCTGAGCTTGCAAAAAGCAAAGCATAGAAGCAAGGGGCCAGCAATGAATCACTATCAACCTCGGACCCCAAAAGCAGCCATGGAATGAGTGAAAGAGAACATAAAATGGAGAGTGAAGCAAAGGAAGCTACCCAGAGTGGGCAGAGACTTCCAGACGACATTTTTTCCCTTTCTTTTTACTGACTTTGACCCAGCCATTGTGATTTGGCTGGGCAGGAACCAATTGTAGATTATTTTGCACTGAAGAATGAGTCTCCTTGTCTGAATCTGAGGAAGAAGACTCATGCAAATGTTTCTATGGGATCGGAGGGGCAGACGAGTCCTCAGGGCTGGCCGAGGGCGTAACCTACGGGTGCTCATCTTTCTCTCCTTCCTCTTCCATTTCCTCCTCATCCGAGCTGGAGGACTCTAGATCATTCATGGGGGGTGGATCGCATGGTTTCCAGCTCTTGGACTTCGGTTTGCTATTGGTTTTCTTTTTTCTGCCGGGGAAGCTAGAACATGTGTTCTGAAGATGCCCCGTCTGATGACAATGTCTGCACTGGAATGCAGTGTTCTCATAATCCAAGGGTTGTGTCCAGTGAAATTCCCCAATTTTGAGGTTGATCTGATCAGGCAGTCCTTTGCTTAAGTCTATTTCTGCGCAGATTCTGCCATAGGTATAGATTCCTTTCTCCCCTCGAGAGGTATCTAAAGCCAGGAAGCGGCCCAAAGCATTTCCAATCCCTTGGAATACCGAGAAGTGCTAGAGATGAGCCGGAAGGTTCGGAAGACGGACCCAGATGGGAAGCTTGGTGACAACTGCTGAAGAGGGGTCAAAATCAGGGAACCAAGGGGTGAGAAATAGTCCAGCGGCGCCCCAGAACCATGGGCCTCCTGTCAAGGCTTTCTGATAATCTTCGCTGAAAGCAAACACTACTATGAAGAAACCCTTCGAAAGAAGGAATACTTGGCAGTTGTTTGTCCAATTAGCGTGGATCCATTGATACAGATCTATTGTTTGAGGCCATAGGCCATTGAACCTGCAAATGATGGCGGTCTCTGCATATATCTGAAATTTTTCATCCAGCGATGGATGGGAGATTTCAATAGAGGGGACTTCCTCCATCTTGTCCACAATGAAAGGCTTGGGAGCCTCAGCTGATGGAGCAGTTTTCTTGGGCGGCTGTGCATTAACCGCATCCTTATAGGAGAAGGCAGGAGAGGAGGATGGCTGCCCAGGTGCTCCGCCTCTAAGTCGCAGGGAAAGCACAACAGAAGCATCTCTATCAATGCTGTAAAAAGAGAGGGGAAAAGGGTTTTCAAGTTGTTTACCTTTGTGAAGCAACCGCTGGAGCTCCGATGGAATTCTCAATCTGCGTTCAAGGTTGTTTAAGAGATCTTGCACTAAATCCGTAGCTTGCACCCATTGCAACATGGTTCTGCCGGATAGAAGCGTGATCTGGATCTGGAAAGAAGAGAGGGGATAATCCGTGAAGTCCACCCTGCCAGAGCAGAGCTGACCCTGTACCAAGCAAGAATATTTTGTTCCTAGATCCGTGAGGCTTGTCTGGGTTTTTCCAAAGTGCTTCAGAGCCTCAGCGCTCCATGATTGCAGATCTACAGAATAAATCGTTTGTCTGCCTTATATAGTGGCGAGTTCGGTAGCTTTGCCTGTGCATGGAAGAGTATTATTCTCTGTCCAATGCTGCATTCCATCAGTATTAGCCACTTGCGCTGCGGCCAGTGTTGCGTTTGAAGTTGTGAAGAGTGTCTTGAGACTTTTTCCATTTCCTGCCTCACTGGCGACCACTGCAGCGGGTTTTTCAGCAGAGATCCAAGTCTGAAAGTTAAGGGGAGTCGCGTCTGTATTTTTTTCAAGAGTGGTGGGAAATCCTGCTATGGCAGCAGCCGCTGCATTCTCTCGATCCCTGGAGAAATCGACATCAGGAGGACGGGCAGTAGCCTTGTCGGCGTTCACACCAGAGAGAACCGTAACCCTAGCGGCGTCCATGCTGCTCCTTTCCGAATCCGAATCTAAGTGTCCTAAGGATATTTATTTTATGTTATTTTCTGAAGACAATGTAATTATAACAGGACATTTTCAAGGCATGTAATAGACAACCTTCGAAGTCTTAAAGAAGTTTTGGTAGTTAGGATTGGTTACAGCAGTTCCAAACTACTTTTTACTATATTTAATGTAATTTTCAAGGGAAGCGAAGGTTTTGAGTTTTGGACCTTCAGAAAAATATTTTTGTACTCAGAGATTCAAAGATTAATGAATGAGTAAGCAAGTTTCTGGCATTTTGTTTATGTTGAAATGTATTCAAGTTTACATTATGTATTTTCTATCTATGAATAAAACAAATTATGAGCAAAAGATCTCTTTTTACTTCTGTATATAAGAGTTAAAAACCTTAATTGGCACTCCTTTTTTTTAACTATTTATTTCATATATTTCTTCTGGGTTTGGGATGACATTTTCTGTATAAAACAGTATATTATTTTGGACTTCTTCTTACACTTTATGCTAGTCACTTCATTCAACATCAACAAATGGTAGCATTGTGAAGCATTCATCATATTTGATATTTAAGGGTTTGATTATATATACTTTAGGGTTAATAAAACAGAGACATAAAAACTTGTGACATAATCATATAAATGTCTTAAGCACTAATTTATTATCACAGCTAAGGGATTGTCTCTTAAGGTACAAAATTTGCAGAGGTGGAGAAGGAAAAGGAAAATTTGTTGCAACAACTCATGCAGAAAGATGAAGAACTATCCCAAATAAAGCAGACTGTAATTTCATTGGAAAATCATATTGATAATCATAATTGTACTTTTGTTTTTCCTACAGGTGATGAAGATCCTCAAGCACAAATTGTTCAATTAAATACTGAGTTGCAAATGGCTGAAAGAGATAGAATAGTTAACTTTAACTTCTTCCTTAATGTGGATATCTCTACCTCAACACTTTCCATGAGTTTTTGCATAGCAGTCTTATCACTGTGGTCTACTCCAATTTTTATAATAATTTTCTTCAATTCCTCATTCTGAACTGTTAAGGCTCTTGAGATAGCCTTCTCTAACTTCAACTGTTTAATTACTTTACCCAACATATTCTCTACCTTTATTACCATTGCATTAGTCTTTGTGAGGTCATTTACAATCAATTGACCTGTTTGCATATGCAAATTCATTTTATCCATTAGTGAAATTTTCTTTACATCCACAGTCACATTGATAGTGTTGAAATTGATGGAGGAACCAACTGACATATCTGTAGGATGTGAGAGGGAAATTCTAAATTGATCTTTCTCAAGATCCATTACAGTTAACAATCTTGTTTGCTCAGCAGTAACTTGACGTTCAACTTGGGCCTCCATGCTGGCCTTCATCCTCTGATTTCTTTCTTCAATTTGTGAAAAAAGTTGTATGATCAAGGGCACCTATTCATGAGAAGCTTCATGATTCCTGGGTGAAGCAGGAGAATTTTTCTCTTCTCCCAAATGTAAAGAAAAACTAGGTGCAGTAGATGTAGGCTCTTCAGTAATTTTTGTTCTCTTCTTGGCTCCCTGCTCCTCATCATCTAGATCAATAACTACTTCCTTGGTTCTTAATTTTAGTTATTTTCTCTGCTATGATGGGAGTTTGAATGTTTGCATCTACTGAACTCATCAAACCATTACATGCTATCTTCTCTTGTTCTAGCCTACTTTCATGAAGGAAATCAGAGTACCCATTCTCAATTCTTCTATATGAAATAACACTTTATGGGTTATAAGCCCAACTTTCTCCTAGTAGCATATGCATGTCATCTAACATTTTTGTTACTTCATCGAACGCCTGCCTCATATTTACTATGTAAGGGCCTAAAACCATGGGTAATTTATACATGTGTCCTATCTTCATAGGCACGAAATGAACCTGATCAACATTTAGACTCTGTCTAATGAACTCTAAAGAAAAAAGCCTCATTGGTACAAAAGTTGGAAGTCTGTAAGGCTTAACACTTGCTCCATATAGCCTTATTTCAGAATATTTGTCAAAAACAAACCAATCTCTATATTTAAATTTTTTTCCTAAATGTAGAAACTTTTTAGCTTTAGGTAAGAAACAGGGAGGAGAACTTCCATTCAATATTTTGTATGCATTTGGCATATAATAGCTAGAAAAATCAAACAACCCAGCCTCATTTTGCTCCCTTCTAACTACATCAGTCCAGAATATCACTGATTTCCTTCTTTTATTTACATCCATAATATTTAGAACTAAATGCATGAATTATTCCACATTCTAATATAAGAACAAATATACAATCAATGAAGGAAATTTGAAAGAGCCTGTTAATGAAAGGCTCATCAGCTGTGAATTGATTGTTTCCTGCCAATATGATGCAATATTGAGCACCACTCTTGGCTTCATTATCACGGAAAACATCCCTAGAACTGATTTATCCACTATATTATTATCATATTTACCCAGAATTTTTGCAATAGTACTCAATACTAGACGAGTCTCAGCATCAAAAATTCCCATAGCAAACTCTTTGCAATCTGGCTGAAACTGCTTCATGTCAGGCTTCAAATAAAACATGAGATGATTGAATTCTTCTCCTGTAAGATTATCATAATATTGTACCAATGAATCATAAGAAAATTGGACAGATGACTTTGACTCAGGATAGCAAAGGGCTTGGCGGATTAACAGGGTAGACACCTGCAGAACATTCTCTCCTTGGGAATTCATGAAAAAACACTTCCCTAGATACATAATGGATACCAACCAATAGATAAATTCAGGGAAAAGATGTTGGAATGCATGCATACAAAACTCCAGACTTGACCATGGTAGAATAGACAGGGGAAGCATTATCATTCAAGATAACTTCCTGATAGAAAGAGAGGTGAATTATTGAACAGAGGGTATCTTGAATATCCCTTTCAGTATCCATGAGAAGGATATGGCTAGCTAAACCTGTTAAGGACGACTGTTTAGCCATGGTTGAAAATTTATGTGAGAACAGTTTACAGGGTGGTCAAAATTGCAGGTGGCTTAAAGCTAAAACATGGTGAAGTGCAACAAATCACAAGTAATTTGAAAAACAAATAAAAATTTTCTTTAAATAGGTGGTGCGGGTTTTAAATTAAATGCTGACAAGACACGCCAGCAAGTTGTTAACTCTACTCGACGTGGAAGACAGCTGTGACCAACTCAGCGTCTTACGTCACTACGGGGGCTCTCGGGGTACGGAGGAAAACTTCGATTGGTACTCCCGCACTCAATCTCTGTCGTTCATATTTGTTGTCCCCACAGTCAACCTGATCAACTGCGGAGGCACTCATCATGGTATCCAGTGTGCTAGTTGTGCTCGTGGGTTGGGCGTTTTGATAAGGACTTTAATGATCATCACTTTCTGCCAATCAAACCAATCAATGTTTAACATTAAATACCGAACCCACAACTATAAATTTTAAATGTTTAAACTTTAACTTAAATTTTGATGAACATACATCTTTTTTCATGCTAAAGTATAAGATTTTGATACTTTAACATATTGTTAGCCACCTATAATATTTTGTTATACCAAAAGGTGGCTAAGATCTTTTTGAGCCTCCAAGGAACAAATTTTATCACTAAAAATTGTTGGCTCTTGAAGACTCCTTGTAGGCCTCATGCCTTTGTCCAAAATCCTCATTTGTTGTCCCATTTTTATACTCAGGAATTTCTGCTGATTCCAACTGAAAGACTGTTGAAAGATTGTCATTTCTCCTCTTCTCAAAACCTTTCATCTACTTCCCTTTTTTCTACATCAAAACTACCTTGTTTTCATAAGTCCTCTTCTTTCCATTTATGAAAATTTCCCCTTTCATAGTTAAAAACTCACTTTTTAACTATTTCGGAACCCCCAAATCCATTAAAATCCTTGAAAATTCTCATAAAAAATCAAAGTTTCATTGCTATAGACCTAATCCCCTTGAGATAAGCCCTAAACCACTTCCCCACCATACGCTTTGGGTCTGGAACCACTTGCTAATACGATAAGGTGCTAATCGCATCGGAAAGAATCAAAGATGCAAGTCTTTGCCATACTCCAAAAGTTCCGATTGCGATTAGCCTTGCTGCTTAAGACCCCCGATCATATTATTTTCATATAACCCTGAGCCCGCCCTCGGCGCTTAAACCTTGTGAATATTTCATTTCCGACCCATTTTTCCTTTGTAAATTACAAAAACCCTCTTTTCTAAAGTTTTGATTTAATGAGCCAAAGTCACATGTTAAATATAAAATGGTTAGATTAAAAAGACCGATCGCGCAATCGCGATCGGAGAATTCACAATGGGTTGGTCGGAAAGACCAGGCCCGCGATTCCGATTGCGATTGGCCTTTGATGTACTAAGCCCCGGGCCCTTTGCGTTCCATATATCCGAAGGCCTCGCAGGCGGGCGCCTATCCTTTGTATATATTTTGTTTTCGCCCTGATCCATTAAACCTTCGTTTATATTAAAAACTTGGGGTTTTGATATATTATCAGGGTTTCTGCCGGTTCGTTCTAAAAACTAATCTACACTGTTGATCGTAAGCCTTTTCAAACGGCCAGCGCCCAATCGCATCGGGGTTTTCCATCGCATACACTTGTTTGCACCCGCCGATCGACCATCCCCCGATTCACTCTCCGCTGTCGATCTGATCTGTAGATCGACGGACAACGCTTAATCGCATCGGAGTTTTCCATCGCATGCATTTATTTTTCCCCCGATTGCTGTTCCTCCGATTCGCTCCCCGCCGTTGATCTAATCCTCGGATCCAACGGCTATCGCTTAATCGCCTCTCCCCTCCCGATTGCGTAATCGCATTGGAGTTTTTTGTTTAAATCGCACTCTTTTCCTCATCCCTCCGATTGCGACTACCCCGATTCATTTCCCACCGTTGATCTGAATCTTAGATTGACGGTCTGCGCTAAATCGCATCGCATGTTTCAAATCGGTGCATTTGCTCGCTACCCCCGATTGCAATCCTCCGATTGAATCTGGACCGTCCACGTGTCCAGATCGGACGGTCCAAAATCACTCCGACTTTTTCATCTCCCCGCTCTCCTTTTCGCCTCGTCTACGCAAATCTCCCACCGTTGGATGTTTTCATCTGATGGATACGCTCCTCCCCCGCCTTATGAAGTAGTTTTTCCCCAAAAATGCAGGATTTCTTAAAAAATTGTTTGTGTTTTGCAGGTCCCAATGCTTTTTCCATTATAACAAAGGAAAATAAAAGCCGAGGGTGACGATCCTCTGGTCTTTCGTTTATCAAAGGGAAAGAGATATAAAGGGTTTGAAGACATGTTTCATCAACGCTTCCTAGGCGTTGATGCCATACAAGCCCAGCGCGGCCCTGCACATCGACAAGACACTGTTTTATTAAAAACACAGTTGAAAGAGTATCAGTGTTGAAGAACAGAGCACAGCAGAGCAGAAGATTGAAGACAAATTTAGGGATTATGGCTAAGATTGACTATCAAAAGCCTAATCCCCAAATTAAACACAGTTAAAGAAAAATCATAAGCGTTTAAATAGACAGAAAGGCTTCCACCGTTTCAACTAAAGGAAAATTAATTCCCCAGCTACCGTAAAGGCCACCTGTTGCCTCAAACCATTCAGAACAGAGGCCGAAGTTATTGCTCGAAGAAATATCTGCCTCCAGCATTGCCAAGAGGTTATTTCTGCAAGGAAACCAATAAATAAATATCTGCAGAGTTATTCCAAAACATACACAGAGCCTCAAAGTCAAACAAAGCTTCCACCGAGTTTTGATATTTATTATGAAACGGTTAATGTAGTGATCCACCTGTAAATTTTTCCCTCGAGCCTCTCAAAGGGCCCAGAAGTCTTCACTCTGCATTAACTGTCTTTGAGATATTTTGTTGAAATCTCACCTCCTCATCTTCCTATAAGTATTTCTACATAAGATGAGGAGTTGTTGGTTGCAGAACTTTGAAATACACTTGAGCCCGAGACTTCTATTTGTACATAGTGTTCACTGGCCCTTGAAGCTCTGTTTGTGCTAGAGTAGTTAGGTTGAATAGTGAAGATGATTGCTGAACTGAAACATTGGACTTGAAGTTTGTAGCTAGTTTGACATCAATATAAAAGCTGTTTCATGGGATCCTGATCTATATTGACGGTGATGTTATTCTCATTTGTAACTTGTTATTTTACTACTGTTTTCATGTTGTTTCATTTTCCACTGTAAAGAAAAGTTTAAACAGGGTTAGGACCTGATGTATATCAGTAACCTTCTCTGGCTGAGAAATCTTTATTTGAATGTTTTCTTCCAATCTGTGTTATTTAGGAATGACTTAATTCATCTTTAGGCATGAGAATGCTGGTGTTCCCTCATTTTATCGTCCTAGTTGAATATTATTTCTGAATGCTACTTTCAGTATGTGTTATGTGATGATGAACTGAAGGAAGATATGGTTAGCCCTGGTCCCAGACTTGTCTACATAACTAACAGATTGTTTCCCTTGGAATGTGTTAAAAGCTGGCTAGTTTAGAAGCACTTGCTAGATCTTAGACCATTCTGTGTTATCTTTGTGTTTCCCCTTGTTTTGTATGTTTTCTATTGGAAGTGTGTCAAAGGCTGGTTGGTTTAAAAGCACTTACCAGATCCTAGTCTGCTTTCATGTCCTCCTTAAGTGTTTGCCAAAGGCTGACTGGTTTAAAAGTACTTATCAGATCCTAGGCTTCTCTTCGTTCTGCATTTGTTTAATTCCCCTTCTTAGTGTATCACTCCATTCCATAAATCAAACTTTAAAAGATATCCTTAGACATAGATGACTTTCCCCTTGGATCACATTTGATGTTGTTGTTCAATTAAAGCCCAGATATGACTCCATAGCCCAATGAACTAAAAACCAGCGTTATATCTATCTATCTATCAAAACTATTCTATTTGCTTGCAACTTCTCACTTTTGAAACTTTTGCACTTAGGACTTTCCCCTCAAGTAACATTCCATGCTCAACCATCCAAAACAAAACAAAACCAGTGGCCTTCATAACTAGCCTAATATCATTACCTTAAGCTTTTCAAAGACAATATCCATCTTTTTACATATTGGAGAGATCCCTCTCCGGATTCAGGAGGGCTAGATCCTAGAATCCCAAAGTTGGTTGAAATGATGTTAACTCTGTGATTGGACTCTCCCAATCTTGCTAATAAATTACAGAGACCTAACATTTCTGGCAACTCCACTGGGGAACCCTTACCCAGAATCTTCATAACATCTTGTGAGTCAAAAGCAGCCTTTTCAAGCACTATCAAGAAATGGTAATTAAGACGAAGCTCGATTGAATCAGTGACAAACTAGGTCAACCCTAGGATTCTTTTAAGTTTTTATCTAACCTTGGAAAATCAGCTGGCTTAGCCATAAGAGTAGACTGCCTTTGTCTCGCAACCTTAGCTAAGTTTTGAAACAAAGTTAGGATATTCTTGACAACCACAAAACTTAAAAATGTCTTAGAAAAACCTAAAAATATTTCAGATTGGAATTAAATAAACATGGTGGTGGACCATAAGACCTTTTACCTCTGAAAGGAGCTAAAAATTTCCACTTGGCGACTCCACAATCCTAGCAGACCTTAAGACTCCACTGGGAAGAACCCTTATCATTATAAAATCATTCAAACTCATTTAGAGGACTGTGGGATTTAAAATTGTAAAAACAGATTGGTTAACCTCTCCAAGATTGTCATATCTGGTTGAACTTTTCTTGTTTCAAGTATAAACAACATAGCATAGTGGCTTCTAAAAAGATTCACACTAGAGCCCACCCAAACCCTAACCCACCTGAGATAGTTGATAATCCAGAAAGTATCCTTTGGAAGTCTCCTAAGGTTAAATTATTAACTGTTTTCAGATCACCCTTGAGAGCTAAATCAGTCCCTGAAAATCTTTCAGCTCTGCAACAATCACAAACTGACTTAGTGAACCCATTTAGGACTCGGTCATTCGATGATATAATCCAGTTAGACTCTGAATCCTCACTTTCATCTCCTGAAACAAGTGAACATCCTGGTAGCAGGGAAACAACACCTCCTTATTTACATTTCCTTCACACTTTAGGTGTCTCCCATCCAAGATCATCTCAACAGTCTACTCCTGGTCCATCCACTTCTACTCACCCTACATCCACTGTTCAAACCACTTCACCTCAGCCCACTTTCCCTTCTGTAAATCCACCTCCACCTCCTGCCATGGCAGCATGGTATGCTCCCTTGGCCCTTAATATACCACTAGTCAATCTTCCACCAGACTATCAGTCCAAAATCCCATTATATGATGCTAATAATGCTACAACTGCATCACAACACGTGGATAAGATGAATGACTATTTTGATCAAAATGAAATTGATGATGATTCTATCAAGCTCAGATTGTTTGCTCAGAGTTTAGGGGCAGAAGTAAGAAAATGGTTTAAAGGTTTAGCCCCTCGTAGTATAAATGACATCCAAGGCTTCCATCAAACATTCTTAAATAAGTGGGAAGTGAGAAAGAATCCTCTCCAAGTCCTTGCTGACTATAATAATCTCCATAGGAATCCTGGGGAAAGTGTACAATCTTATTGTACCAGATTTAACAGCGTCTATAATGCACTTTCCCCTGAACTAAAACCTCCTCAGGGCTCAGCTTTAAACAAATTTCCTGAAGGGTTTGATCCAGACATGACATATTCACTCAGAGAAAGAGTTTTTGCAACTCTTGAAGACATGCAAAGGGGTGCTCTTTCTGTGGAAGTGAACTTGATGGAGAAAAGAGCAAGAATGAAGA
The DNA here is from genome assembly GCA_034641835.2 of Pinus albicaulis. Lineage (NCBI taxonomy): Eukaryota > Viridiplantae > Streptophyta > Pinopsida > Pinales > Pinaceae > Pinus > Pinus albicaulis. The sequence continues at coordinate 1,378,504,212 of CM076581.1, forward strand.
GCGAGAAGAGAGTATCTTTTAGAGAGGAATCCACCCCTTCCACTTCAAGCTCAAAGATGGAAAGAATGATGGAAGAAATGATGAAAGAGATGAGCATAATTAAGAGAGCACAAGAAAATCAAAATCAAACTGCTCCTCAAAATAGGAACCAAAATCAGAATGTTAGAAGGAACCAACCTCCAAACAGACCCAGGGATGATGATCAACAGATCACTCCTCCCTTTCATCAAAACTATGTAAGTGAGGTTGAAGAAACAGAAGACATAACAGGGGGAGACGATATCAACATGTTTGGGGAAGAGGATGATGACTTTGAGGTTCATTATGATAAAAAACAGGGTCTTTACACACCTTACGACGACAAAAGAGATGATAATGGAAATTATTATCAGGACATGGAAAATATCGTCATAGAACCTCAAAGAGAATATGACCTTAGAAGCAAGACCAGTCAACAAGCCCCCAACACCAAAACCTCTGACAAATCCTCTCAAAGCAGCACCGCAGCTAAACCCAAAACAGCCAAACAAAAAGACAAAACAATGGTTGTTAATTCTGATAAGGATAAGGAGAAAAACACTCAAAATTCTGAAAAACAGAGTGAAGACATCAGCAGTACTAACACTTTAGCTAGTACTCCTTCTACAACAGTTGTGTCAAGTAAAACAAATCAGCAAGCTGTAATTGTTGATAGAGTGACAGCTAATAAGGTTGAAACAAGTGCTTCAAATAATCAAACCCCTTTCAGCCTTGAACAGGAAATCTTAAAGATCAAAATCTCTGTTCCATTAACTGAGTTAGCTGCCCAACATGTATATAGGAACCAAATTTTGAAGGCTTTAAATATAGAGGAAAATGGAGATACAGTTAATCTTAGTGACGACCTACCGGAGTTGATTTTTGGCCCTAAGATTGAAGGGAAGTTTCAAGAAGGACTAGTTCCTCCCTTTTATGTGAGTTTGAACATTCATGAAAAAATTCTACACAACGCTATGCATGATTCCGGGGCTTCTCATAATTTAATGCCTAAAGCTGTGATGGAGAGCCTTGGTTTAGAAATTACCAGACCCTACAAAGACCTATACTCCTTTGACTCAAATAGAGTAAAATGTCTAGGATTGATCAAAGACCTCCGTGTTAACCTAGCCCAGATTCCAGCCAAATGTTTACTCATGGACATTGTTGTGGCTGATGTCCCCCCAAAGTATGGAATGCTATTATCAAGATCCTGGGGAGCTAAGTTACAGGGGACTATGCAGATGGACATGACATATGCGACCATCCCTGTTTTCAATCAGACCAGAAGACTTTACAGGGAGTCTCATATGCAATACACGGTTACAAGTCAAGACAGACCACGAAACTCTCCTATATATTCTATCAATACAGGCCTTGATTCTTTTATCATGTTTAACAATGAAACTCCTAGTGAGCAAGTCACTTTAACAGGGAAGAAGAGTATAATAACGCAGAAGTGTCCAAACAGTTTGCCACATGTGAAAACATTAGTAAACAACGCATAGGTCTTGATTTACCGGTTATGAGTCCATTGTTTTTAGGACTTAACAACCCAGAAAATACCCCTAACATTTCTGGCGACTCCGCTGGGGAAACTTTAACCAAGAATCTCTGGTTCCATGACAATTGTTCTATTTTGCAGCTGAGCCACCAAAAACTAACATTTCTGGCGACTCCGCTGGGGAAACTTTAACCCAGAATCTCTGGTTCCATGACAATTGTTCTATTTTGCAGCTGAGCCACCAGAAGCTAACATTTCTGGCGACTCCACTGGGGAAACTATAACCCAGAATCTTTGGTTCCATGACAATTGCTCTATTTTGCAGCTGAGCCACCAGAAGCTAACATTTCTGGCGACTCCGCTGGGGAAAATTTAACCCAAAATCTCTGGTTCCATGACAATTGTTCTATTTTGCAGCTGAGCCACCAGAAGCTAACATTTCTGGCGACTCCGCTGGGGACCTGAGTGTTTTTAATACCTTTTAGAGGCCTCAGAAAACCCTTTAGTCGACAACATTTTAAGAGTAAAAAGCAGCCTTTTCAAGCACTACCAATAATAGGTAATCATGATGGAACTTGTTTGAATCAGTGACGAACTAGGTAAACCCTAGGTTTCTCTTAAGACTTCATCTAACCTTGAAAAATCAGCTGGCTTAGCCATAAGAGTAGACTGCCTTTGTCTCGCGACCTTAGCTAAGTTTTGAAGCAAAGTTAGGATATTCTTAACAACCACAAAACTGAAAAATGATTTAGAAAAACCTAAAAATATTTCAGATTGGAATTAAATAAACATGGTGGTGGACCATAAGACCTTTTACCTCTGAAAGGAGCTAAAAATTTCCACTTGGCGACTCCACAATCCTAGCAGACCTTAAGACTCCACTGGGAAGAACCCTTATCATTATAAAATCATTCAAACTCAGTTAGAAAACTGTAGGATTAAGATTTGTGTAAACAGTTTAGTTGACCCTTCAAAGATTGTCATATCTGGTTGAACTTTTCTTGTTTATTTGGGTCTAAAAAAAAAAACGCAGCATAGTGGCTTCTAAAAAGATTCACATTAGAGCCCATCCTGACCCTGATCCACCTGAGATAGTTGATAACCTAGAAAGCATCCTTAGGAAGTCTCCTAAGATTAAATCTTCAACTGTTTTCAGATCACCCTTGAGAGCTAATTCAGTTCCTGAGAATCTTACAGCTCTACAAGAATCATATAGTGGTGGAACCATAAAACGTTTTACCTCCTTAGGAGCGAAAAATTTTCCACCTGGCAACTCCACACTCTGAAACTCCTAGAAGACCAAATGACTCCACTGGTAGAAGACCCTGAACTGATTGACCGGACACAGTGACCTCTTTTCTGATTTACAAACATGATTCCGAGAATACAACGAAGATACGCCCCAATGAGTAGAGATCATATCCCTGGGTTTCCACATAAGATGCCCCGGATGAATTGGGATGACAACCTGCCTGTTTTCCAAGGTGAAAAGTTTGATGACCCTCTATTACATCTCATCAAATTTCATATACATGTATGGAGGTTGAAAGTTGAATGGCATGAAGACTGCCTAATGAAAATGTTCATGTTAACATTAGAAGGAAAAGCTAGGGATTTGTATGAATGCTTAAGATCTAGTAGTTTGTTTTCCTTAAGAGACCTTGAATATGTGTTCTATGAGAACTATGAAGAAAACGCTACGTCATTATCATGGGGTGCAATATATTATGATCCATCACAAAACATCACCCAACACATTATAGATAATGAGGAGGCTTTGGAAGAGATGCATCCTAAAGATCTTTTAACAGCCATTCATGAGTTTAATATCCTATTGAAAAATTTAAAAAAAATAGATGAATCAGTTGAGGAAAAGATGATCCAAGCAGTAAAAAACATTCCTCAAGATATCCCTGAAAACTCAAATATTGATTCATCATCCCTTATAGCCGAGGCTCAAGAAGACATCTAGCCTCAAAATCAGTCTTCACAAGAGACAAAGAACTACTGTACTCCTGTTCAAAGGAACATAGAAACATCCTTCCCTTTGACAGAAAAAGAGATAGATCAGACTATTTATAAACAGTCAGTCTCTGAAATTTTTTGCGAAACAAACACTCTTACCCATTCACATAAAGAACTTTGTTGTATAGATTTAGAAATTTGTCTTGTAGATCAGTTAGAAGAAAAGCAAACTGATGACCCAATATGTTTGACTGACAAAATTGTTTATTCAGATGATTTTCTGAATTTTGATCAGTATGATGATGATGATGATGAGTTCCAAGAAAAAACTAATCATGCAGGGCAACCAGCGTTTGATTGGTGTTATCATTTTCACCATCACCAGCTTGAAAGCCAAAAACATCCGTTTCAATCCATCACTAATGGCTTTCACATAATTGGAAATCAGCAGCCTTTCAACTCAGAAGGTGAAGAGAAGAGCAATAAATAAATTTTTGAGCAAAAGGAGCTTTCTCTTGAAAAAGAGGAAACCTTTAAATACTCCCCTGCTCAAGAATATAATAACCTCTTCATACAAATTAATCCACTGAATACAAGCATACCAGCGTTACCAGAGGACAACACTGTTAAATATGATGAGTCCTCCAGTTCAGAGGATGATGAAGATGAAGGAGAAAAGAAAATAGAAGACTATCCTGCTGTGGATATATCATCTTCTCAAGAAGAAACTTCTCCCTTCACTGATATTAGTCTGTCATTTAAAGAGCCTGAATTTATATCAGAAGCAAGCATAGATTCAAAGAAAGAAGATATTTCACTATTTGCTATTTTGCAGGTTAAGAATGATGATACTTCCAAGCTACATACTGAAGAGATAGTCTTCAAAGCTGATGTCTTAGAAGTAGATGATCTACCAATTGTGGAGAATCAAAAGGAAGAGAATCTTCGTCTTTTCTTTGTTGATCCTATGGAAGAGTATGTGGAAATCCCGACTGGCTCAAATTGTCAAGCATTGACCCTTTGCAAGAGCCAGAGACATGAAAAGCTGTCACCTTCTGTGATAGCCTTGACATTGAAGGTTAACCTTCAATATGTTCTATGGATACCTCTGACAAGCAGCCAGAGTTACTACTTCTTCTTGACATTACTTAGCTGGCTGCATTGGCACTTTTGTATCATATGAATATGTAAATACTCCATGTTTATAATAGGTTAGATAGGAATGTCAATAAAGCTCAGTTCCGAGCATGTAGTTAGTTGTTGTTTTCTACTTTGGAGAAAAATCAAGAATTCAAAAATACAAAAACAAAGAAAGAAAGAAAAGAGGGAAGAAATGAAAAACAAGAAAGGCACAACCCCATGCCAAAAAGAGAAATAAATCTGAAAGTGTGCAAGCTTAAATGCCACTCCTGCAAAACACACTTCTAGTTATTCAAACTGTTTAATCTTGACTAATTAGCTTTCAATTTTCTGTTGATAGGGTAATGAATTTGATTTGCCAAACTGTTTAATCTTGGCTTATCAGTAGATAGATTAGTATAGAAATTAAAGGTTCAAACATGTTCAAAATCTGAACCAAAGTTTCCAAAGAGAGATGACTCAAAACTGTTTTATTTTTCTGAGTCATAAAAGAGAAAAACTGGTTCTTATTTGCCCAAAATCTGAATCAGATATCAAGAAAGAGATAGCTCAAAACAAAATTAAAAACAGAGCTGTAAAGAAAAAGAAGGCCATAATGAGAAACTTTCAGATCTTAAGCCTTCCATTTTGATTTAATTTTCTGCAAATAATAATCTATGTGCAGCTTGTTCTTATGCCATAGATCATAGCAAGTCAAACAACTCAATCTTGACTTGACTATTTTTAAATTTCTGTTGTAGAATTTAGAGAATGAAAGTTTGTTGGACTGTTTAATCCCAACAAACAGTAGATTAGGTAGAGAAATATCTGAGCTCAACTGTTTAATCTGAGTTCAGGGAGAAATAAGGATTAGAAATAGATTAGATTTCCCGCTTTCAAAAGAATAAAATGTTGTGAATAGAGTTTTCCAATCCAAGTGCACTCTGATGAAGAAAAAATGCTAGATCTGTAGGATTGGGTAGGTAGCAAGCTGGTTGATAAAGGTCCATTGTTTTCATGGCTGCCAAATATGTTTTTAGAAAACGATCATTCAATCACAGAAGGACAGCCCAATGGATGAGGCAACTAATCAACCTCCCAAAAATCAAGTCTGAATTCTTGATGCCTTCAAGAAGGCACCATCCCCAAGTGGAGCCACTGTTAGCCACCTATAATATTTTGTTATACCAAAAGGTGGCTAAGATCTTTTTTGAGCCTCCAAGGAACAAATTTTATCACTAAAAAATTGTTGGCTCTTGAAGTCTCTTTAAGGCCTCATGCCTTTGTCCCAAATCCTCATTTACTGTCCCATTTTTTATACTCAGGAATTTCTGCTGACTCCAACTGAAAGACTACTGAAATATCGCCATTTCTCCTCTTCTCAAAACCTTTCATCTGCTCCCCTTTTTCTCCATCAAAACTACCTTGTTTTCATAAGTCCTCTTCTTTCCATTTATGAAAATTTCCCCTTTCATAGTTAAAAATTCACTTTTTAACTATTTCGGAATCCCCAAATCCATTAAAATCCTTGAAAATTTCTCATAAAAATCAAATTTTTATTACTATGGACCTAAGCCCCTTGGGCTAAGCCCTAAACCACTTCCCCACCATACGCTTTGGGTCTGGAACCACTTGCTAATACGTTAAGGTGCTAATCGCATCGGAAAGAATCAAAGACGCAAGTCTTTGCCATACTCCAAAAGTTCTGATTGCGATTAGCCTTGTTGCTTAAGACCCCCGATCATATTATTTTCATATAACCCTGAGCCCGCCCTTGGCGCTTAAACCTTGTGAATATTTCATTTCCGACCCATTTTTCCTTTGTAAATTGCAAAAACCCTCTTTTCTAAAGTTTTGATTTAATGATCCAAAGTCACATGTTAAATATAAAATGGTTAGATTAAAAAGGCCGATCGCGCAATCACGATCAGAGAATTCACAATGGGTTGATCGGAAAGACCAGGCCCACGATTCCGATTGCGATTGGCCTTTGATGTACTAAGCCCCGGGCCCTTTGCGTTCCATATATCCAAAGGCCCCGCAGGCAGGTGCCTATCCTTTGTATATATTTTATTTCCGCCCTGATCCATTAAACCTTCGTTTATATTAAAAACTTGGGGTTTTGATATATTATAAGGGTTTCTGCCGGTTCTTTCTAAAAACTAATCTCCACCGTTGATCGTAAGCCGATCAAACGGCCAACGCCCAATCGCACGGCCGATCGCATACACTTGTTTGCACCCCGCCGGGACGGCTTCATCCCCCCCCGATTCACTCTCCGCTCGCTTGACCCCGATTCCCGTATCGACGGCCGCTCGTTAATCTCATCGGAGTTTTTCCGTCGCATGCACGCATTTTTTTTTCCCCCGATTGTCGTTCCTCCGATTCGCTCCCCCGCCGTTGATCTAATCCTCGCATCCAACGGCCTATCGCTTAATCGCTCTCTCCCGATCGCGCAATCGCATTGGAGTTTTTGTTTAAATTGCACTCTTTTCTCATCCTCCGATCGCGACTACCCCGATTCATTTCACAGTTGATTCGAATCTTAGATCGCCGGCTTCGCGCTAAATCGCTTCGCATGTTTCAAATCTATGGCATTTGCTCGCTACCCCCGAGTGCGATCCTCCGATTGAATTTGGACCGTCCACGTGTCCAGATCGAACGGTCCAAAATCACTCCGACTTGTTCATCTCCCCGCTCTCCTTTTCGCCTCGTCTACGCAAATCTCCCACCGTTGGATGTTTTCATCTGATGGATACGCTCCTCCCCCGCCTTTTGAAGCAGTTTTTCCCCAAAAATGCAGGATTTCTTAAAAAATTGTTTGTGTTTTGCAGGTCCCAATGCTTTTTCCATTATAACAAAGGAAAATAAAAGCCGAGGGTGACGATCCTCTGGTCTTTCGTTTATCAAAGGGAAAGAGATATAGAGGGTTTGAAGACATGTTTCATCAACGCTTCCTAGGCGTTGATGCCATACGAGCCCAGCGCGGCCCTGCACATCGACAAGACACTGTTTTATTAAAAACACAGTTGAAAGAGTATCAGTGTTGAAGAACAGAGCGCAGCAGAGCAGAAGATCGAAGACAAATTTAGGGATTATGGCTAAGATTGACTATCAAAAGCCTAATCCCCAAATTAAACACAGTTAAAGAAAAATCATAAGCGTTTAAACAGACAGAAAGGCTTCCACCGTTTCAACTAAAGGCGAATTAATTCCCCAGCTACCGTAAAGGCCACCTGTTGCCTCAAACCATTCAGAAGAGAAGCGAAGTTATTGCTCGAAGAAATATCTGCCTCCAGCATTGCCAAGAGGTTATTTCTGCAAGGAAACCAATAAATAAATATCTGCAGAGTTATTCCAAAACATACACAGAGCCTCAAAGTCAAACAAAGCTTCCACCGAGCTTTGATATTTATTATGAAACGGTTAATGTAGTGATCCACCTGTAAATTTTTCCCTCGAGCCTCTCAAAGGGCCAAGAATTCTTCACTCTGCATTAACTGTCTTTGAGATATTTTGTTGAAATCTCACCTCCTCATCTTCCTATAAGTATTTCTGCATAAGATGAGGAGTTGTTGGTTGCAGAACTTTGAAATACACTTGAGCCCGAGACTTCTATTTGTACATAGTGTTCACTGGCCCTTGAAGCTCTGTTTGTGCTAGAGTAGTTAGGTTGAATAGTGAAGATGATTGCTGAACTGAAACATTGGACTTGAAGTTTGTAACTGGTTTGACATCAATATAAAAGCTGTTTCTTGGGATCCTGGTCTATATTGATGGTGATGTTATTCTGATTTGTAACTTGTTATTTTATTTTTGTTTTCATGTTGTTTCATTTTCCACTGTAAAGAACAGTTTAAACAGGGTTAGGACCTGCTGTATATCAGTAACCTTCTCTGGCTGAGAAATCTTTATTTGAATGTTTTCTTCCAATCTGTGTTATTTAGGAATGACTTAATTCAGTTTAGGCATGAGAATGTTGGCGTTCCCTCATTTTATCATCCTAGCTGAATATTATTTCTGAATGTTACTTTCAGTATATGTTATGTGATGATGAACCGAAGGAAGATATGGTTAGCCCTGGTCCCAGACTTGTCTGCATAACTAACAGATTGTTTCCCTTGGAATGTGTTAAAAGCTGGCTAGTTTAGAAGCACTTGCTAGATCTTAGACCATTCTGTGTTATCTTTGTGTCTCCCCTTGTTTTGTATGTTTTTTATTGGAAGTGTGTCAAAGGCTGGTTGGTTTAAAAGCACTTACCAGATCCTAGTCTTCTTTCGTGTCATCCTTAAGTGTTTGCCAAAGGCTGACTGGTTTAAAAGTACTTATCAGATCCTAGGCTGCTCTTCGTTCTGCATCTATTTAATTCCCCTTCTTAGTGTATCACTCCATTCCATAAATCAAAATTTAAAGAAATCCTTAGACATAGATGACTTGCCCCTTGGATCACACTTGATGTTGTTGTTCAATTAAAGCCCAGATATGACTCCATAGCCCAATGGACTAAAAACCAGCGTTATATCTATCTGTCTGCCAAATATGTTCTATTTTCTTGCAACTTCTCACTTTTGAAACTTTTGCACTTAGGACTTTCCCCTCAAGTAACATTCCATGCTCAACCATCCAAAACAAAACAAAACCCGTGGCCTTCATAACTAGCCTAATATCATTACCTTAAGCTTTTCAAAGACAATATCCATATTTTTACATATTGGAGAGATCCCTCTCCGGATTCAGGAGGGCTAGATCCTAGAATCCCAAAGTTGGTTGAAATGATGTTAACTCTGTGATTGGACTCTCCCAATCTTGCTAATAAATTACAGAGACCTAACATTTCTGGCGACTCCGCTGGGGAATCCCTTACCCAGAATCTTCATAACATCTTGTGAGTCAAAAGCAGCCTTTTCAAGCACTATCAAGAAATGGTAATTAAGATGAAGCTCAATTGAATCAGTGACAAACTAGGTCAACCCTAGGATTCTTTTAAGTTTTTTATCTAACCTTGGAAAATCAGCTATCTTAGCCATAAAGATACACTGTCTTTGTTTCATAACCGTAGCTAAGTTTTGGGGCAAAGTTAGGATGTTCTTAAACAACCACAAAACTGAAAAATGACTCAGAAAAACCTAAAAATATTTCAGATTGGAATTAAATAAACATGTTGGTGGACCATAAAACCTTTTACCTTTGAAAGGAGCTAAAAATTTCCACTTGGCGACTCCATAATTCTAGCAGACCTTAAGACTCCACTGGGAAGAACCCTTATCATTATAAAATCATTCAAACTCACTTAGAGGACTGTGGGATTTAAAATTGTAAAAACAGATTGGTTAACCTCTCCAATATTGTCATATCTGGTTGAACTTTTCTTGTTTCAGGTCTAAACAACATAGCATAGTGGCTTCTAAAAAGATTCACACTAAAGCCCACCCAGACCCTAACCCACCTGAGATAGTTGATAATCCAGAAAGTATCCTTTGGAAGTCTCCTAAGGTTAAATTATTAACTGTTTTCATATCACCCTTGAGAGCTAAATCAGTCCCTGAAAATCTTTCAGCTCTGCAAAAATCACAAACTGACTTAGTGAACCCATTTAGGACTAGGTCATTCGATGATATAATCCAGTTAGACTCTGAATCTTTACTTTCATCTCCTGAAACAAGTGAACATCCTGGTAGCAGGGAAACAACACCTCCTGATTTACATTTCCTTCACACTTTAGGTGTCTCCCATCCAAGATCATCTCAACAGTCTACTCCTGGTCCATCCACTTCTACTCACCCTACATCCACTGTTCAAACCACTTCACCTCAGCCCACTTTCCCTTCTGTAAATCCACCTCCACCTCCTGCCATGGCAACATGGTATGCTCCCTTAGCCCTTAATATACCACTAGTCAATATTCCACCGGACTATCAGTCCAAAATTCCATTATATGATGCTAATAATGCTACAACTGCATCAAAACATGTGGATAAGATGAATGACTATTTTGATCGAAATGAAATTGATGATGATTCTATCAAGCTCAGACTGTTTTCTCAGAGCTTAGGGGGAGAAGTAAGAAAATGGTTTAAAGGTTTAGCCCGCAGTAGTATAAATGACCTCCAAGGCTTCCATCAGACATTCTTAAATAAGTGGGAAGTGAGAAAGAATCCTCTCCAAGTCCTTGCCGACTATAACAATCTCCATAGGAACCCTGGGGAACGTGTACAATATTATTGTACCAGATTTAACAGCGTCTATAATGCATTTTCCCCCGAACTAAAACCTCCTCAGGGCTAAGATTTAAACAAATTTCCTGAAGGGTTTGATCCAGACATGACATATTCACTTAGAGAAAGATTTTTTGCAACCCTTGAAGACATGCAAAGGGGTGCTCTTTCTGTGGAAGTAAACTTGATGGAGAAAAGAGCAAGAATGAAGAGCGAGAAGAGAGTATCTTTTAGAGAGGAATCAACCCCTTCCACTTAAAGCTCAAAGATAGAGAGAATGATGGAAGAAATGATGAAAGAGATGAGCATAATTAAGAGAGCACAAGCAAATCAAAATCAAACTGCTCCTCAAAATAGGAACCAAAATCATAATGTTAGAAGGAACCAACCTCCAAACAGACCCAGGGATGATGATCAACAGATCACCCCTCCCTTTCATCAAAACTATGTAAGTGAGGTTGAAGAAACAGAAGACATAACAGAGGAAGAGGATATCAACATGTTTGGGGAAGAGGATGATGACTTGGAAGTTCATTATGATAGAAAACAAGGTCTTTACACTCCTTATGATGAAAAAAGAGATGGTAATGAAAATGATTATCAAGACATGGAAAATGTCGTCATAGAACCTCAAAGAGAATATGACCTTAGAAGCAAGACCAGTCAACAAGCCCCCAACACCAAAACCTCTGACAAATCCTCTCAAAGCAGCACCGCAGCCAAACCCAAAACAACCAAAAAAAAAGACAAAACAGTGGTTGTTAATTTTGATAAGGATAAGGAGAAAAACACTCAAAATTATGAAAAACAGAGTGAAGACATCAGCAGTACTAACACTTTAGCTAGTACTCCTTCTACAACAGTTGTGTCAAATAAAACAAATCAGCAAGTTGTAATTGTTGATAGAGTGACAGCTAATAAGGTTGAAACAAGTGCTTCAAAGAATCAAACCCCTTTCAACCTGGAACAGGAAATCTTAAAGATCAAAATCTCTGTTCCATTAACTGAGTTAGCTGCCCAACATGTATATAGGAACCAAATTTTGAAGGCTTTAAATATAGAGGAAAATGGAGATACAGTTAACCTTAGTGACGACCTACCAGAGTTGATTTTTGGCCCTAAGATTGAAGGGAAGTTTCAAGAAGGACCAGTCCCTCCCTTTTATGTGAGTTTGAACATTCATGACAAAATTCTACACAATGCTATGCATGATTCCGGGGCTTCTCATAATTTAATGCCTAAAGCTGTGATGGAGAGCCTTGGTTTAGAAATTACCAGACCCTACAAAGACCTATACTCCTTTGACTCAAATAGAGTGAAATGTCTAGGATTGATCAAAGACCTCTGTGTTAACCTAGCCCAGATTCCAGCCAAATGTTTACTTATGGACATTGTTGTGGCTGATGTTCCCCCAAAGTATGGAATGTTATTATCAAGATCCTGGGGAGCTAAGTTACAGGGGACTATGCAGATGGACATGACATATGCGACCATCCCGGTTTTCAATCAGACCAGAAGACTTTACAGGGAGTCTCATATGCAATACCCGGTTACAAGTCAAGACAGACCACGAAACTCTCCTATATATTCTGTCAATACAGGCCTTGATTCTTTTATCATGTTTAACAATGAAACTCCTAGTGAGAAAGTCACTTTAACAGAATTAAAGGCCGACAGGGAAGAAGAGTATAATAACGCAGAAGTGTCCAAACAGTTTGCCACATGTGAAAACATTAGTAAACAACGCATAGGTCTTGATTTACCGGTTATGAGTCCATTGTTTTTAGGACTTAACAACCCAGAAAATACCCCTAACATTTCTGGCGACTCCGCTGGGGAAACTTTAACCCAAAATCTCTGGTTCCATGACAATTGTTCTATTTTGCAGCTGAGCCACCAGAAACTAACATTTCTGGCGACTCCGCTGGGGAAACTTTAACCCAGAATCTCTGGTTCCATGACAATTGTTCTATTTTGCAGCTGAGCCACCAGAAGCTAACATTTATGGCGACTCCACTGGGGAAACTTTAACCCAGAATCTATGCTTCCATGACAATTGTTCTATTTTTCAGCTGATCCACCAGAAGCTAACATTTCTGGCGACTCCGCTGGGGAGACTTTAACCCAGAATCTCTGGTTCCATGACAATCGTTCTATTTTGCAGCTGAGCCACCAGAAGCTAACATTTCTGGCGACTCCGCTGGGGACCTGAGTGTTTTTAATACCTTTTAGAGGCCTCAGAAAACCCTTTAGTCGACAACATTTTAAGAGTAAAAAGCAGCCTTTTCAAGCACTACCAAGAATAGGTAATCATGATGGAACTTGTTTGAATCAGTGACGAACTAGGTAAACCCTAGGTTTCTCTTAAGACTTCATCTAACCTTGAAACATTAGTTGGCTTAGCCATAAGAGTAGACTGCGTTTGCCTCGCGACCTTAGCTAAGTTTTGAAACAAAGTTAGGATATTCTTAACAACCACAAAACTGAAAAATGATTTAGAAAAACCTAAAAATATTTCAGATTGGAATTAAGTAAACATGGTGGTGGAAATTTTACCTCTGAAAGGAGCTAAAAATTTCCACTTGGCGACTCCACAATCCTAGCAGACCTTAAGACTCCACTGGGAAGAACCCTTATCATTATAAAATCAGTCAAACTCAGTTAGAGGACTGTAGGATTAATATTTGTGTAAACAGTTTAGTTGACCCTTCAAAGATTGTCATATCTGGTTGAACTTTTCTTGTTTACTTGGGTCTTAAAACTTAGCATAGTGGCTCCTAAAAAGATTCACACTAGAGCCCATCCCGACCCTGATCCACCTGAGATAGTTGACAACCCGGAAAGAATCCTTAGGAAGTCTCCTAAGATACAATCTTCAACTGTTTTCAGATCACCCTTGAGAACTAATTCAGTTCCTGAGAATCTTACAGCTCTACAAGAATCATATGGTGGTGGAACCATAAAACGTTTTACCTCCTTAGGAGCAAAAAATTTTCCAACTGGCGACTCCACACTCTGAAACTCCCAGAAGACCAAATGACTCCACTGGTAGAAGACCCTGAACTGATTTACCGGACACAGTGACCTCTTTTCTGATTTACAAACATGATTCCGAGAATACAACGAAGATACGCCCCAATGAGTAGAGATCATATCCCTGGGTTTCCACATAAGATGCCCCGGATGAATTGGGATGACAACCTGCCTGTTTTCCAAGGTGAAAATTTTGATGAACCTCTATTACATCTCATCAGATTTCATATACATGTATGGAGGTTGAAAGTTGAATGGCATGAAGACTGCCTAATGAAATTGTTCATGTTAACATTAGAAGGAAAAGCTAGGGATTGGTATGAATGCTTAAGATCTAGTAGTTTGTTTTCCTTAAGAGACCTTGAATATGTGTTCTATGAGAACTATGAAGAAAACGCTACGTCATTATCATGGGGTGCAATATATTATGATCCATCACAAAACATCACCCAACACATTATAGATAATGAGGAACCTTTGGAAGAGATGCATCCTAAAGATCTTTTAACAACCATTCATGAGTTTAATATCCTATTGAAAAATTTTAAAAAAATAGATGAATCAGTTGAGGAAAAGATGATCCAAGCAGTAAAAAACATTCCTCAAGATATCCCTGAAAACTCAAATATTGATTCATCATCCCTTATAGCCGAGGCTCAAGAAGACATCCAGCCTCAAAATCAGTCTTCACAAGAGACAGAGAACTGCTGTACTCCTGTTCAAAGGAACATAGAAACATCCTTCCCTTTGTCAGAAAAAGAGATAGATCAGACTATTTATAAACAGTCAGTCTCTGAAATTTTTTGCGAAACAAGCACTCTTGCCCATTCACATAAAGAACTTTTTTGTATAGATTTAGAAAGTTATCTTGTAGATCAGTTAGAAGAAAAGAAAACTGATGACCCAATATGTTCGACTGACAAAATTGTTTATTCAGATGATTTTCCGAATTTCGATCAGTCTGATGATGATGATGATGAGTTCCAAGAAAAAACTAATCATGCAGGGCAACCAGCGTTTGATTGGTGTTATCATTTTCACCATCACCATCTTGAAAGCCAAAAACATCCGTTTCAATCCATCACTAATGGCTTTCAGATAATTGGAAATCAGCAACCTTTCAACTCAGAAGGTGAAGAGAAGAGCAATAAATAAATTTTTGAGAAAAAGGAGCTTTCTCTTGAAAAAGAGGAAACCTTTAAATACTCCCCTGCTCAAGAATATAATAACCTCTTCATACAAATTAATCCACTGAATACAAGCATACTAGCGTTACCAGAGGACAACACTGTTAAATATGATGAGTCCTCCAGTTCAGAGGATGATGAAGATGAAGGAGAAAAACAAATAGAAGACTATCCTGCTGTGGATATATCATCTTCTCAAGAAGAAACTTCTCCCTTCACTGATATTAGTCTGTCATTTAAAGGGCCTGAATTTATATCAGAAGCAAGCATAGATGCAAAGAAAGAAAATATTTCACTGTTTGCTATTGTGCAGGTTAAATATGACGATACTTCCAAGCTACGTACTGAAGAGATAGTCTTCAAAGCTGATGTCTTAGAAGTAGATGATCTACCAATTGTGGAGGATCAAAAGGAAGAGAATCTTCATATTTTCTTTGTTGATCCTATGGAAGAGTGTGTGGAAATCTCGAGTGGCTCAAATTATCAAGCATTGACCCTTTGCAAGAGCCAGAGACATGAAAAGCTGTCACCTTCTGTGACAGCCTTGACATTGAAGGTTAACCTTCAATATGTTCTATGGATACCTCTGACAAGCAGCCAGAGTTACTACTTCTTCTTGACATTACTCAGCTGGCTGCATTGGAAATTTTGTATCATATGAATATGTAAATACTCCATGTTTAGAATAGGTTAGATAGGAATGTCAATAAAGCTCAGTTCCGAGCATGTAGTTAGTTGTTGTTTTCTGCTTTGGAGAAAAATCAAGAATTCAAAAATACAAAAACAAAGAAAGAAAGAAAAGAGGGAAGAAATGAAAAACAAGAAAGGCACAGCCCCATGCCAAAAAGAGAAATAAATCTGAAAGTGTGCAAGCTTAAATGCCACTCCTGCAAAACACACTTCTAGTTAGTCAAACTGTTTAATCTTGACTAATTAGCTTTCAATTTTTCTGCTGATAGGGTAGTGAATTTGATTTTCCAAACCGTTTAATCTTGGCTTATCAGTAGATAGATTAGGATAGAAATTAAGGTTCAAACAAACTCAAAATCTGAACCAAAGTTTCCAAAGAGAGATGACTCAAAACTGTTTTATTTTCTGAGTCATGAAAGAGAAAAACTGGTTCTAATTTTCCCAAAATCTGAATCAGATATCAAGAAAGAGACAACTCAAAACAAAATTAAAAACAGAGCTGTAAAGAAAAAGAAGGCCATAATGAGAAACTTTCAGATCTTAAGCCTTCCATTTTGATTTAATTTTCTACAAATAAAAATCTATGTGCAGCTTGTTCTTATGCCATAGATCATAGCAAGTCAAACAGCTCAATCTTGACTTGACTATTTTTAAATTTCTGTTGTAGAATTTAGAGAATGAAAGTTTGTTGGACTGTTTAATCCCAACAGACAGTAGACTAGGTAGAGAAATATCTGAGCTCAACTGTTTAATCTGAGTTTAGGGAGAAATAAGGAGTAGAAGTAGATTAGAGTTCCTGCTTTCAAAAGAATAAAATGTTGTGAATAGAGTTTGCCAATCCAAGTGCACTCTGATGAAGAAAAAATGCTAGATCTGTAGGATTGGGTAGGTAGCAAGCTGGTTGATAAAGGTCCATTGTTTTCATGGCTGCCAAATATGTTTTTAGAAAAATATCATTCAATCACAGAAGGATAGCCCAATGGATGAGGCAACTAATCAACCTCCCAGAAATCAAGTCTGAATTCTTGATGCCTTCAAGAAGGCACCATCCCCAAGTGGAGCCACTGTTAGCCACCTATAATATTTGTTTATACCAAAAGGTGGCTAAGATCTTTTTGAGCCTCCAAGGAACAAATTTTATCACTAAAAATTGTTGGCTCTTGAAGACTCCTTGTAGGCCTCATGCCTTTGTCCAAAATCCTCATTTGCTGTCCCATTTTTATACTCAGGAATTTCTGCTGATTCCAACCGAAAGACTGCTGAAAGATCGTCATTTCTCCTCTTCTCAAAACCTTTCATCTACTTCCCTTTTTTCTACATCAAAACTACCTTGTTTTCATAAGTCCTCTTCTTTCCATTTATGAAAATTTCCCCTTTCATAGTTAAAAACTCACTTTTTAACTATTTCGGAACCCCCAAATCCATTAAAATCCTTGAAAATTTCTCATAAAAAATCAAAGTTTCATTGCTATGGACCTAAGCCCCTTGGGCTAAGCCCTAAACCACTTCCCCACCATACGCTTTGGGTCTGGAACCACTTGCTAATACGTTAAGGTGCTAATCACATCGGAAAGAATCAAAGACGCAAGTCTTTGCCATACTCCAAAAGTTCTGATTGCGATTAGCCTTGCTGCTTAAGACCCCCGATCATATTATTTTCATATAACCCTGAGCCCGCCCTCGGCGCTTAAACCTTGTGAATATTTCATTTCCGACCCATTTTTCCTTTGTAAATTACAAAAACCCTCTTTTCTAAATTTTTGATTTAATGAGCCAAAGTTACATGTTAAATATAAAATGGTTAGATTAAAAAGACCGATCGCACAATCGCGATCGGAGAATTCACAATGGGTTGATCGGAAAGACCAGGCCCATGATTCCGATTGCGATTGGCCTTTGATGTACTAAGCCCCGGGCCCTTTGTGTTCCATATATCCGAAGGCCCCGCAGGCGGGCGCCTATCCTTTGTATATATTTTATTTCCGCCCTGATCCATTAAACCTTCGTTTATATTAAAAACTTGGGGTTTTGATATATTATCAGGGTTTCTGCCGGTTCGTTCTAAAAACTAATCTCCACCGTTGATCGTAAGCTGATCAAACGGCCAGCGCCCAATCGCATCGGGGTTTTCCATCGCATACACTTGTTTGCACCCGCCGATCGGCCATCCCCCGATTCACTCTCCGCCGTCGATATGATCTGCAGATCGACGGACAGCGCTTAATCGCATCAGAGTTTTCCATCGCATGCATTTATTTTTTCCCCCGATTGTTGTTCCTCCGATTCGCTCCCCGCCGTTGATCTAATCCTCGGATCCAACGACTATCGCTTAATCGCCTCTCCCCTCCCGATTGCGCAATCGCATTGGAGTTTTTTTGTTTAAATCGCACTCTTTTCCTCATCCCTCCGATTGCGACTACCCCGATTCATTTCCCACCGTTGATCTGAATCTTAGATCGACGGTCTGCGCTAAATCGCATCGCATGTTTCAAATTGGTGCATTTGCTCGCTACCCCCGATTGCGATCCTCCGATTGAATCTGGACCGTCCACGTGTCCAGATCGGACGGTCCAAAATCACTCCGACTTGTTCATCTCCCGGCTCTCCTTTTCGCCTCGTCTACGCAAATCTCCCACCGTTGGATGTTTTCATCTGATGGATACGCTCCTCCCCCGCCTTATGAAGCATTTTTTCCCCAAAAATGCAGGATTTCTTAAAAAATTGTTTGTGTTTTGCAGGTCCCAATGGTTTTTCCATTATAACAAAGGAAAATAAAAGGCAAGGGTGACGATCCTCTGGTCTTTCGTTTATCAAAGGGAAAGAGTATAGAGGGTTTGAAGACATGTTTCATCAACGCTTCCTAGGCGTTGATGCCATACGAGCCCAGCGTGGCCCTGCACATCGACAAGACACTGTTTTATTAAAAACACAGTTGAAAGAGTATCAGTGTTGAAGAACAAAGCGCAGCAGAGTAGAAGATTGAAGACAAATTTAGGGATTATGGCTAAGATTGACTATCAAAAGCCTAATCCCCAAATTAAACACAGTTAAAGAAAAATCATAAGTGTTTAAACAAACAGAAAGGCTTCCACCGTTTCAACTAAAGGCGAATTAATTCCCGAGCTACCGTAAATGCCACCAGTTGCCTCAAACCATTCAGAACAGAGGCCGAAGTTATTGCTCGAAGAAATATCTACCTCCAGCATTGCCAAGAGGTTATTTATGCAAGGAAACCAATAAATAAATATCTGCAGAGTTATTCCAAAACATACACAGAGCCTCAAAGTCAAACAAAGCTTCCACCGAGCTTTGATATTTATTATGAAACGGTTAATGTAGTGATCCACCTGTAAATTTTTTCCTCGAGCCTCTCAAAGGGCCGAGAAGTCTTCACTCTGCATTAACTGTCTTTGAGATATTTTGTTGAAATCTCACCTCCTCATCTTCCTATAAGTATTTCTACATAAGATGAGGAGTTGTTGGTTGCAGAACTTTGAAATACACTTGAGCTTGAGACTTCTTTTTGTACATAGTATTCACTGGCCCTTGAAGCTCTGTTTGTGCTAGAGTAGTTAGGTTGAATAGTGAAGATGATTGCTAAACTGAAACATTGGACTTGAAGTTTGTAGCTGGTTTGACATCAATATAAAAGTTGTTTCATGGGATCCTGATCTATATTGACGGTGATGTTATTCTCATTTGTAACTTGTTATTTTACTACTGTTTTCATCTTGTTTCATTTTCCACTGTAAAGAACAGTTTAAACAGGGTTAGGACCTACTGTATATCAGTAACCTTCTCTGGCTGAGAAATCTTTATTTGAATTTTTTCTTCCAATCTATGTTATTTAGGAATGACTTAATTCATCTTTAGGCATGAGAATGCTGGTGTTCTCTCATTTTATCGTCCTAGCTGAATATTATTTCTGAATGTTACTTTCAGTATGTGTTATGTGATGATGAACTGAAGGAAGATATGGTTAGCCCTGATCCCAGACTTGTCTGCATAGCTAACAGATTGTTTCCCTTGGAATGTGTTAAAAGCTGGCTAGTTTAGAAGCACTTGCTAGATCTTAGACCATTCTGTGTTATCTTTGTGTTTCCCCTTGTTTTGTATGTTTTCTATTGGAAGTGTGTCAAAGGCTGGTTGGTTTAAAAGCACTTACCAGATCCTAGTCTACTTTCGTGTCCTCCTTAAGTGTTTTCCAAAGGCTGATTGGTTTAAAAGTACTTATCAGATCCTAGGCTGCTCTTCGTTCTGCATCTGTTTAATTCCCCTTATTAGTGTATCACTCCATTCCATAAATCAAAATTTAAAGAAATCCTTAGACATAGATGACTTGCCCCTTGGATCACACTTGATGTTGTTGTTCAATTAAAGCCCAGATATGACTCCATAGCCCAATGGACTAAAAACCAGCGTTATATCTATCTATCTGCCAAAACTGTTCTATTTGCTTGCAACTTCTCACTTTTGAAACCTTTTGCACTTAGGACTTTCTCCTCAAGTAACATTCCATGCTCAACCATCCAAAACAAAAGAAAACCCTTGGCCTTCATAACTAGCCTAATATCATTACCTTAAGCTTTTCAAAGACAATATCCATCTTTGTACATATTGGAGAGATCCCTCTCCGGATTCAGGAGGGCTAGATCCTAGAATCCCAAAGTTGGTGGAAATGATGTTAACTCTGTGATTGGACTCTCCCAATCTTGCTAATAAATTACAGAGACCTAACACATATGTTCCAACAATTTCTTATTTTTATGTTTTCAAATATTTGAAAAAATAAAAGGATATGCATATGATCCACAACACTGAAAACAACACCACAAATGTTGGGTCATAAAGATGATTGTTACTGGCAACTTCAATGCTTCTCATTTAATTATTAACCCAGGGCAAGTCTTGTTATTTCAAGAGTGTAAGCATAGTATATGCAAGTGATACCAAAGGACAACTACTCTAATTATCAAAAGGAAGACTATCTAATTCTCGAAGTTCAATCAAATCAAATTGGAAGGGAATTATAGAATGCTTTTGACTACTTTGTTCTAAGCATATGCAGAAATGACTATTCCAACTGAAAAGAGAAAACTACGATTGAACAACGTATTGCGATGAATTGAACATCAATCCTAATAATTTGAACAACAACTCTAATAAATTGAACAACAATTGTTTATCTAATTTTTTCAATGGAATTCTATTTTAAATTAATAAATAACATATCTCTGAATCAAACAACAACCATATGCCTCGCAATGATAATGAAAAGATCCAACTTTAACTATATGAAAAATTGAACAACAGTCATGCTAA
This sequence comes from Pinus albicaulis, assembly GCA_034641835.2. Lineage (NCBI taxonomy): Eukaryota > Viridiplantae > Streptophyta > Pinopsida > Pinales > Pinaceae > Pinus > Pinus albicaulis. Next base: position 1,378,525,262 of record CM076581.1, read on the forward strand.
AACTAATCAAACTATTATAAAAGCATTGGGAAATGATGAAGGCATATAAACAATTAAGAGAAAATTTATTGTAAGAAAGAAAGCATGAATGATGGACTATTCTAATGAAAGAGAAAGTTGTAGCATCTTATCTTCACAATTAACAAATTAAATGATATCTCATGAAATTTATTAGATGACTGGAAACGCAAGTTTTGTAATTAAACGTATAACACAGAAGTACCGGAGAAACTTCCAGGGCCAGGCCCAAATCCACCAAAAAAAACTCATAGATTGACTATTCAAAAATGCCAAAATTTGTATTAAGCTAGATATTAATACATTAATACAACTGGACAATTCTGTCTCGATACGTCTATTATAGACGAAAAATATCTATGCAGATCTATCTATCTTGTTCGTCTTCGGCCTTTTAAAGGTGAATTCAATAGTGGTAACAGGTCCTTTCCATACGGAATCCTACTCCTAGTGGCTGTCGTTTTAGTCCTCCAAGCGTGGATGTGCCTGTCCATCTTCCGCCGGCCCATGGGAGCCATCGTGATCTCATTTTCCTCTCCTGTCATTTGTCTTTTGGTTATCAGCAATTCAGCTGCTTTGTTTCTATATTAATAAAGATACAATAAGTCAATTTTTTGTTGTTAAACATTCCTTTTATCATCAGTTCATTTTTTCTTGAATTTATGTTAATTCCCTTTCCTTTATTTCTAAGATGAGGGGAAAATTCATAGAAGTACATAACATTTTGTGGTAAATATAGGATGAAATGTACCTTCTTCTCAGCCCAACAACACCCCTTTGATACCTTGGTGCTTGCACACATCAATGGCAAATGTCCTTACTCTCGGTGACAAGTTTACATCATTGGCCTTCGACTGAAATATTCTTTTTGGTGTTTGACATCAACTCATTTATTTAAACCATATGAATGGTACTGTAGTACCTTGAGAACCATGAAATATTTAGTGGTTTGTCTCACATATTTTAATGACTTACATCATCAGAGGTAATCAGATGGTGTCTACCATGTTTTACCTCAAATCATTAATTCACATGGCTAGAATCATACGTTGGTTGATCATGTGAATGAGATAGAAGATCCTAGATCTAGTTTCATCCATCCAGGCTGTGATTTCAAGAGTTATACAGAGATCACAATGTATAATGGTTGTGGTCATCTAGAAATTCATCTAGTCATGGGTCCACTAGTTGCATTTTTGGACGTGTCTTTTGATCACTATACATGTTATGCTTGCTTATGTGCTAAGTATTGGTATGCATCCCTCAATAAAGAGATGACATGATCTAAATGTATTGAAACATATGAAGCTCTTTGGTTTTTCTCTATCCTGACTTGTCACAAGGTAAAACACTTCAGTTATTAGCCATCATTTTTTACTTTGCACTTTAGGGGGTATTCTATTATAGGACATTTTGTCACATCCAATCATTAGGCATCCTATAGTGATTAATCAACATCATTCCCCCTTTTCAACATAATTTCACAAAGCCCTCAGTGAACCTCCTTCATTTCCCATAACTTCTACTTGAAACCACCGCATCTAAGCTAGTATTAGAACCAACGCTTGTTGGCCTTCCTCTAGAAAATTTTCACCTACAGGTTTCATCATTGTAGCCAGCGTTGGTCACCTACAGGTTGCTCCCCTTTTCACCTTCATTGATTCTAGAATTTTGGGAAAAATAGAGAATTTCAGGAGGCTCCCTCTTCTAGAAGCTTCCAGAATTTGTTACAACCATTTACATTGGATTAAACATTCGGCTCCTATCTCATATTTATATGGAGTTTACATCCATTATCCTTTGATCCCATCCTCCGATCAAAGGTTGATCTAAGACCTTAGATTGGTAATTGGATAAGAACTCCCAACCTACCCCACTCATCCATATATTTACTACCTGGCATATGCAAGGGGTTAGATTTTGGAGAGTTATTCTACCATTAAGTTTCTCAGGTGAGAGGTTAACATTCCATGCATTTAGGGTGAATGGAGGTGGAAATGGTGACAAGGAAAGGAAAGGATAACTTGGAGGGGATTTTATATAAGATCAACAGCTATTTGTGGTTGTAATATCCTTCCATTTGTATTAATGCAAAGAATTCTATGTTTTCATATATGTGATGTCATTATTTCATATATTTCGATACCATGTTGTATATTAAATAGAGTACTTAGATGATACTGCATAGATCTCGTATTTTCTTATCTTGTGTTATCTAACTATGCGGGTTCTAATTTTTCCAACTACAGCTGGAATTGGAGCATTCAAGCTGAAGAAGGAAAAAATTGTGTGACAGATTCCATATCAACTTCATTCCATCATCTACTTAATTTGAGGAAAGCATTGGGTTCCTTGTCGCTCTATTGTTCTAGGTTGGATATCGAACCTAGAGGAGACACTTTTGTCTACAATCATAAATCCCACATAACACCTATTATTGGGAGCTTGAAAATACTGAGAAGGGGTGGTGAATCAGTATTGTGCACAATGAATTATCTTAAACTCTTTTTCCATATTATTTACAAACCATTAATTGAAAGATGACGGTTGGATAATTAGCATGTGTTGGATCCCTACCCTATATTCCTAGGTTCTTCTTCTTCTTCTTCTTCTTCTTCTTCTTCTTCTTATTATTATTATTATTATGTTTTTTTTCATTGAGTTTGACTATATTAATTAAATTCAAGTGATAAGACCTTTATTTTTCTTTAATTAGTAATAATAAATTTAATTTTAGTTATTATATCTTTTTTCTATTAATAATATTATTTTTAATTCTAAATTTAATTTATTTCAATTTTCTTATTCCTTTTGTTTTATTTTATGATTTAAACTTTTGAAAATGATTAGTAACACAAAATTAACTTTTATTTAATATTAATGACATTATTTATAATTATAAAATGATTTTTTGTTATTTTTAAATTTAACTACAATTTTGTTAAAAAAAATTAAATTTTACCCTTTTTGAATTAAATTTTTTTATCATTAATATGAAATTTATTCTTTTTAACAACTAATTATATATTTTTATTAATAATAATTCTTGAGTAAAACTAGTTGTTATATTCTAACCTCTAGTTATCTATTCTCTTCATCTATTTGGTTTCATGCCATGATCTGAATCCTCATCTTCTCCTGAAGATGAACCACCTTGGTTGGTTAGAAACGCGTGGAAAATTTGTTCTCCTATGTGATTTTGACGCAAATATTTATTTTCATGAATATTATGGATCACAGAAGCCTGAATTCAAAAAATGATAAGGACATATATGTGAATAGTAGATAACACACACATCATAAATCAAATTAACAACAAGTATACATGAACCCATAAACCATGAGAACTTATATCTAGTAAACACCATCAAACACATATATACACCATATATTAGGAGGAAACCCTTCTCGGAGAAGAACCTATAAGTAATTTGTATTTTCTTATTATTATTCAATATATTACTTTACATCAATCATTGGCCACCATCAATGTGAAAGCCCTCACTTATGATGTATGTAAGCAACCACTCGCTCTAGTCCACTACCTGACAGAATATATAACTTCCTCAACTATGCAGGCCCCAACTTGTTGTAAGACCTAACCTGTTTTATGCCCCAAATTCTAATAGTTTCTCAGGCCACCACCTAAAGGAAGCCACCACTCCCTGAGCAATCCACCACTTTCCACTGAAGGGCCCAACCTTCAAACCCTTATGGACCACATTTCATATATTTTTAAATTGGTCCCACAAATCTCTGATAAAGACAATTTGGATATCATTTCATCTATTTTCATAATAGACCCACAAAATATCTCTACTAAAAAAAAAAATCAAAACAATCATCCTCTCTACAATACACAACTAATCTCTTCTCACAAAATTAGCAAGATGACAATCACGTTCTCCTCACAAATACATCATATCACATCCTTGGGATGAATACATCAATCCATTAACCTCTAGCAAGAACAAACTCACACATACATTTCATTACTAACAAACCCTAACTTGTAAAATATATCTTCCCATTACATCAATACCTCCAAACCTAGAAACATACATGCACTTCACACTCAAAACTGACCCTCTCCACAACTAATATCAATAATTGAAATGTTAGAAACATCATATGTAATATAAGGCTATGGAAACAATGCATCATCAATGAATAATTCATGAACTCACTCAGTTATCCATGATATCAATTGGAACCACACTCAAAAATGTATTCACATTGATCATTTAAAGAAAAACATTTAGCCCTACTTCTTAACCAAAGATACTAATTGTCAAAAACAAGCATGGAGAAGATGAGGATAGGAAGATAAGTGTGGATATCCTATTATTCCAAAATATATGTATTTATAGTACATTAGGTGAGACTCTTAGATTCCACATTCCAAGGTCATTTGGACTCCCTATGATTGTTCGTTTCCCACACCTTAACCCTTAGTGGATTAGGTTTCCAACATCCCCCCCCCCCCATTAATCCGAAGGTGTATGTGTGTGATCAAAATTTATGTAGGAACACAATAGAATACACATATAACCATAAATACAAATATGAAATGGAAATAATACTTCATTTCATTAATATCAAAGAACTGAAATTTGTTTACAAATAGAATGGAAATAAACTAGCTAGGGTGTTGGTAGCTTATCTATGAGAATCTATGTGGTGGCTACATGCCTATGAACTGTGTTACAATGAAGATAAAAGGCCTATTTATTTTTTAGAAACAATACAAAACCCTAAACATCCAAAAACCGAACCCTAGGAGACAAAGCGCCAAAACCGTGGGCCCAATTTGGGTAAATTGGCACATCAACCTTCCGAGGGACGTAACTTTGGAAAATTGTCTCCGTTTGACATGATCAATACCTCATTATAAATATATATTCGAGGAATATAAATTTGGTGCGAGAAACATTGGTTCATGTACCCATGTTTCTCCCAGTTTTTCCAAAACAGATCGTTGAGGGCCTCAAAATGACTCTGGAAGTTCACAACCCGAAAAACTGCTAAAAATAGTAAGTTGTGATGAAACTGAAAAAATGAAAGAACTGATGGTGGGGGTTCAAATGGAATATTTGGGTGGCCACCAATATTCACCAAGATCATTAGGGCCCCAAAACGGCTCTGGAAGTTCAGGACCCGAAAACCTGCTAAAAATAGTAAGTTATATTGAAAGTGCAAACCTGAAAGAACCGATGGTGGGGCTCGAAATGGAATAGGCGAGTGGACACCAATATACCCATAGATTATTCCTCCCTCCTTAGGAAGAAATGGTCCCCACTGCATTGATATCCTCCATGAGATGACACAAATTTTGTTGAACTCAGTATTAGATTTGTCGAAGATGTCATGAACCTGCGGGCGGACATGCTAAATGGGTTCAGTATATTTGGTTTCTTCATCACCCTCATATAGTACATGTGTGGACTATATCTGTGTGGTCACATAAGGTATGGAAATATCAGGTGATGCTAGGCCTGGGGTCAGATTAATGGAGTGCTTGACTTGAGAGTGTAGAGGAAACCCTATGGGTGAGGAGAAAATTTCATCATATTCCTCCATGCCTTTGTCCATTTACTGTTGTCATGTATGGGAGCCCTATTTCTAGTATGTGGCCACAATATTCTTCTTTCCTTGTGGTCGAATGGTAATGCAAATAAATTTCCCAGTTTGGGAAACAATCTTACAGCGTTGTTTTGCAATAATCAAAGAGATGGCATGAGGTTGTACTACCTCTGGTATCTTGTACAAGATATTTCCCAAAGTAATAATGACAACACGAGGCCTAGACTCATACATAGCATGTTGCCTCCACAAGTATGGTTGGCCCAATAATACATCAGCTACATCAAGGGGAGCAACATCACATAAAGCCTCATCCATGAATGGTTTGATAATGTATGGAAGGTGACATTGTTGGTGGATGCGAAGATATCTCCCTTGGTGAAGCCACCCGATGGTATATAGCTATGGGTGTGCCATGGTCGGTAGGCCAAGCTTCTTCATGACCTATGTTAAAATGAGGTTCTTTTGGATTCCACTATCGACAAGGAATTGCAGTGGAGAACCTTTCACCCACATCTACGAATGGAAGAGGCACTCCACCTACTCTAGATCCTCAGGATCCTCCCTCTGGAGCTTGGTGGTGGCAACAATGGCACTCGGGTCTGCATCAATTATCTGCTTCCCTTTTTCATCTCCCTTGTCTGGTTCCAGTTTAGGATCAGAACATGCATCTGATTCGGGTGCCTTCAATTCAGCCACCAGTGACTGTTTTGCCCGACACTCGTTGATGCTGTTAGTGGGGTTGTTATGAAATTCACACCACTTCCCCGTGTACTTCTTTGGATTTTTTGTGTTATTATGAGTCATCTCGATTTGGCTTTTCCCCCTGTTCTGTGGTTTAGAGGTGCCTTTCCCTCACTTTAGATTCATGGATACAAAGTGTCGCTTCTTTTTCCTAAATTTCTACTCGATCTTGGCAGTATAGCGACATGCCATGCTAAGCGAGGTAATGTCGAGGAATTCCATTTCCTCATGAATGTGTCTATGCAAATATTTGTGATACTTGAGCACCAAATGTCTCTCTAAATCTTTAATACCCAACTTTGTGGGCAGGGTATGGAAAAAATTCGTGACTTCGCGCACATGTTGATCCCTTTGTTACTGCAGCATGGTCCATTAGATGTACTTGTCCTCATAGCTCCCCACAGGGTAATATTTTTCCTTGATGTTATCTTGAAATGAATTCCAAGTGGGTGTGGGCGATAATAGAGAGGTTTCCCTCTCGTCCCTTTTTTCATAGTAAGTCTCCCACCAGTCTTTGACATGGGGGGCAGCTTTGAGGAGTGTAAAAATAATATTTTCTCAGTTGAAGAAATCATGGACTGATAAATACCCTTCTAGAAAATTCAACCATCTATCTATGGTGTCTGCATCTATCTGGTATTCAAATATAGGAATTTCAAATTTTACATGTACCTTGAAAGGTGTGGCACCTCCAGAGTGGTTGTTGAATGTAGATGCATCATAGGTGGCCAACCGTTGAAGGATTTGAGCAAAGTTATCCATCATCACATTACTTTCTTTCTCAAGGGCCCCCTCAAGAAATATTTTGATAGGATCTCCTACTCCCTCGTATTTCTTTTCTTCCACTATGGGAGGTTGTCGGGGTTTGCAAGGATGATCTTGCGGGGGTTCAACTAGATCAAGCCCTAACTCCTTATACCCTGACCTTGTTGGGGACATGCAAAGAAAAACTGAGAAAGAGCAGACCACTCTGATACCAGTGATATTTATTTATGCAGGAATGCAACAGAATACACATATAACCATAAATACAAATATTTAGCAGAAATAATACTTCATTTCATTAATATCAAAGAACTAAAATTTGTTTACAGAAATAATGGAAATAAACTACCTAGGGTGTTAGTATCTTATCTCTGAGAAGATATTTCGTGGCTAAAGACCTCCGAACTAGGTTTAAATGAGGCTTGAAGGCCTATTTATTGTTGATAAATAATAGAAAACCCTAATCATCCAAAACTTAACCCTAGGAGACGAAGCGCCAAAACTGTGGCTATCGTTTTGGTGGTACATCAATCTTCCCGGGGACATAACTTTGGCATACGATCTTCGTTTGATGTGCTCAATACCTCGTTAGAAGCATATTTAAGAGGAATACAACTTTTGGTGTGAGTAACATCAATTCATGAACCCATGTTTCTCCTGGTTTTCCTTGGAAAACATCATTTAGGGCCTCAAAATGGCTTCGAAAGTTCAAGACCTAAAAATTTGCTAAAAATAGTAAGCTTTCATGAAACTAAAAATCTGAAAGAACTGATGGTGGGGGTTCAAATGGAATAGGTGGGTGGCCACCAATATCCACCTGGATTATTAGGGCCCCAAAATGGATCTAGAAGTTTAGGACCTGAAAACTTGCTAAAATAGTAAGCTGTGCTAAAAGTGAAAAACTGAAAGAACTGATGGTGGGGGTCTAAAGGGAATAGGTGGGTGGTCACCAATATCCACCTAGATCAGTGTGAGTCCAAGAAAAGAGATTTAATAAAAAATTATAGCACTAGGCTAAATGTTCTCTCTTAAATGTTGGCATAAGGAGGTGGTTCAAGGATGACCACCAACACTGGAACACTTAGTGCAGTTCTTGGAACTCTTCCAAATTTGGCAAGAAGCTGAGGCATTATACTAGAGGAAGTGCTCATAAACTTTTGAAGAGGGAGACCTTCAAACTGGAATAAGGGAGGCCTATAACCTACGATGGTTTAAGGATGACCACCAACTCTATAATGCTTGATGTGTTTCCTAGAACTCCTCTAAAATTGACAAGAAGCTGAAGTCTTCTTTTAGAGGAAGTGTTCCCAATTCTTTGAAGAGGGAGAAGATCAAACTCACATAATGGCTTAATCATGACCACCAACCAAAGGCATTCTCATGGGAATTTGTGTCTCTAGCTACAACTTTGAATCTGGAATGACAGGTTGTGGCTCAGGCTCGCTTGAACTGCTTTGTCTCTCGCTACAAATCTGAATCTGGAATGGCAGGTTGTGGCTCGGGCTCACTTGAACTGTTGTGTCTCTGGCTACAACTCTAAATCTGGAGTTACAGGTTGTAGCTCAGGCTCTCTTGATGTGGATTTGAATCTTGTAGATTAACATCATCTCCCCCCATGCTAGATACAAGGTGAGATGATGGTGAAAACTCAACTGCAAGACTATTCAATGCTCTTGAACAAGTTCTGACATATGGCTGAAATATCTTCTTGGTTTTTGATGCCAATTGCTAAGAAGCAATCCATCCAAGATGAATATTTTTTCTTGCAGGAGGATTGTTTCTAAAGCATCTGTGTGAATAATGAGTGCATTGACCATAGTGCTAGCATGGGTGAAGATAAAAAAAATGATATTTCATATGGCCAACTTAGTCACAATGTTGGAATTTTACAATCTGTTTTTGTTGCTATAGCGAGTGTCACATATATTCTAAGCTATTTTGTAGCTTGAACCTCAATTCTAGCAAGAAGGATTACAACAGTGGATTCATAATTCTAAACATGTTAATGTTCAGAACATTGAAAAATACTCCCATAATCATCAAGTCAATAATGTTGCAGTCGATTCACATTCAGTGCCTAGTTAAAGAGAAAATTTGAATGCAGAAACAAAAATCCAGCCAGCACTTCCCAGGCCCATCAACAGACCTTGGGAATGGAATGTCCATAACAAGCAAAAAATTGGTCTTGGATATGACAAGGAGGTGTCCTTTTATTTTCTGGACTACTCCAAGCCCATAAAATTTCAGAGTATTGGATTTCTTCATGATAACTCACCTTCAATTGTTCTAGATTCTGCTCCTCTTCCTGATATGGTACATGTGTTATTTCATCATTTATGCTATTTAAGATGATCTTTTATAGAGAAGAGGACTTAACCTTATAACTGAGACTCTTTTTTCCCAATATTATATTATGTATTTTGAATTAATTGGCTTGCATTGTGTTAATGTTAAAATAATTTCACTTGGTAATTTGCAATTATGTTGATCTCGAAAACAATGCACTATATCAAGTTCTATTTTTTTATGTCAATTCCTAAAATAATACAACTACTTGATTTCTTTAAATGGTTTATATATATATATATGTGTGTGTGTGTGTGTGAATGATATCTTCAAAATTTTAAAAAATATATTAATGTATATTGTTCTTTTTGGTATGTAAGATCATAATAAAATAATGATAATTCTAAACATGAATTTATTTGCATTATTTTCTAAACTTTATTATGTTACAAAAATTCATATTATTCTAGATTTATTATTTTACAATTATTTATATTCATACAAATTTACAATTTTACAATTTTACAAATTTTACAATTTTAATAAAATTAAATCATGACAATACATACAATTAAAATTACAATTTTAAAATTTCACAATACAATTAAAATTTTACAAATATTTTGCATACAATTGCAATTAAAATTACAATTAGAATTAGAATTTTACAAATTTACATACAATTGCAATTAAAACTACAATTACAATCATTTCACAATACAATTACAATTTTACAATTTTACATACAATTAAAATTACAATCACGATGCATACATTCACAATTTCACAATACAATTACAATTACAATTAAAATTTTACAATTTTACATACAATTACAATTACAATTTTACAATTTTACATACAATTATAATTACAATTACACAATTTTACAATTACCATTACATAATATTTATTAAATATATTTATTTAATATTAAAAATAAACATCACGATCATGATAAATCTCGTACAAACATCATATTCTAAAATACACATTCAAATTTTCTAACATCGTCTAATCATCGTGATCATGATCATCTAACAAAACACAAGCATTGTATAACATCATCACAACACAAACATCAAATATACATCTCATGTCAAATAACTGCTATCACATACACATCTCTCTGCAAGCACATTAAATGAACATATCTAACAGGACCTAACAATATACACATCATGGTGAACACCAACATGTAAATTAAGTACATCAACATGAACATGAAATACATGCACCATCTATATATATATATATATATATATATATATATATATATATATATATATATATATATATATATATATATATATATATATATATAATGTAAAAAATATAAAACTCTAATAGAACTGCATATAAATGTCAAATATCTTGTGGTACTACATCAATACAATAACAGGTACTGGTCAAGGCTTGCTCAGTTGATGGTGTAGCCTCATGCTCAGATGGATGAGGTGCCTGCTCCAGAGGTGTCTGCTCATCAGATGGTGCAGTCTACTCAGGAGGTGCCTGTTGATCGTATGGTGCATTCTTCTTGGGAGGTTCCTGTTGATGATTTGATGGTGTAGCCTTCTCAGTGGATGGTCCTTGCTCAGATGGACCTGCCTGCTCAAGATTAGGTGCCTACCTGGTCGATGGTCGTGTCTGCTCAGGACTAGATGCCCGCTGAGATGGTAACTTATCAGAGGATGCATGTTGATCAGAACTTGATCTTGGCTGCTCATGTCTGGTGCGGGATGAAGGAGGAGGAGGTGGAGTACGAGAATGATGATCACTCCCTTTGTGATCATGATCATCCTATGAGTTACTCTGTCGCGCATCTCCATGATGCCTATCCGTCCTACCCATTTGTAGCCTGGAAGCTCCAACAATATGACACATAAGGGTCATCATATCACGGGGCATGTCTCTCTAGAGCTCTATGAATCTATCATCAGCCTGGATCTCTTTAACCATAGCAGGGAATAATCCCTCATAAACCAGGAGTCGACACAGTCGGTCGCCCAACTCCATTTTCAATCGGATGTCCCCCTTACGCCGCATCACTGTAGGTATCTACACCAGAGGATCAGGTATGTCACCCTGATCCACAGCTTCTGCCATATCCTCGTCATGATCTACAGGTTCATCCGGTGGGGGTGGAATCATGTCCCCCACAAATGTGCCAATATCTAAGAAATATATAGTACATAACAATAATTAGACAATTTCATTAAAAAATTTAACAAAACAAGTTAAATAACATGTTAGAATATTTTTTGTTCTAATTAATTAATTAATACAATAAAATGAAACTATATTAATTTAAAGAAAACATTAATATTACCTCTAGAATCTGATGGCTCATCCTGTATGAAGAAGACGTTGGTACACCCTCGCTAATCCAAACCCGCATACAGACATGGCACCATCACGAACGATTGATCATCAACACTGGCTAGCAACTCCAGTGCATCACTAGATATCCTGGTCGAATAGTCATACATGCCGCTCTTGGGCATCATATGGCCCCACATCTGCATCCCTACATGAAACATTGGCCTACGAGGTTGTTGAACAAAAGTAGGCCTCATCTCCGGAAACCTCTCAAAAAATGAACAAAATAACTCTGAAGTAAAAGGGAAGGTCAACCTCCCACATGCCTGAGAAAAATATTTATCTAATGCTATACAAAACTGCTACAAAAAAATGGCAGCCCATCTCACAAGTTGTGACGTATGGAATAGAGAATCAACATAAAATAAAATCAGGCAAATAATGTGCTTCCCGTCTCTAGTATAGTGTGAAATGGTCATCAGTAGTAGTGAGAGGAACCTCAAATCCTCTGGACCAAACGAAGAAATGTGTAATTGACCATCGAACACTTGAAAATCTGCAGGAGAAATTATATCGTCCCTAATGTATCTATGGGAGTACGCCAATTGACTCCCTGCTGCATAACCGACAGGGAAATATGGGAACTGGGGAAAATCATGCCCTCTCCTAGATAGGCTAGTAATAAAATAAATTTCCTCCTTAGTGGGCTTGTACCACTGGCCAAGACCGACCAGGAAATCCTGTCGGTGTGCATCCCACCTATATATCATTCATCCCAATAACCCACTATGCCCGTTCAGGGATGTAGCCTCCTCGTAGAACTTGAGGAGGCCTACCTCCCTTAAGAGCAACTGGGTGGGTGCCAGAATAGGGCGAGAATAAAAATTTCTCTCCTTCTCCCATGCCTCCCACTACTAAATCATGTTATAAGGGTCCTCCATATGCTCTTGTTGTTCTCTTTCCTCTCTCTGTTGACATCATTGAAAGATTCACATATTAGATACTTTTTTTTTTATTAAATGAGAAATGTGTGTGTGTGTGTGTGTGTATATATATATATAAATATAGATTTAGATATAGATATACTTTTTATTGAAAAAAAAAACACTCAGTGAGCCCAAAAAAATACTCACACACCGCAACTGGTGCATACTTGTTTATCATGCACTGCCCACGGTGCGCATGAAAAAATTTCATGAACCATGCGAACAAAAAAACTTTTTTTTCGGTGCGTTGACCAAACTATCCCCCCATGGATGTTAGTTTGGTCAACGCACTGCCCGACAACAGTACATAATTACCGATGCAGTTCGGTAAATGACTGCATTGTCGTACAACCATACATAGTGTGTTATTTTAAAAAAATTTATATGGTCGGTGCAACTGACAACCGACACGCACCGCACTATTTTAGTGTTACAGTTGTGTGCATTTTCTCGGTACCAGACAAGAACCCAGTGTGGCTTCCATTAACACCATTCGTGGTGTAGCCTGTAAATTTATAGGCAGCACCACGAATGGTGCAAGCCGGCAAGCTTGAATGAACCACGCATAAAAAAAAAAAAAATTTAACAGTAAATTTTAAGTGAATTTGAGAAATTAATCTGCTAAAAGGTTAAGTTATTGAGAAACAAGTATATTACCTACAAATTTGTGCGTCGAGGAGGCATCTTTGCTAAGGAATACTAAGAAACAAATTTTCCCACTGTTTTCGAAAATTCGAACTCCACACAGTGAGAAATTGTTGGAAGCAATGCGGGTATTGGGAGAACTGATGGCAGGGTGCCTCAGAGAAGACAAACTCACATCGGTGCTTGAGAGCTCTAGAGCAGTGAACAAGTAAAAATGAGGGTTTTTTATGGCCGGTAATTTTTTTTAAATTAACCCCTTTTTGGTGCTCTCGATTATGAGACGCACTGGGCAGTTTAATCAATGGCGCACCGCACTTCATTACGGTGCGTTGGATTACTGAGATGCATCGGGCCGGTTTGTATAGAGAGCACACTATCTTGGTGTTCCATATGATAGTACGCACTGATGCTCTGGAGTACAAAGATGCATAGGGCCGATTTTTATAGATAGCACAGTTTCTCAGTGATTCATTTGATAGTACGCATTGGTGCACTTTTCATAAAACGTACCGGTGCGTGTTAGGAATATAAACGCACCATAAAAAAAACATCTGTAAAAACCTCCACCCACCAACCTCCTCTAGTGACCTCCAGTACAAATAGATATCTGAGCTACTTTTATAAGGGCTTCCTCAAAAACATCTGCTAGAAGGTATTTTCCTTGTAGTGGCAGGACCCATAGACTGCCACATGGTATTTGACATCAGAAATAAGATGCTGACATCATCCATACAAATCGTATGATTAGAAGATATGAACCAACTAGAGGACAACACATTGTAGCTGACGTCAGCAGTACGAATGACGTGGTAACTGAATTCAACAATACAGATATAACACAGTTAGCGACATACGAACTAATGGGAGGAAGACACGTAGCAGTACGAAAAACCCCATCAATGGTCCTGTTAACATCAACTTCAATAGTACACACCAATCAAGCAATTACATGTGGCACTGATTGGGCCTGACTAGGTGAGAGATGGACCAATGAGGTGGGGCCACGTGGTCCAATCAGAACGTGCCACTTGGTGCCTAGTTAGTAGTCAAATTTTTCAAAATAACCGGGCGAAAAATACACTATTCAACAGTCACCGAAAATGACCAAATTATCACTTAGTTAAATTTTTTAGTGACCCTTAACGGATGTCGGTGAACCGACATGTGGTTGGCCAACGATTTTTTTTTTAAATAAAAAAATTAACACTGCGTAGATGTCTTTGGGTTTGAACTCATGACCTCGAGCCGCACAATATGTCGTCCAACCATTTGGCCCAAGTGAGCTGATATTTCCAATTCCCACAAACTAATATAAAATTTGGGCCAAGTCTACCGGTCGATGAGAGATAGGAGTAGACCACCAACACCAGCGATGTGGAACCTTACCCACGTTGGAACCACACCACCCTAAGCATGTTTTACAAGAATTATTCTAGGGAATCTTGGAAGGGAATATTCCACAAAAAATATTACATGCAATATTTTAAATTCCCTATATCCCCAAAGGTCACAATGACAAAATTTGGTTGAGTTCAAAGTCAAATTTTATGATTTTTCGCCAGGAATTCAACCATGTAGTTTGTTTCTTCATCCGAGCAGTGCATTTTTAGGACATCCCCAGAATCAGAGGTAAAGGTGTAATTTTTACATGTATACATTTTTATTTCATTGAGATTAATGCAAAAGTCCTCCCCACTTTGAGTAGGGTTTGCAGATGTAATCCACATTGGATGAACCCCATTATCAAGTTGTGTGTGCTCTTGGTTTTATGTTTGCCTATGATTTTCATCTTCGTTGATGTGTTTCAATTATGGTTATCATGACTTATATTTATATGTAATTATGAATACATCCGCAAAGTAAAATCGATCTAAATCATGTAACTTTTGAATGAGTGTCCAAACCTCTTTGTCATTATTTCATTCATCCCTTGATTTAGTTATCCAATCAAGTTGGATAATATAAATGGCATATAGAAATTCCTTCACATCTTCATCTTTTATTGAAAGTGGATCTGCAATGACATTTTACTTCCCTTTTTTGTAGATGATATCAAATTCATAACCCAACATCTTTGTGATCCATTGTTTTTTCTCTTCTAAAGATAATATTTGTTCCATGAAGTAATTAATACTATCATGATCTAGTTTTACATTGAAGTGTCTTCCCATTATTTAAGGCTGCATTGATTCAAATCATGTAGTATTTCCAACATTTTCTTCTAATAGATAGTTTTGTGTAAAGTATTTCCCTTGATTGGACATCTTTCAAAGAAAATGGGTCTTCCATATTGCATTAAAACAACACCAAGGCCATTTCCTAAGACATCGCATTCCAAAATAAAGGTTTTTGTGAAGTATAATGTAGTTGAGACTCGGGCTCGACACATTGTCTCTTTAAGATGTTCAAATTCCTTAGTTGCTTATTGAGTCTAAGAAAATGAATATTTCTTAAGTAATGATTTTATAAGTGATACTATCTTCCCATAATTCTTAACAAAATTTTGATAATACCCCGTCAACCTAAGAAATATTTGAATATACCTTAAGGTTGTGGGGATTTTCCATTCCTTGATGACTTTGATTTTTAGGATCTACCTTAACACCCTCATGATATAAAATATTACCCAAATATTCCTTCTCTTGTACCCCAAAGAAATATTTGGAGGTTTTTGTATACATTTGTTTTTCCTTCAATAGTTTGAGCACCCTATCAACATGTTAAGCACAATCTTTCCAATGCTTGTTGTAGATTAGTATATCATAAAAAAATACTAACCCAAATTTTATAAGGAAGGGTTTAAATGTTGAGATCCATCAAAATTTGAAATGTGAAAGGTGCATTAGTAAGGCCAAAAGGCATGACAAAAAATTCATAATGACCTTCATGAGATCTTTATGTTGCCTTCAGAATGTATTCAACCTTCATTCTAATTTGATTATATGTTGAATGAACATCCAACTTGGTGAAGTAAATTGCTCCATGTAATTCATCCAATCATTCATCAATGGCATGAATGAGAAATTTATCTTTAATAGTGAGATTTTTGAGCTCTCTATAATCCAGATACATACACCACGATCCATCCTTTTTTTGTACCAATACAACTAGAGAGAGAGAAATTTGGCTACGTTGAATTATACCAACCTCTAACATTTCTGCAACCATGTGTTTAAGTTCACTCTTCTATGCATAAGGATATATGTAAGGTATAATGTCTGAAGGAACACTTCATGGAATTAATTGAATAGCATTATCATGATTGAAAATAGGTGCGAGACCTTTGGGACTCTTAAATGCCTTGGAATGATTGTCAAGAACTCTTTAGAGATTTGGACAAATGGGTGACTTAGATTTTTTCACATCTAGTGAGCATAACTATGAAACTACACCTCATTTTTCCTTCTTTAGAAGTTTTTTTCATGCCATTAGATCATATTATCTTAATAGGTCTCCCTGAGATACTCCTTAATTCAATTTCGTTTAATTCCCAAAAATATTTCAAGAAACGTTTTTGAAAATTAAAATTTATCATCCCCAAAGATTATAGCCATTGGACTCCTAATGCAAAATCAACACCACCCATTTGAATGGAAATAATTACACTATTTAGTGCATATTCCCCCATGGTTAGATTGATATTATGGCACTTCCCTAAGAAATTTATAGTTCCTCCATATGTAACCATCACTTGAAACTTTGTTGTTGGATATAGAAAGCAATTCAAATCCTTGGATATTTTACAATGAATAAAATATTGTGTAATACCTAAATCAATCATCACTATTACATATTTCTTCTTGATATATCCTTCTATCTTGAGAGTTTGATAAGTGGTAATTCTAGCCAATGCATTTCAAGATATAAACAGATAAATTTCTTCAACCTCTGGAGTTGGGTCCTACTGAATATCTTATTCTTTTGGTGTTTCTTGTTCCTTTTATTCCTCCTCTTTAAAATCTATGAAAAATAATTTCTTCTCAGTGCACTTATGACCTTTATTGTATTTTATATCACAACTATAATGTAGAAAATATACCAAACGAGATTCCATTTGATCTTATAATGTACTAAAACAAGATACTAAATCCTTTGAAATAAAATACTCAAAACCCCTTTATCTCTATATTTCATATGGAAAATATCATGAAACAATACAATGCTCTTTTTCCACTGAGAAACTTCCCGCACTCTGTTGACTGTCTCACTCTGATCTAGCTCAGATTTGGTTTGCGATCTAAGAAAAATCGTTCAAGTATTTAACCTTTTGCTTGCCTCTTCCTAGCATGCGTTGATTACACATTCTTGGGCTAATTAAGCCCCTATTAATTAGGAAAATACCAATTAATTATTTTGCAATCCTTCAAGGCCTTCCCGATGACCTCATGCATGACCTGTACTATTTTCTAATAGTACAACTGATAGATCTCTTCCCTTTAACCTCAGTCTCAACTGGGCCTTCTTTAGAATTGGCATGAAAAAACTATTTATAGTGAATTATTAATTAACTGATTTATCACTACTTTTGAATTAAATCATATTCAATTCACTTGACCTCTCATTAGCTCATCACTCACTTAGAACTAGTTAAACTGATTTTCACTCAATATTTTGAGTTAACTAATTACAACTCACAAATAATTGTAACTCGACCACCTTAAATCATGGGAGAACTCTACATGCATCCTCTTAGACCTTTAACTCAAATTTCCTAAGCTAACTAAGTCTTCCTGACTTAGTTAACTAATAAAAGTTGTCATGAGATGAAATTACAATTTATCTTCCTATTTAATAAGAGAAAATTAATTATGTTAGCCACCTATAAATTCTGTTATACTCAATGGTGGCTAGACTTTGTCTTCAAGCCTTCAAGAGATATTTTTCTTTGAAAAACCTATCATCTTTTGAAGTCTTATGATGATAATTACCCTTTGAGTTAATCTTCACTGCTGTTTCACTATTAGTCCTAAAGAACTTGTTGTTTACTAAGAGAAAGACTGCTAAAAAACTCCATTTTTCATCATTACACTTCTCCATTTCATTTTCCATTTTCATCCATAAATACCTTCATTTGGTTTCTAAACCATTCCAAAATCCTCTTTAAACCTTATGTCCCCCTTTCATTTGGTTTAAAAATCCTCTCTTTAGCCTATCGGAACTATGTTTTGGCCTTAAAAACCTTTGTTTTTGGCCTAAAAAATAGTCTAATGTGCTATAATAGTCTTAAGTCCCCGAGGGTTTATACCCTTCAGCCCTTCCTCCATGTGTTTTAAAGCCCCACAATCGGGTGCTAAAAGACTTGAAAACCCTTCCCAAACCCTTAGTTTTCTTCTATTTCCCTCTTTCCCGACATTTTGGTCTAAAAAAATCCAGACCGTTAATCTTTTCAAATCAACGGCCATCGGGCCCCATCCTTTTTCCCATTCCCTTTCCCTTCATTTCTTCCCTTTAGAAAATATCTACTCCCTCTTTTAATCCTAACCGTCCATCTAAAAGATCCGACAATCGGGACCGATAAGCCAACACCTATCCGCTACGCGACAAAGTAACCATACGACATCATAGACCCCACTACCACCTCTGCCTATGCATCTTTCATATCGCATTTTTTCCGCATCGTTGGATCTGGAGCCTCTGATCCAACGATCGACGATGCGTATCACAAAATTTTTGCACCTAAAGGTTAACGCTAAATTTTTTTGCGAAATAGGCAGTTTTAATTTTCCACGTGTCAACCGATATATCGTATCGTGTTCCAAATGCTAATATTGCCTACTTCCCCAAACACTGCATGAAAACCATTAATGGTTTTCCCAAAACCATTTCTTCTCAATCCACACCCGAAATCAAATTTAAACCTCTGTTTTATTTTCCGCCACGGTTTTTCTCCTCACACTGTTGCATCCATTCATCCTCACTGCTCCAAACCACCTCCATAAACCATCCTAAGCAGTCAAAGCAATACTTCGTATGATTTTCATTAATTTTGTGTGTTTTTATGAAGGTTTAATGAAATTCAAGATAAAACCCTCCCGCAGATGATTACAGTATTGTTAGCCAAGGATGGCGATCCTCATGGCTTTTGGTACAAATTAAAGGGTTTTGAAGTACTAATTACATGTTTAAGAAGGTCTCTAAGTCATGATTGTCAGCTTTTCAAAACCATTTCACCAAAAAACCCTCTGCGCACTTGCAAACAACAAACATAGTCAGAGTTAATTAAATGAAGGAATATCAGCGTCAAGATGAAGATCAGAGCATAATCAAAGGTTCAAATATGTTAATCAAATCTTGAAGGGATCAAGGCATGAACTCTGGAATCAAAGGCCTAATCCACAAATCAGATCCAGAAGACCTCAAATGCCACATCACAGGGGCTAATTGAATCCCCAACTACCAAAATTGCCACCTGCAGCCTCTCTGCCTCAAAGGAATACCCGGATCAAATCTCAGTCAGTAACATTAAGGCTAAAGACTGCTAATCGTTATTACAAACAAAATAACATATTTTAAACTCTCAGTAAAGTTATTGTAAAGATAAGAAAGTTCCTTAAAGTCAATCTTTTTACCCACTAAGCCTAAAAAGCAGAAACAGAGTAAATGAAACAGAGTTGTAATTCAATGCTTTCCTACTTTATGCCTTGCATGGTTTTCAAGGCTAGGAGTTTCACTTAGTATGGAATTAATGATACTCAACCCTAGAACTCTTCCACCTCCTCATTTATTTTATAAATAGTTCTGAAGAAGATGAGAATTTGTTGGTTGGTTGGTCACTAGTTGTAAACATTGGAACTCTTTGAAATAAAACACAGTCTGTCTGAAGTTGAGGAAGAAATTGAAGTCTTGGAAGCTTGATGGTGTTGTGACATGCTTGTTCTTGAGAAGTCTCTATCATTGGATCCCTAAGCTTGCCTTTTGGTGATGTATTCTGAACTGTCTATTGTTTTTCCTGTTTTCATTATGTTTCATAAATTCTCACTACAGTAGGATGAAAATTTTAGGCTAAGAAATGACTCCTGGAAGCGCCTTAGACCTATTTATCCTTCACTGTTTTGTTTTTTCTTCTACTAAGGAATTTTAGAGTCTTTAATCATTCTCTTGAACCCTTATGCTTGTTTATTTCTCAAATAGTTCAAATAGTTGGTTCTAGCATGATTTATGGTTTTCCCTCCTTGTCTGCTGCCACTTGAAAACTGTTTTGGAAGTCTCCCTTTGAAGTGCCATTGATTAAAGTTAGCCAAGGAGGTCTGTTTCGATCATACCCTTTGTCCCTGCTTGAAAATTTGTTTTAAAGGTCTTTATAGTTGTGATCATAGATGTGTTAGGTGTTCCCTCTTCTATAACTGCAATTATCAGTGAATCTTTCATGTTTTCTAACTCCTTTGAAATAAAATCTTTGAGGAAATAGGATGTGCTCCCGAATCTTAGATTTCATTTTGAAAGTTGTCTTGAAATCATTATTTGCTTAAAGTATGGTTTGTAGAATTCATGGTTAGCCCTGTCTATCAAATACATCTTTATTGTTCAAGTTATGTTTTTAAGTTCCCTTTGTTGAGAATTCAAACTCTCTTTTCAAATCATTGATGTCCATCTCATTCACAAAAACTAAAGGATCCTCTGGCCAAGTTAGATTTTCCCTTTGATATCCCATATCCATTGATGAGTTTTTCATAAACCTCTTCTTGACTCCATTACCCAATGAATCCGATACTTCTTCTTTCTATCTATACTACTTATACCTTTCATATTTTGCTATGCCAATTCAACCAAACAAACACCTGCACTTAATAACTAGTCTAAAATCAATACTTAAAATCAAACAAGATATACCTTTGCAAACAAATAATTTGAGAGATCCCTCTCTGAGAATAGGAGGACTAGATCCTGGAACTCTAAATATTGGTTTTGATGTTTCCTTGTCTTTTGGTAAGCCAATCTATCAAAACACATAACCCCAACATAATGGCGATCACAATGGGACTCTGAGTGAGATCCTTAAAACAAAACACTCACTGTTCAGTGCAGTATAAGTAGCTCTCTTCAAGAACTACCAAAGAAAATGGTGATCATGATAGGACTTATTTGAATCAGTGAAAAACTAAGTAACCCTTAGGATTCTCATAGAACCTTACCAAACCTTGAAGGAATCAGCTAGCTAAGCCATAAGAGTAAACTTTGTTTGTCTCATCACCGTAGCTAAGTGTTGAAACAAATTTAGGACACTCTCACAACCCATAGGACTGTAAAAAACTTAGAAAACCCAAAAACATTTCAGATTCGTATTCAAACCTTTTAATGGTGGTGGACCATCAAAAATTTAACATCCATAGAAGCTAAAAAGTTTCCACCTGGCGACTCCACACTCTACAAACTCCTAAAAGACCAAATGACTCCACTGGTATAAGACCCTGAATTGATTGAACAGATAAAGTGACCTCTTATCCAATTTACAAACATGATTCCAAGGATACAACGAAGATATGCCCCAATGAGTAGAGATCATATCCTTGGGTTTCCACATAAGATGCCCCAGGTGAATTGGGATGACAACCTGCCTATTTTTCAAGGTGAAAAGTTTGATGACCCTTTATTACATCTCATCAAATTTCATATACATGTGTGGAGGTTAAAGGTTGAATGGCATGAATATTTCCTAATGAAAATGTTCATGTTAACATTAGAAGGAAAAGCAAGGGATTGGTATGAATGGTTGAAATCTGGTAGTTTGTTTTCTTTAAAGGACCTTGAATATGTGTTTTATGAGAACTATAAAGGAAACACTACATCATTATCATGGGGTGAAATACATTATGATCCATCACAAAACATCACCCAACACATTATAAACAATGATAAGGATTTGGAAGAAATACATCCTGAAGATATTTTAACATCCATTCATGAGTTCAATATCCTATTGAAAAATTATAAGAATACAGATGAATCAGTTGAGGAAGAAATCAACCAAGAAACAAAGGACATTCCTCAAGATATCCCTGAAAACCCAAATAATGATTCATCATCCCTTATTGCTGATGCTCAAGAAGACATCTAGCCTCAAAATCAATCTTCGCAAGAGACAGAGAACTGTTGTACTCCTGTTCAAAGGAACATAGAAACATCTTCCCCTTTGACAGAAAAAGAGATAGATCGGACTATTAATAAACAGCTAGTCTCTGAAACTTTTTGCAAAACAAATACTCTTGCCCATTTACATAGAGAACTTTGTTGTACAAATTTAGAAAGTTCTTTTGTAGATCAGAGTATAGAAAGACCTGTTGATAATCCAGTATGTTTTATTGGTAATATTACTTATATTTATGATTTTCCTAATTTTGATATATCTAGTGATGATGTTCTCCAAACAGAAGTTAATCTTGCAGGACCATCATTGGCAGATTCATGGGAGGAAGGTCAGTTACATCAGCTTCAAGAAAGTAGCGAGCCAATGCAGACTACTTATGATACTGATGAAGAAATTTATGAAAGCTTGGAAGTAAGTAAATATTCATTGGATCTTTGCTCTACTTCATCTCATACCATTAGTAATAGTTTGCATGTGATTGGGAATCAACACCCTTTCAGCTCAAAGGTTGAGAAGGAAAGTAATGAAGAAATTTTTGAGCAATTTGAAACCAAGGAGCCTTCTCTTGAAAAAGAGGGAGAAATTGAACATACCCCTGCTCAAGAATATAATAACCTCTTCACAGAGTTCATCCCACTAAATCAGAATATCTCAGGACTTCAAGAGGACAGCACTGCCAAATATGTTGAGTCCTCTAGTTCATAAAATAATGAAGATGAGGAAGTTTTTCTTTCTCAAGAGAATATTTACCTTGATCTAGTGGAGAAAGAGGAGATGATCCTGGTGGAACCATGTTTTCCAAATAATCTTAACCAGGCATTATTTCAAGATCCCTATTTTGATTTCCTGAAAACATTTGAAGAAGGGATAAAGGTTGCAAACAGCAGGACATCACCAAGTACAAAAAAATATTTTAGAACTGCTATTGAGAAACAAAGAAAATGGGAGTGGCCCTTTTTGTCTTGCATGCTCAAAGAGATGAGAAAAGACCAGTCATGGAACCATCTAATTGACTGGATGTATTGGAAAAGAGAATTTGTTAGCTAGTTATGTAAATATTTCAAGCTAGATTAGGTTAGATAGGAATGTCAATAAAGCTCAACCTTTAAGCATTTAGTTAGTTGTTGATTTCTACTTTGAAAAAAAAAAAATACAAAAACAATAAAAATAGAAAAGAGGGCAAAATGAAAACAAGAAAGGTATAGCCCCATACCAAAAAAGAGAGACAAAATCCGAAAGTGTGCAAGCTCAAATGCCACTCCTAAAAACACACTTCTAGTTAGTCATACAGCCTAATCATTACTAATTAGATTTTCAATTTACTTCTGATAGGTTAGTAAATTATATCAGCCAAATAGCACAATATTGGCTTATCAGTAAGGTAGATTAGGATAGAGGAAACGAAGTTTCAAACAAATTCAATATATAAACCTATGAATCCCAAAAGAAGAATGGCTCTAATTAGATTAAATCTTGAGCCAAAGATAGAAAACAAATTGGTTCCAATATGCTCAAAACTTGAACCAGATAAGAGAGAAAACACAGCTCAAACAAATTCAAAATAGAGCTAAATAAATTATGAAGGATGTTTTAGTTTTCAGATCTTAAGCCTTCACAATTTTGTTTTAATTTTCTACAAATAAAATCTATGTGAAGCTTGTTTTTATCCCATAGATCTGCAGCAAATCAAATTTCTTAATCCTGGCTTGGTTTCTTTTAAATTTCCTGTTTTATAATGTAGAGAATAAAGGTCTGTCAGACAGTCTAATCCTGACAGATAGTAGTTAGGTAGAGAAACTTATGAACTCAACTGTTTAAAGTGAGTTCATGGAGAAATAAGAGTAGACTTAGACTAGTTTTATGTTTTCAAGAAAAGAATGAAATGTTGATGAAGAGAGTTTTCTAGTCCAAATGCACTATGAAAGAAGAAAAAAATTTAGGATCATTAGGAATGGGTAGGTAGAGATTGTGTTTTGATAGAATTCCATTGTTTCAAAATTGCTGCAGAGGTTATCAGATCAAAGAAAGATCAGCCAAAAGGAAACAAAATTTGTTTCCCAATGGATAAGGCACTGTTTTACTCAAAAGCCAAAGATCAATAGCTGAGGTTTCGGACACCTAAAGAACCAGCTATCCTCCCCAAGTGGAGCCACTGTTAGCCACCTATAAATTATGTTATACTCAATGGTGACTAGACTTTGTCTTCAAGCCTTCAAGAGATAGTTTTATTTGAAAAACCTATCATCTTTTGAAGTCTTATGATGATAATTACCCTTTGAGTTAATATTTACTATTGTTTCACTATTAGTACTAAAGAAACTATTGTTTACTAAGAGAAAGACTGCTTAAAAAACTCCAATTTTATTTATTACACTTCTCCATTTCATTTTCCATTTTCATCCATAAATACCTTCATTTGGCTTCTAAAACATTCCAAAATCCTCTTTAAACCTTATGTCCCCCTTTCATTTGGTTTAAAAATCCTCTCTTTAGCCTATCGGAACTCCGTTCTGGCCTTAAAAACTTTTGTTTTTGGCCTAAAAACAGTCTAATGCGCTATAATAGTCTTAAGCCCCCGAGGGATTATACCCTTTAGCCCTTCCTCCATGCATCCTAAAGCCCCGCAATCGGGTGCTAAAAGACTTGAAAACCCTTCCCAAACCCTTACTTTCCTTCTATTTCCCTATTTCCCGACATTTTGGTCTAAAAAAATCCAGAGCGTTGATCTTTGTAGATCAACGGCCATCGGACCCAATCCTTCCGCCCATTCCCTTTCCCTTCATTTCTTCCCTTTCAAACATATCCACTCCCTCTTTCAATCCTAACCATCCATCAAAAATATCCAACGATCGGGACTTAACCCGATAATCCAACACCTATCTACTACACGACAAAGAAACCATACATTATCGTAGACCCCACTACCACCTCTGCTCATGCATCTTTCATATCGCATTTTTTCTTCATCATTGGATCTGGAGCCTCTGATCCAACAGTTGAAGATGCGTATCACAAAATTTTTGTGCCCAAATTTTATCACGTTCCAAACGATAATACTGCCTACTCCCCCAAACACTACGCGAAAACCATTAATGGTTTTCCTAAAACCACTTCTTCTCAATTCGCGCTCGAAATAAAATTTAAACCTCTGTTTCATTTTCCGCCACGATTTTTCTCCTCACACTGTTGCATCCATTCATCCTCATAGCTCCAACCTGCCTCCATAAACCCTCCTAAGCAGTCAAACCAATACTTTGCAGGATTTTAATTAACTTTTTGTGTTTTTATGTAGGTTTAATGAAATTCAAGATAAAACCCTCCCACAGATGATTACAGTTGTGTTAGCCAAGGATGACGATCCTCATGGCTTTTGGTACAAATTAAATGGTTTTGAATTACTAATTACATGTTTAATAAGGTCGATAAGTCATGATTTTCAGCTTTTCAAAATCATTTCTCCAACAAACCCTCTGCGCACCTGCAAACAACAAACATATTCGGAGTTAATTAAATGAAGGAATATCAATGTCAAGATGAAGATCAGAGCATAATCAAAGGTTCAAATATGTTAATCAAATATTAAAGGGATCAAGGCATGAACTCTAGAATCAAAGGCCTAATCCACAAATCAGATCTAGAAGACCTCGAATTCCACATCACAGGGGCTAATTGAATCCCCAGCTATCAAAATTGCCACTTGCAGCCTCTCTGCCTCAAAGGAATACCCGAATCAAATCTCAGTCAGTAACATTAAGGCTAATGACTGCTAACAGTTATTACAAACAAAAGAACATATTTTAAACTTTCTGTAAATTTATTGTAAAGATAAGAAAGTGCCTTAAAGTCAATCTTTTTACCCACTAAGCCTAAAAAGCAGAAACGGAGTAAATGAAACAGAGTTGTAATTCAATGCTTTCCTACCTTATGCCTTGCATGGTTTTCAAGGCTAGGAGTTTCATTTAGTATGGAATTAATGATACTCAACCCTAGAACTCTTATACCTCCTCATTTCTTTTATAAATACTTCTAAAGAAGATGAGAAGTTGTTGTTTGGTTGGTCACTAGTTGTAAACATTGGAACTCTTTGAAATAATACATAGTCTGTCTGAAGTTGAGGAAGAAATTGAAGTCTTGGAAGCTTGATGGTGTTGTGACATGCTTGTTTTTTAGAAGGCTCTATCATTAGATCCCTGAGCTTGGCTATTGGTGATGTATTCTGAACTGTCTGTTGTTTTTCTTGTTTTCATTATGTTTCATAAATTCTTACTACAGTAGGATGAAAAGTTTAGGCTAAGAAATGACTCCTGGAAGCACCTTAGACCTGTTTATCCTTCATTGTTTTATGTTTTCTTCTACTAAGGAATTTTACAGTCTTTAATCATTCTCTAGAACCCTTATGCTTTTTTATTTCTCAAATAGTTCAAATATTTGGTTCCAGCATGATTTATGGTTTTCCCTGCTTGTCTACTGCCACTTGAAAACTATTTTGGAAGTCTCCCTTTGAAGTGCCATTGTTTATAGTTAGCCAAGGAGGTCTATTTCGATCATACCCTTTGTCCCTGTTTAACAATTTTCTTAAAGGTATTTATAGTTGTGATCATAAATGTGTTAGGTGTTCCCTCTTCTATGACTGCAATTATCAGTGAATCTTTCATGTTTTCTAACTCCTTTGAAATAAAATCTTTGAGGAAATAGGATGTGCTCCCGAATCTTAGATTTCATTTGAAAGTTGGCTTGAAATCATTATTTTCTTAAAGTATGGTTTGTAGAATTCATGGTTAGCCTTGTCTATCAAATACATCTTTACTGTTCAAGTTATGTTTTTAAGTTCCCTTTGTTGAGAATTCAAACTCTCTTTTCAAATCATTGATGTCCATCTCATTCACAAAAACTAAAGGATCCTGTGGCCAAGTTATATTTTCCTTCGATATCCCATATCCATTGATGAGTTTGTCATAAACCTCTTCTTGACTCCATTTCCCAATGAATCTTATACTTCTTCTTTCTATCTATACTACTTAGACCTTTCATATTCTGCTATGCCAATTCAACCAAACAAACACTTGCACTTAATAACTAGTCTAAAATATTTACTTAAAAGCAAAAAAGATATACCTTTGCAAACAAATAATTTGAGAGATCCCTCTCTGAGAACAGGAGGACTAGATCCTGGAACTCTAAATATTGGTTCTGATGTTTCCTTGTCTTTTGGTAACTCAATCTATCAAAACACAGGACCCCAACATAATGACGTTCACGGTGGGACTCTGAGTGAGATCCTTAAAACAAAACACTCACTATTCAGTGCAGTATAAGTAGCTCTCTTCAAGCACTACCAAAGCAAATGGTGATCATGATAGGACTTATTTGAATCAGTGACAAACTAAGTAACCCTTAGGATTCTCATAGAGCCTTATCAAACCTTGAAGGAATCATCTAGCTATGCCATAAGAGTGAACTATGTTTGTCTCATCACCGTATCTAAGTGTTGAAACACATTTAGGACACTCTCATAACCCATAGGTCTGTAAAAAACACAGAAAACCCAAAAACATTTCAGATTCGTATTCGAACCTTTTAATGGTGGTGGACCATAAAACGTTTTACCTCCATAAAAGCTAAAAAATTTCCACCTGGAGACTCCAAACTCTACAAACTCCCAAAAGACCAAATGACTCCACTGGTATAAGACCCTGAATTGATTGAACAGATACAGTGACCTCTTATCCAATTTCCAAACATGATTCCGAGGATACAACGAAGATATGCCTCAATGAGTATAGATCATATCCCTAGGTTTCCAGATAAGATGCCCCAGGTGAATTGGGATGACAACCTGCCTATTTTTCAAAGTGAAAAGTTTGTTGACCCTTTATTACATCTCATAAAATTTCATATACATGTATGGAGGTTAAAGGTTGAATGGCATGAAGATTTCCTAATGAAAATGTTCATGTTAACATTAGAAGGAAAAGCTAGGGATTGGTCTGAATGGTTGAAATCTGGTAGTTTTTTTTCATTAAAGGACCTTGAATATGTGTTTTATGAGAACTATAAAGGAAACACTACATCATTATCATGGGGTGAAATACATTATGATCCATCACAAAACATCACCCAACACATTATAGACAATGATAAGGATTTGGAAGAAATACATCCTGAAGATATTTTAACTGCCATTCATGAGTTCAAAGTCCTATTGAAAAATTATAAGAATATAGATGAATCAGTTGAGCAATAAATAAACCAGGAAATAAAGGACATTCCTCAAGATATCCCTGAAAACCCAAATAATGATTCATCATCCCTTATAGTTGAGGCTCAAGAAGACATCCAACCTAAAAATCAGTCTTCACAAGAGATAGCAGTACTCCTGTTCAAAGGAACATAGAAACATCTTCCCCTTTGACAGAAAAAGAGATAGATCAGACTATTAATAAACAGCCAGTCTCTGAAAATTTTTGCAAAACAAATAATCTTGCCCATTTACATAGAGAACTTTGATGTACAAATTTAGAAAGTTCTTTTGTAGATCAGAGTATAGAAAGACCTGTTGATAATCTAGTATGTTTGATTGGTAATATTACTTATATTTATGATTTTCCTAATTTTGATCTATCTAGTGATGATTTTCTCCAAACAGAAGTTAATCTTGCAAGACCATCATTAGCAGATTCATGGGAAGAAGATCAGTTACATCAGCTTCAAGAAAGTAAGGAGCCAATGCAGAATATTTATGATACTGATGAAGAAAGTTATGAAAGCTTGGAAGTAAGTAAAGATTCATTGGATCTTTGCTCTACTTCATTTCAGACCATCAATAATAGTTTCCATGTGATTGGGAATCAGCACCCTTTCAGCTCAAAGGTTGAGAAGGAAAGTAATGAAGAAATTTTTGAGCAGGTTGAAACCAAGGAGACTTCTCTTGAAAAAGAGGAAGCAATTGAACATACCCCTGCTCAAGAATATAATAACCTCTTCACAGAGTTCAACCCACTAAATCAGAATATCTCGGGACTTCAAGAGGAGAGCACTGCCAAATATGATGAGTCCTCTAGTTCAGAAAATAATGAAGATGAGGAAGTTTTTCTTTCTCAAGAGATTCTTTACCTTGATCCAGTGGAGAAAGAATAGATGATATTGGTGGAACCATGTCTTCCAAATACTCTTAACCAGGCATTATTTCAAGATCCCTATGTTGATTTCCTAAAAAAATCTGAAGAAGGGATAAAGGTTGCAAACAGCAGGATATCACCAAGTACAACAAAATATTTTAGAACTGCTGCTGAGAAACAAAGCAAATGGGAGTGGCCCTATTTGTCTTGCATGCTCAAAGAGATGATCAAAGACTAGGCATGGAACCATCTGATTGACTGGATGTATTGGAAAAGAGAATTTGTCAGCTAGTTATGTAAATATTTCAAGCTAGATTAGGTTAGATAGGAATGTCAATAAAGCTCATCCTTTAAGCATTTAGTTATTTGTTGATTTCTACTTTGAAAGAAAAAATAAAAATACAAAAACAATAAAAATAGAAAATAGGTCAGAATGAAAACAAGAAAGGTACAACCCCATACCAAAAAAGAGAGACAAAATCTGAAAGTGTGCAAGCTCAAATGCCACTCCTAAAAACACACTTCTAGTTAGTCATATAGCCTAATCATGACTAATTATCTTTTCAATTTACTATTGATAGGTTAGTGAATTAGATGAGCCAAATAGCACAATATTGGCTTATCAGTAAGGTAGATTAGGATAGAGGAAACGAAGGTTCAAACAAATTCAATATCTGAACCTATGAATCCCAAAAGAATAATGGCTCTTATTAGATTAAATATTGAGCCAAAGATAGAAAAAAAACTCGTTCCAATATGCTCAAAAATTGAAACAGATAAGAGAGAAAACACAGCTCAAACAAATTCAAAATAGAGCTGAAGAAATGATGAAGGATGTTTTAGTTTTCAGATCTTAAGTCTTCACAATTTTGTTTTACTTTTCTACAAATAAAATCTATGTGCAACTTTTTTTTATGCCATAGATTTGCAGCAAATCAAATTGCTTAATCCTGGCTTGGTTGATTTTAAATTTCCTGTTTTAGAATGTAGACAATAAAGGTCTGTCGGACAGTCTAATCCTGACATATAATAGTTAGGTAGAGAAACTTATGAACTCAACTGTTTAAACTGAGTTCATAGAGAAATAAGAGTAGACATAGACTAGTTTTATGTTTTCAATAAAAGAATGAAATGTTGATGAAGAGAGTTTGCTAGTCCAAATGCACTATTAAAGAAGAAAAAATGTTAGGATCATTAGGAATGGGTAGGTAGAGATGTTGTTTTGATAGAATTCCATTGTTTCAAAATTGCTGCAGAGGTTATCAGATCAAAGACAGATTAGCCAAAAGGAAAGAAAATTTGCTGCCTAATAGATAAGGCACTGGTTTACTCAAAAGACAGAGATCAATAGCTGAGGTTCTAGACACCTAAAGAACCAGTTGTCCTCCCCTAGTGGAGCCACTATTAGGCACCTATAAATTCGGTTATACTCAATGGTGGCTAGACTTTGTCTTCAAGCCTTCAAAAGATAGTTTTCTTTGAAAAACCTATCATCTTTTGAAGTCTTATGATGATAATTACCCTTTGAGTTAATCTTCACTGTTGTTTCACTATTAGTCCTAAAGAAACTGTTGTTTACTAAGAGAAAGACTACTTAAAAACTCCATTTTTCATCATTACACTTCTCCATTTCATTTTCCATTTTCATCCATAAAGACCTTCATTTGGTTTCTAAACCATTCCAAAATTCTCTTTAAACCTTATGTCCCCCTTTCATTTGGTTTAAAAATCCTCTCTTTAGCCTATCGGAACTCTGTTTTGGCCTTAAAAACCTTTGTTTTTGGCCTAAAAAATAGTCTAATGCGCTATAATAGTCTTAAGCCCCCGAGGGATTATACCCTTCAGCCCTTCCTCCATGCATCCTAAAGCCCCGCAATCGGGCGCTAAAAGACTTGAAAACCCTTCGCAAACCCTTAATTTCCTTCTATTTCCCTCTTTCCCGACATTTTGGTGTAAACAAATCCAGACCGTTGATCTTTGCAGATCAACGGCCATCGAGCCCCATCCTTCCACCCGTTCCCTTACCCTTCATTTCTTCCCATTTGAACATATCAGCTCCCTCTTTTAATCCTAACCGTCCATCAAAAAGATTCGACGATCGGGACATAACACGATAAGCCAACACCTATCCACGATGCGACAAAGAAACCATACATCATCGTAGACCAATTACCACCTTCGCCCATGCATCTTTCATAGCGCATTTTTTCCGCATCATTGGATCTGGAGCCTCCGATCCAATGGTCGAAGTTTCATATCGCAAAATTTTTGCGCCTAAAGGTTAACACTAAAAATTTATGTGAAATAGGAAGTCTTCATTTCCCACATGTTGACTGATGTATCGTATCGCGTTCCAAATGCTAATACTACCAACCCCCCCAAACGCTGCACGAAAACCATTAATGGTTTTCCCAAAACCACTTCTTCTCAATTCGTGCATGAAATCAAATTTAAACCTCTGTTTCGTTTTCCACCACAGTTTTTCTCCTCACACTGTTGCATCCATTCATCCTCACAACTAGAAACCGCCTCCATAAACCCTCCTAAGAAGTCAAACCAATACTTCGCCGAATTTTAATTAACTTTGTGTGTTTTTATGTAGGTTTAATGAAATTCAAGATAAAACCCTCCCGCAGATGATTACAATATCGTTAGCCAAGGATGACGATCCTCATGGATTTTGGTACAAATTAAAGGGTTTTGAAGTACTAATTACATGTTTAAGAAGGTCAATAAGTCATGATTGTCGGCTTTTCAAAACCATTTCTCCAATAAACCCTCTGCGCACCTGCAAACAACAAATAGAATCGGAGTTAATTAAATGAAGTAATATTAGTGTCAAGATGAAGATCAGAGCATAATCAAAGGTTCAAAGATGTTAATCAAAGCTTAAAGGGATCAAGGCATGAACTCTGGAATCAAAGGCCTAATCCACAAATCAAATTCAGAAGACCTCGAATGCCACATCACAGGGCCTAATTGAATCCCCAGCTACCAAAATTGCCACCTGCAGCCTCTCTGCCTCAAAGGAATACCCAGATCAAATCTTAGTCAGTAACATTAAGGCTAAAGACTGCTAACAGTTATTACAAACAAAAGAAAATATTTTAAATTTTCAGTAAAGTTATTGTAAAGATAAGAAAGTGCCTTAAAGTCAATCTTTTTACCCACTAAGCCTAAAAAACAGAAATAGAGTAAATGAAATAGAGTTGTAATTCAATTCTTTCCTACCTTATGCCTTGCATGGTTCTCAAGGCTAGGAGTTGCATTTAGTATGGAATTAATGATACTCAACCCTAGAACTCTTCCACCTCCTCATTTATTTTATAAATACTTCTGAAAAAGATGAGAATTTGTTGGTTGGTTGGTCACTAGTTGTAAACACTGGAACTCGTTGAAATAATACATAGTCTGTCTAAAGTTGAGGAAGAAATTGAAGTCTTGGAAGCTTGATGGTGTTGTGACATGCTTGTTCTTGAGAAGGCTCTATCATTGGATCCCTGAGCTTGCCTGTTGGTGATGTATTCTGAACTGTCTGTTGTTTTTCCTGTTTTCATTATGTTTCATAAATTCTTACTACAGTAGGATAAAAAGTTTAGGCTAAGAAATGACTCTTGGAAGCACCTTAGACCTGTTTATCCTTCACTGTTTTATGTTTTCTTCTGCTAAGGCATTTTAGAGTCTTTAATCATTCTCTTGAACCCTTATTCTTGTTTATTTCTCAAATATTTCAAATAGTTGGTTCCAGCATGATTTATGGTTTTCCTTGCTTGTCTGCTGCCACTTGAAAACTATTTTGGAAGTCTCCCTTTGAAGTTCCATTGTTTATAGTTAGCCAAGGAGGTATGTTTCGATCATACCCTTTGTCCCTGCTTGAACAATTGATTTAAAGGTCTTTATAGTTGTGATCATAGATTTGTTAGGTGTTCCCTCTTCTATGACTACAATTATCAGTGAATCTTTCATGTTTTCTAACTCTTTTGAAATAAAATCTTTGAGGAAATAGGATGTGCTCCCAAAAATTAGATTTCATTTTGAAAGTTTTCTTGAAATCATTATTTGCTTAAAGTATGGTTTGTAGAATTCATGGTTAGCCCTATCTATCAAATACCTCTTTATTGTTCAAGTTTTGTTTTTAAGTTCCCTTTATTGAGAATTCAAACTCTCTTTTCAAATCATTGATGTCTATCTCATTCACAAAAACTAAAGGATCTTGTGGCCAAGTTAGATTTTCCATTTGATATCCCATATCCATTGATGAGTTTGTCTTAAACCTCTTCTTGACTCCATGGCCCAATGAATCCGATACTTCTTCTTTCTATCTATACTACTTAGACCTTTCATATTCTATTATTCCAATTCAACCAAGCAAAAAAACCAAACAAACACCTGCACTTAATAACTAGTCTAAAATCAATACTTAAAAGAAAATAAGATATACCTTTGCAAACAAATAATTTGAGAGATCCCTCTTTGAGAACAAGAAGACTAGATCCTAGAACTATAAATATTGCTTCTGATGTTGCCTTGTCTTTTGGTAATCCAATCTACCAAAACACAGGACCCCAACATAATGGCGATCATGGTGGGACTCTGAGTAAGATCCTTAAAACAAAACGCTCATTGTTCAGTGCGGTATAATTAGCTCTCTTCAAGCACTACCATAGCAAATGGTGATCATGATAGGACTTATTTGAATCAGTGACAAACTAAGTAACCCTTAGGATTCTCATACAGCCTTATCAAACCTTGAAGGAATCAGATAGCTAAGCCATAGGAGTAAACTCTGTTTGTCTCATCACCGTAGCTAAGTGTTGAAACAAATTTAGGACACTCTCATAACCCATAGGACTGTAAAAAACTCATAAAACCCAAAAAAGATTTAGATTGGTATTCAAACCTTTTAATGGTGGTGGACCATAAAACATTTTACCTCAATAAAAGCTAAAAAATTTCCATCTGGCGACTCCACACTCTACAAACTCCCAAAATACCAAATGACTCCACTGGTAGAAGACCCTGAATTGATTGAACAGAGATAGTGACCTCTTATCCAATTTAAAAACATGATTCCAAGGATACAACAAAGATATGTCCCAATGAGTAGAGATGATATCCATGGGTTTCCACGTAAGATTCCCTGGGTGAATTGGGATGAAAACCTGCCTATTTTTCAAGGTGAAAAGTTTGATGACCCTTTATTACATCTCATCAATTTCATATACATGTATGGAGGTTAAAGGTTGAATGGCATGAATATTTCCTAATGAAAATGTCCATGTTAACATTAGAAGGAAAAGCTAGGGATTGGTATGAATGGTTGAAATCTGGTAGTTTGTTTTCTTTAAAGGACCTTGAATATGTGTTTTATGAGAAGTATAAAGGAAACACTACATCATTATCATGGGGTGAAATACATTATGATCCATCACAAAACATCACCCAACACATTATAAACAATGATAAGGATTTGGAAGAAATACATCCTGAAGATCTTTTAACAGCCATTCATGAGTTCAATATCCTATTGAAAAATTATAAGAATATAGATGAATCAGTTGAGGAAGAAATAAACCAAGAAATAAAGGACATTCCTCAAATAATGATTCATCATACCTTATAGCTGAGGCTTAAGAAGACATCCAGCCTCAAAATAAGTCTTCACAAGAGATAAAGAACTGATATACTCCTATTCAAAGGAACATAGAAACATATTCCCCGTCACTTTGACGGAAAAAGAGATAGATCAGACTATTAATAAGCAGCCAGTCTCTGAAACGTTTTGCAAAACAAATGCTCTTGCCCATTTACATAGAGAACTTTGTTGCACAGATTTAGAAAGTTCTTTTGTAGATCAGAGTATAGACAGACCTGTTGATAATCTAGTATGTTTGATTGGTAATATTTCTTATATTTATGATTTTCATAATTTTGATCTATCTAGTGATGATTTTCTCCAAACAGAAGTTAATCTTGCACGACCATCATTAGCAGATTCATGGCAGGAAGATCAGTTACATCAGCTTCAAGAAAGTAAGGATCCAATGCAGATTATTTATGATATTGATGAAGAAAGTTATGAAATCTTGGAAGTAAGTAAAAATTCATTGGATATTTTCTCTACTTCATCTCAGACCATCAGTAATAGTTTCCATGTGATTGGGAATCAGCAGCCTTTAAGCTCAAAGGTTGAGAAAGAAAGTAATGAAGAAATTTTTGAGCAGGTTGAAACCAAGGAGCCTTCTCTTGAAAAAGAGGAAGCAATTGAAAATACCCCTGCTCAAGAATATAATAACCTCTTCGTAGATTTCAGCCCACTAAATCAAAATATCTCGGGACTTCAAGAGGATAGCACTGCCAAATATGATGTGTCCTCTAGTTTAGAAAATAATGAAGATGAGGAAGTTTTCCTTTCTCAAGAGAATATTTACCTTGATCCAGTGGAGAAAGAAGAGATGATCCTGGTGGAACCATGTCTTCCAAATACTCTTAACCGGGCATTATTTCAAGATCCCTATGTTGATTTCCTGAAAACATATGAAGAAGGGATAAAGGTTGCAAACAGTAAGATATCACCAAGTACAACAAAATATTTTAGAACTGCTGCTGAGAAACAAAGCAAATGGAAGCAGCCCTGTTTGTCTTGCATGCTCAAAGAGATGAGCAAAGACCAGTCATGGAACCATCTGATTAACTGGATGTATTGGAAAAGAGAATTTGTCAGCTATATATGTAAATATTTCAAGATATATTAGGTTAGATAGAAATTTCAATAAATCTCAGCCTTTAAGCATTTATTTAGTTGTTGATTTCTGCTTTGAAAGAAAATATAAAAATACAAAAAAAATAAAAATAGAAAAGAGGGCAGAATGAAAACAAGAAAGGTACAGCCCCATACCAAAAAAGAGGGACAAAATCTGAAAGTGTGCAAGCTCAAATGCCACTCCTAAAAACACACTTCTAGTTAGTCATATAGCCTAATCATGACTAATTAGATTTTTAATGTACTGTTGATAGGTTAGTGAATTAGATCAGCTAGACAACACAATCTTGTCTTATCAGTAAGGTAGATTAGGATTGAGGAAACGAATTTTCAAACAAATTTAATATCTAAATCTATGAAACCCAAAAGAATAATGGATCTAATTAGATTAAATCTTGAGCCAAAGATAGAAAACAAACTGGTTCCAATATGCTCAAAACTTGAACCAGATAAGAGAGAAAACACAACTCAAACAAATTCAAAACAGAGCTGAAGAAATGATGAAGGATGTTTTAGTTTTCAGATCTTAAGCCTTCACAATTTTGTTTTACTTTTCTACAAATAAAATCAATGTGCAGCTTGTTTTTATGCCATAGATTGGCAGCAAGTCAAATTGCTTAATCCTAGCTTGGTTGCTTTTAAATTTCCTTTTTTAGAATTTAGAGAATAGAGGTCTGTTAGACAGTCTAATCCTGATAGATAGTAGTTAGGTAGAGAAACTTATGAACTCAACTGTTTAAACTGAGTTCATGGAGAAATAAGAGTAGACTTAAACTAGTTTTATGTTTTCAATAAAAGAATGAAATGTTGATGAAGAAATTTTTCTAGTCCAAATGCACTATGAAAGAAGAAAAAATGTTAGGATCATTAGGAATGGGTAGGTAGAGATGTTGTTTTGATAGAATTCCATTGTTTCAAAATTGTTGCAGAGGTTATCAGATCAAAGATAGATCGGCCAAAAGGAAAGAAAATTTGCTGCCCAATGGATAAGGCACTGGTTTACTCAAAAGCCAGAGATCAATAGCTGAGGTTCTAGACATCTAAAGAACCAGTTGTCCTCCCCTAGTGGAGTCACTGTTAGCCACCTATAAATTCTGTTACACTCAATGGTGGCTAGACTTTGTCTTCAAGCCTTCAAGAGATAGTTTTCTTTGAAAAACCTATCATCTTTTGAAGTCTTATGATGATAATTACCCTTTGAGTTAATCTTCACTGTTGTTTCGCTATTAGTCCTAAAGAAACTATTGTTTACTAAGAGAAAGACTGCTTAAAAACTCCATTTTTCATCATTACACTTCTCCATTTCATTTTCCATTTTCATCCATAAATACCTTCATTTGGTTTCTAGACCATTCCAAAATCCTCTTTAAACCTGATGTCCCCCTTTCATTTGGTTTAAAAATCCTCTCTTTAGCCTATCGAAACTCTGTTTTGGCCTTAAATACTTTTTTTTTTGGCCTAAAAGATAGTCTAATGCGCTATAATAGTCTTAAGTCGTCGAGGGATTATACCCTTTAGCCCTTCCTCCATGCGTCCTAAAGCCCCGCAATCGAGCACTAAAAGACTTGAAAACCCTTCCCGAACCCTTACTTTCCTTCTATTTCCCTCTTTCCTGACATTTTGGTCTAAAAAAATCTAGACCGTTGAACTTTGCAAATCAACGGCCATCGGACCCCATCCTTCCGCCAGTTCCCTTTCCCTTCATTTCTTCCCTTTCAAACATATCCGCTCCCTCTTTTAATCCTAATCGTCCATCAAAAAGATCCGACTATCGGGACTTAACCCGATAAGCCAACACCTATCCACTACGAAACAAAGCAACCATACGTCATCGTAGACCCCACTACCACCTCTGCCCGTGCATCTTTTATATCGCATTTCTTCCGCATCGTTGAATCTGGAGCCTCCGATCCAACATTCGACGATGCGTATCGCAAAATTTTTGCGCCTAAAGGTTAACGCTAAATTTTTTTGCGAAATAGGCGGTTTTCATTTTCCACGTGTCGACCAATGTATTGTATCGCATCCCAAACGCTAATACTGCCTACCCCCCCAAACGCTGCGTAAAAACCATTAATGGTTTTCCCAAAACCACTTCTCAATTCGTGCCTGAAATCAAATTTAAACCTCTGTTTCATTTTCCGCCACGATTTTTCTCCTCACACTGTTGCATCCATTCATCCTCACAGCTCCAAACCGCCTCCATAAACCCTCCTAAGCAGTCAAACCAATACTTCGCAGGATTTTAATTAACTTTGTGTGTTTTTATGCAGGTTAAATGAAATTCAAGATAAAACCCTCTCGTAGATGATTACAGTATTGTTAGCCAAGGATGACGATCCTCATGGCTTTTGGTACAAATTAAAGGGCTTTGAAGTACTAATTACATTTTTAAGAAGGTCGATAATTCATGATTGTCGGCTTTTCAAAACCATTTCTCCAACAAACCCTCTGTGCACCTGCAAACAACAAACACAGTCGGAGTTAATTAAATGAAGGAATATCAGTGTCAAGATGAAGATCAGAGCATAATCAAAGGTTCAAAGATGTTAATCAAAGCTTAAAGAGATCAAGGCATGAATTATGGAATCAAAGGCATAATCCACAAATCAGATCCAGAAGGCCTAGAATGCCACATCACAGGGGCTAATTGAATCCCCAGCTACCAAAATTGCCACCTGCAACCTCTCTGCCTCAAAGGAATACCAGGATCAAATCTCAGTCAGTAACATTAAGGCTAAATACTGCTAAAATTTATTAGAAACAAAAGAACATATTTTAAAACGTCAGTAAAGTTATTGTAAAGATAAGAAAGTGCCTTAAAGTCAATATTTTTACCCACTAAGCCTAAAAAGCAGAAACATATTAAATGAAACAGAGTTTTAATTCAATGCTTTCCTACCTTATGCCTTACATGGTTTTCAAGCCTAGGAGTTGCATTTAGTATGGAATTAGTGATACTCAACCCTAGAACTCTTCCACCTCCTCATTTCTTTTATAAATACTTCTGAAGAAGATGAGAATTTGTTGGTTGGTTGGTCACTAGTTGTAAACATTGGAACTCTTTCAAATAATACATAGTCTGTCTGAAGTTGAGGAAGAAATTGAAGTCTTGGAAGCTTGATAGTGTTGTGACATGATTTTTCTTGAGAAGGCTCTATCATTGGATCCCTGAACTTGGCTGTTGCTGATGTATTCTTAACTGTCTGTTGTTTTTCCGGTTTTCATTATGTTTCATAAATTCTTACTACAGTAGGATGAAAATTTTAGGCTAAGAAATGACTCCTGGAAGCACCTTAGACCTGTTTATTCTTCATTGTTTTATGTTTTCTTCTGCTAAGGCATTTTAGAGTCTTTAATCATTCTCTTGAACCCTTAATCTTCTTTATTTCTCAAATAGTTCAAATAGTTGGTTCCAACATGATTTATGGTTTTCCCTGCTTGTCTGCTGCCACTTGAAAACTGTTTTGGAAGTCTCCCTTTGAAGTGCCATTGTTTATAGTTAGCCAAGGAGGTTTGTTTCGATCATACCCTTTGTCACTACTTGAACAATTGTTTTAAAGGTCTTTATAGTTGTGATCATAGATGTGTTAGGTGTTCCCTCTTCTATTACTACAATTATCACTGAATCTTTCATGTTTTCTAACTCCTTTGAAATAAAATCTTTGAGGAGACAGGATGTGCTCTCGAATCTTAAATTTCATTTTGAAAGTTGTCTTGAAATCATTATTTTCTTAAAGTATGGTTTGTAGAATTCATGGTTAGCCCTGTCTATCAAATACCTCTTTATTGTTCAAGTTATGTTTTTAAGTTCCCTTTGTTGAGAATTCAAACTCTCTTTTCAAATCATTGATGTCCATCTCATTCACAAAAACTAAAGGATCCTGTGGCCAAGTTAGATTTGCCCTTTGATATCCCATATCCATTGATGAGTTTGTCATAAACATCTTCTTGATTCCATTGCCCAATGAATCTGATACTTCTTCTTTCTATCTATACTACTTAGACCTTTCATATTATTCTATGCCAATTCAATCAAACAAACAAACCAAAAAAACACCTGCACTTAATAACTAGTATAAAATCAATACTTAAAAGCAAACAAGATATACCTTTGCAAACAAATAATTTGAGAGATCCCTCTCTGAGAACAGGAGGACTAGATCCTGGAACTCTAAAGATTGGTTTTGATGTTGCCTTGTCTTTTGGTAAGCCAATATATCAAAACATAGGACCCCAAAAAATTATAAGCCTCATATGGTACCATTTCTGGGTGCCATTTTCTGGATTTCATTTCTGGATGTCAATTTCACTGTTTCTGGTTGAAAATTTCAACATATAACAAATCCCTTTTGCATTTTTTTCTTCTAAATTTTGTGGGGTCAACCATGTAGGTTGTTGGAGGCTAGGAGTGGAAACACTTCCATCTTTATAGTTGTTAGTGGTAGACCTCCTTGTTGCCATAATTTTTCTTTTAACATTTCTCACCACCCTAAACACATTCTGCAATGCCTTAAGTTCCCAAAGTAGAACTGCATGTTGGATGGTGTCCCTTAAAGTAACTATGAAGAAATAAATC
Organism: Pinus albicaulis; assembly: GCA_034641835.2. Classification (NCBI taxonomy): domain Eukaryota; kingdom Viridiplantae; phylum Streptophyta; class Pinopsida; order Pinales; family Pinaceae; genus Pinus; species Pinus albicaulis. The sequence goes on from CM076581.1 coordinate 1,378,566,153, forward strand.
ATATGCTTCTCTCGAATATCAATTACCTTGACATTCAATCTTTATAAGTTCTCAATGTGCTCCAAAACTGAACCCCTTTGTTTTGAAATTTATCGATTGGCTAAAGAAGGTATTGTTTTTTTATCCTCATAAAATGTTATCAATTCCTCTGTAAAAAAATTCCAAGTGACAAGTGATTTACGGGAACAAAGCCATCGATACAACACAAACTAGTTGGGTTCTAAATATAAATAGGTAATGTGTACCTTTAGTGTGTATTTCACTTCATGTAGATCAAAGAACTACTATATCTATAATATCCATGTTACTAGATACTTGCCATCAAACTTCCTTATATCGGTCTTTGGAATGTGATTGGCCTTCAATCCAAAGCTGGAGTCTCAAAAATCATGATTCACATTCATTTTTTTCTCATCATGAGCTTCATGGAATACCTTGTCACCACTAGGAAGCATCTCTTGTAGCAACTTTGTCAAACCTTCCTTCATACCTTCCATGTCCCCTTTTATTTTTGCTTTTAAATATTCCTTCCAAAATTCCATGTCCCCTTTTATTTATGATTTTAAGCCATCCATATTAACATTCATCATTTCTTCCAATTCATTTTTGGTTTCTCTTTGGGAGAGTGAAAATTATTGCACTTGTTCCTGTAATTTTGATATATCATGTTTCATTTCTTCTTCTTCTTCATTCGTCATAATATAGGTTTCTGTGGGCTTAACGAGTGCATTAGTTTTTTGTTTACAAGTCATTTTAGAACCAAATAGTTATATCTATGTTTCATTGTGCCCTTTGAATCACTTCAAACTAATTTTTCAAAATAAAACTATGTAATTTTAAAATTACACACCTTTTTTCTATTTCTAAGAGCTTAATTTTAAGTTTGTTGATCTAGTTGAACTTGGAAGTGTTGTGTCTCTGTAATTTCAGCCTCCCAAGTTCTGAAACTTCATCCTAAGGTATATTTTTGTGTCTTCTTTCCACCCCCACAAGTTAGACAGATATTCGATTCTCTAAGATGAAGTTATGCTAAATATCTCATGATGACCTGATTATGTACTAGTTTAGTATAACAAACTTGCATGAGCTACCACATGTCACTATTTCAACCTTCTTCCCAAAAAATTATGCTCATAAAATTTAATTCCAATCACTTTCAACTGGTTTTTAAAAAAATCAAGTATGATACTTGAAGATAAATTTATGATGATTTTCCCCAACACACCTGTTTTGAAACTAAATTATGGAGCATACATAAACCCTAAATTCCTTGGACCATATCTTCGAAAATATAGTGAACAAAAGTTTGAAATTTTATTTAGATGTTCATCAAGATTTCACCTCCACGTGGTAAAAATTTCATGGTTTGAATCTTCACAGAAAATAAAATTATAGTGAAAATATCACGATGACCAGTTTGAAGTAGCAAAACCCTAGGATCAGGAGCTCTACTACCAAATGCTATGTACTGAGATCAAGTTAACATAGAAATGTAAGAACAGATACATTAACAACTTGATAATAAGCCACTTTGAGGGGGAAACCTCATTTTACATTACATAAATGAATAATTCTTCGATGATTCAAATGAGAAGACCTACTTCGTATATATAGGAGTCTAAAGGGTCAAAATATATCAATAATAATGTAAGGGCACACCAATAACAATAGTGGAATTCTATGGGGCACACCATTAAAAATATAGGAGTTACACTAGTATTATTGGGAACTAATAGATGCAAACCTATTATTTTATCTTTTGGATGAGATGGTCAATATAGAAGGGGAGAAAAATGTTCCTCAAGTCATCATAGATAATGCTTCAAACTATGTTATTTCTAGAAATATGCTAGTGTACAAAAACAGGACCATATTTGGACTCCATATGTTGAAAATTACATAGACGTCATGCTTGAGGATATAGAAATAGTGGATTGGGTAAAGAAAAATATAGATCACATCAAGTGTACCACAAGATATATATACAACCACTCATGTGTATTGAGCCAAATGAGAAAAAACATTGGGGAAAGTTGGTTGTTAGGCTTTCCATCATGATATTTTCAAGTCACTTCCTCATGTTGCAATATTTGATTTCCCAAACAAAGAACTTGTAAAAAAATATTTTCCAATGATGACTAAAATGTATCTTGATGCGCTCACAATAAAGATGGAGAAGGCACCAAAAAGAAAGTTTTTGACAATTTTTTTATACAAAAGCATTAGAAGTTGTGAAAATTGGTAAGTCCCATGTTAACATGTTGTGATTGGTGGATGGTCCATGAATTACATCTATGCAAATATGAATCATGTAAAGAATAATATACAAACAAACTATAAGGATAGAGTAGGTAAGTATGGGCATATTCAGGAGATCATTGATAAAAAATGGAAAAATCAACACCATCACCCTATACATGCAGTAGGGTATTTCCTAAATCCAAGATATTACGACAAAACTCAGTTAGGAGAAAACCAATTTGGGGAGGTCAAGAATAAGTTGTATGATCACTTGGAGTGCATGATCCTTGATGAGTCCAAGCAACTAGAAATACATCAACACATCAATTCTTTCACTAGAGCCATAGATACATTTTCCAAAAACTAGCAAAGATTACAAAATATGTGGACCAACAAGGTCAGTAAATACTTGATTTCTTATGAAAAATCACAATCTAAATTGTTAATAGTAAACTAAATTTATTCTTTATATTTGCAACACATTGGCTAGAGTCACTTGGTGCAATTTCCTTGATTGAAATTTTTTGTAGGTAGAGTCCTTATCCAAACTTGTAGAGCTTCTGGGTGTGAAAATAATTGGTCTACTTTTTAGAAGATTCATATGAATAAAAGAAACAATTTGGAACAAAAATGGTTAAATGATATTTTTCTTTGTGTAGTACAGCATTTTACCAAGATATTATCAATTTCATAACAAAATACCTAGTATGAATCCCACTGTGTTGGATCATATTTATCCAACTTTAGAATGGATAGAGGAGACTTAACTAGTAGAGTTTAATGTTGATTTTAATATTGATGCCATGGATTTGGTTTGGGGTGGGCAGGGCATGGTGTTGATCCTAATGAAAATGTAATAGCCATACTATGAGCTGAAAGAAGTGAAGCACAAAGCATGACACATCCAAGCATTAGTTGTGTAGCTCAGCCAAGTCATGCTTTCTCTCTACAATTACAACTACGAATTTGATTAAGGTTGTAGATGTCCTTAAGGATTTTTAGGAGTCTGAAGGCTTTAAGTTAGATGATGTTTATGTAGCTCCTATGGATGATCCCAGATCTAGTTGTTGTAATGAGTTTGATGATCGATCATGTTGATTAGCGATTTGTCATAGGCTAGTGGCCCAATATATTGTAGCGTGATTTTTAGACTCGAGGTCACATTTGGAACTTTGTTGATTATGTATTGATATGTATTACATCTAGTGCCATTTTGGTATAGTCACATTTACATGGTATATAGATGATAAAAATTTTCATGTTTAGTCTCTTATGGTTTGGAATATTAAAAATGTTTTTTCATTAAAAGTTAGTTATTTTATGTATTTTTTAAAAATTTGGTTAATTGAATCTAAGTTGAAACCTAGTGTGATAGGTAGTTGAGTTGAAGGTTGGTTCCAATTTTTAAAACTATGGAAAATACACCTCCTTCAACTCCCACCTTATCCCTTGTAGGTGCACCTTCCACCTCACACTGAGTCTCCACATGCCCACCTACAACGTCTAAATGAAAAGTGTTGACGGTGACCCTTTTCCCCAAAATAGGGTAGAGGGAATTTTTGATATTTTAGAGCATCATGATTAACCTTGTAATATTTAATATGCCTCGTGATGATCATCTCATGTGAAACTTTTAGTTTTGTTATGATGTGATTTTGTATTATCTTGTAGGAGACTTATGACTCATATTGATGTGTAGCACTCAATAATGTCTAACAATTCAAATATTTTCTCCAATATTACTCATAATTTATATTAATAAATTCCTAATAATGATAAATGTAACATTGGTCTTATAATTCCACCTTTCCATGCAAAGGCCAAAGGCCAATTATCTAGTGGATTAAGGTCTTCGATAATTTTCAGTGCCTTATCAAGAATGTGGATGTATTATTTGATGTGCCTTATAGACATAATATAGTTTTGGTAGTGTATATTGGTTTTGAATATTGAAGACACATGATATGTTCAATGAGAGACCATAAGATATGATTATTTGAGCAAAACATGTACTATTTCAAATTTTTAGGCATGATCATTTTATACATGTAAACATCCAGTAGCAAAAAAAATCTCCCACAATTGACTTTTAGTTTTATTGTACATAATAGGATTGATAGTACCCTTTAGTAGTAGAACCATAAAAGGAGTAGTGGAGAAAAGATAGTTGTACTCAACACCTCCAAATATTGAATCCACCACTCATTTGCTAAAAAAAAATGTTAAGGGGGCTTGGATTTAAATCAAGATGTTTTTCTGTAAAAAAATAATCCTCCACCATAAAAGCACTCATGGTCATTACTCCTACTATGGACCTGTAAAAATGATTTGAAACGAGTGATTTTTTTCTACTATTCATCGTCATCAATTCTTTAGTAAAAGCAACACTGTTTTTTATTGAATTGAACAAAAGAAAAATCAACTATTTGGAGAATCCAGATTATCCATAGTATCATAAAACAATTGTCGACGTTTCGAATCCCAACATGGATCCATCTTCAGGATGAGAGATGAATGAAGAATGAAAGAAGGTCACAAGAGGTGAAGGTATAAATAGTGAAGGCTAATGATGATGAGAGGAGCCGACAATAAATTATGTTAATCTATTCAAAATGAATTTTTATTTTATTATTGTAAAATTTTTAAGTTTTTCATTTTAATTTAATTTAAATAATAAATATTTAAAAACATTTTAATAAATATTTTAAATTTTTTTAATTTGAATTATCTATATTATTTGAATTTAATTCTAATTCTAAAATGATAACCCTAATTTAAAATTTTAATTTATTATATTAATTCCATAATTTGTTAAAAAAAATGATTTAATGTCTAAAATTAATTTTAATGTCTAAATTTTTTTTTTATTTAATGTCTAAAAGTAATTTTAATGTCTAATTTTTTTTTTTATTTAATGTCTAAAATTTTTAATTAAACCTAGAGAGTAACTAAAATTGTTAAATTATTACCTAAAATAGTGTAATTAAATAATTAATCTAAGGGAATATATTAAATAACAATAATATGATATGGTAATTTAATCTTAAATAATAATATAACTATTTAGATATATGTTAATAAATGAATTTTAATAAATTCTCATTAATTAAACCCTAATAAATTAATTTTAATTGTCTTGTTAATTAAATCTTAATAAATTTTTATTTTAATTAGCTTCCATTTACTCATAATAAATATTAATTAATTAATTATTATTAATAGAATAAAAAATAATTATTATGAGTGAGTGGAATAATAAGAGTTTTTGTACTAACACGACCCTAAACTAGATCACTAAAAAGGAAGAGGAGCAAACCTGCAAAATTATACCTGGGATGAGGACGAACCTAAGGACCAAATCTGTCTAATAAGAGGTCACCAACTGTCACTAATCTCGTATACTCCATCCATGTTGATGTTATGTAAGTGTTTTATAATCTCCAACACTTCTCTAATCTTACGTCTCTGATAGCGTTCCTCCCTCGCAATGATTTTAGCATCCTCAAGACGTAAGTGATGTTTTGTTTTTGAGGAGTGATCAGCAAGAGTCGAGGTTCGCGATCGCTCATTTTTATTATCAGCACCAAGAAGCCTAATACATTGTAGTGTGATTACCAAGTATTTTAAGAAGACTATTTACTTGGTAATTTAATATCGGCACCAAGAAGCCCAATACATTGTAGCGTTGATTATGTATTTACCTGAGCAGACTAGTGGCCCAATACATTGTAGCGCAATTTTAAGAAGAATATTCAGCTGACTTACCAAGAAGCCGAAGACTCGAACGTTCACGTGGGATGGTGGTACTTAGTGGCCAAATCTAGGGCATCCTTTCCCTATAGATGATGGTGCAGGCAAGCACTAGATCCTCTACCTTTACCTTGGTGGATTTTCTTCAGCTGATTGGGGGCATTGCCATCTCTTATGGGACGTTGTGCCAGCACTCGGAAGATATCTTCTCAAGGCCTAGTTACATTTGAGTGCGTGAGGACGAATAGGTATTCTAGGATTTGAGTATCATACGCAAACAAACAAAAACCACTTTTTTTATTTCTTGATCACATAGAGTTAATTTAAAGGGAAAATTTATTTTATTTTTTCTTTGTATTATGTATGTGACCAAAACTTTGCTTTGATCATAGGTTCTATCCTCCCAAATTTTTCCAAAACCAAACTTAGTCGACACCAGAACGGACCCAATGGGACCTTGTCAATATAGGCATATTTTGGACCTCCCCCCATTACTGGGAGGGGTTCCAGGTCTTTCGTCATTTAGGCATCAAAGATGGAATGTTGTCACCATTATTGGTTCATCCTTTATTGGGTAATTTGTAGTTGGGAACCCCAGTCAATCTCCCAACACCACACCACACACCACTCCTCCCAAAACCTCTAGAGGGTAGAGGAGTGCGACTCA
>CM076581.1:1378572910-1378758003 GCA_034641835.2 Pinus albicaulis
CGAGAAGGAGATGAATGGAAGACAGCTTTCAAGACAAATGAAGGGCTGTATGAGTGGCTGGTGATGCCATTTGGGTTGAGTAACGCTCCCAGTACTTTCATGCGCTTGATGAATGAAGTACTGAAAGAATTTATAGGGAAGTTTGTAATTGTTTACTTGGATGACATACTGATTTTCAGTAAAACCAAGGAAGAACATTTCAGGCATGTTCGAAGTGTGCTGAGGAAGCTGCAGCAAAATAAGTTGCTGATAAACCTGAAAAAGTGTACTTTTTTTCAGCGGGAATTAGTATACCTGGGTTTTGTAATTGCAGAGAATGAACTGAAGATGGACCCAGAAAAGGTGGCAGCTATAGTTAGCTGGCCTTCTCCAAAGAATTTATTTGAAGTCCGAAGTTTTCACGGACTAGCAAGCTTTTACAGGAAATTCATCAGGAATTTCAGTGAAATCTGCGCACCCATGCTGGATACAATCAAAAAGGCCAATCAGCCTTTTCACTGGACCGAAGCAGCGGAAAACAATTTTCAGACTTTGAAGAGGAAGATCACCGAAAGGCCGATATTGAGGCTGCCTGACTTCAACAAACTTTTTCAAGTTCGTTGTGATGCCAGTGGTACAGCCATTGGGGCGGTGCTTAGTCAGGAGGATAGACCAGTCGCATACTTCAGTGAAAAGCTAAACGAGAGTAGACAGAAGTACTCAACTTATGACAAGGAGTTTTATGCAATTATACAAGCATTAAAGCATTGGAGGCATTACCTGTTAGGTAATGAGTTTGTTTTATTTTCAGATAATTCTGCATTACAGTACATTATGCAGCAACATAAATTGAACCATAAGCATGCTAAATGGGTTGAGTATCTTCAGAGTTTCACGTTTGTGCTGAAGCATATTAGTGGGCAGGCGAACAAGGTGGCAGATGCGCTGAGTAGGAGGACCCTACTCTTACAGGAAAGTACAATGCAGGTTTTAGGCTTTGAGCACCTGAGGGAACTGTATCAAACAGATATAGATTTTAAGGAGGCCTATGAGGCCTGCCAAAACCCTCTGTTGAGAAATAGTAGTCCATGGTTGGAATACAATTTATAGGAAGGATTGTTATTTAAGGGAGGACAGTTATGTATTCCCGACTGTTCTATGAGAGAGAACATTATTCGGGAAAAGCACAGTGGGGGTCTAGCCGGACATTTCGGTATAGACAAGACGTTTTCACAGGTTGAGCATTTTTATTTTTGGCCAAAGTTGCGACGGGACGTACAAAGGTATGTAAGCAGGTGTAAGACATGTCAACTGGCCAAGGGTCACAGTCAGAATACAGGTCTCTATCTGCCATTATCCATTCCGAACAGACCGTGGGACTCCGTTAGCCTAGATTTTGTTTTGGGCTTGCCAAAGACACAGTGGGGTTTTGATTCAGTAATGGTCGTGGTAGATCGGTTTTCAAAGATGGCACACTTTATACCTTGCAAGAAAACCAGTGATGCTACCCATGTAGCACATTTGTTTTTTACAGAGATCGTCAGACTGCATGGCCTACCAAGGTCCATCATCTTCGACAGGGACGTGAAGTTCACCGAACACTTTTTGCGAACCCTGTGGAAGAAGTTGGACACTCAGTTACAGTTCAGCTCCGCTTATCACCCACAGACTGATGGGCAAACTGAAGTGGTGAACAGGAGTCTGGGAAATCTACTACGGAGCTTAATAGGCGAAAATTCACGGATGTGGGACCGCGTACTGGCTCAGGCGGAATTCGCATATAACGATTCACCTAATCGCAGCACCGGTTATAGTCCCTTCCAGATCTTATACGGCATGCATCCACGCGGAGTGCATGAGATGCGAGATTTGGGAAAGCTCGAAAAACGAAGTGCTGATGGGGAAGATTTCGCCCAAGCAATGAGCGACCTACATGAGCAGGTAAAGTTAAAGTTGCAGGACAACAGTCAAAAGTATAAGCAGCGAGCTGATTCAAAGCGAAGGGAAGTTCAGTTTAACGTTGGAGATGAAGTCCTTGCACATTTACGCAAGGAACGGTTTCCAAAGCGGGAATACAACAAGCTGAAGTATAAAAAGATCGGTCCCTGCAAAATCATTCACAAGTTTTCTGCAAATGCCTATGAACTACAATTGCCCCCAGGAATAGGTATTTCTCCCATTTTTAATGTGGCAGATCTGTTCCCTTATGTCGCTGATCCAGAAGATAGCGCAACAGAGAAGCCACCGCGGGACACCAGTTGTGAGGAAAGTTCGTGGATGAGACAGATGCCAATGGCACAACCCCTTGAGATCGAGAGGATCCTCGACACACAGGTAGCCAGGCGCACACGCAGGAAGGAATATCTGCGGTACTTAGTCAAGTGGAAGAACCGTCCGATTCAGGACAGTTCGTGGCTCGACGCAACGCAGATACAGAAAACAGGTTATTCTGTCGACGACCTCATGGAACGGAGCCATGACTTTTTGCCACCTCGGGAGCCTGATGCAGGAGCATCCAGCTCCGAGGAGACAGAAGGTGGTTGACTGTCTTGAAGTAAGCCGAAATTTTCACGTGTTATTGGACAGGTTATCAAACTTGTTTTTTTATTATTTTCTTCATTTCCAGAAATCAGTTAAAGACAATAGGATTAATGTTGTAAACTGTTTTAGTTTAATAATTAGTTAGCAGTTGGTTTTTCTCTTTTAAAGAACTGGCTAAACAGTTAGACAGATTCGGTTTGAAACAGTTCAACCGAAACATGAAACTGTTACACCTTGCGAGCATTTAAACAGCGAGAAAATAAGTTGTAGGGTTCGAATATCCACTCAGAGAAGACGAGTAGAATGAGTCTTTCTGTAATGAAAAGAAAATATCTTGCCAATTCTAAATACACAGCAAACCATTTCATGCATTGAATTCCTGTGTTCGTTTCATAATTATTTACTGATGTACATTGTAATCAGAAATAGCTAAGAGTTGAAATCATTACAAGTAGAAATGCATTTGTAATCGATAGAATAGTGGACTGAATTCATGCCAGACAATTACGTACTGTAAACCCAAGACAGAGTTTGAAACCCTTGCAGACAAAAGCAGTTTTTCAGCTAAGGAGAAGCCACAGCGGTCTAATACGAAGACAGAGTTTGCGCAAGCCAAGAGTGAAAGATACAACACACAAAGAACAATTTCCAGCAAAAGAGTAAAGGACATCATCATTATGAACAGTCACCAACGAATTTCCAGGGTAAGCATTACTATTCCATAGAACCATTTGAAAAGAATACAAGTTTCTTTAAAAGCAAAACAAGGAATATTTCATTCAATTAAAACTGTAAAAGCCACTGTCCATTACGAATAAGAGAGTACAGAGGGGTTACTGAGCCGAGCAGACAGTGCTCCTAGAACGGCTAACTGTTAAAGCCTTCCTAGCTAAATAGAATATACAAGGAAAATTCGTGCCACGGAGTGACAGAGAAAAGTTCAGACCAAACAATGATCATGAGACTGTAATCACAGGAAGCGCGGGAACCAGAAACAACAAAACCCTATTACGAAACTAACAGTAGATTCATGGTCGGAACGACCCTACCCGGTTGTTTGAAACAGGCCGGTTTTGTTTTGCTTCCCGAAAATTGCAGAAGAGAGAACCCTTGGCGACCAATAACCTTGGGAACCTGCACAAACAAGAAGAGGAGTAGGTTAGAAGTTGAAAGTGCTGAAACTGAAAAGAGAAGACAAAGGAATACTGAAGTAGTGGCGAAATCGCAGACGCATTCATATTTACCAGTGATTGAAGGGCGGCGTCGTGAGAGAAGGCCGAGAAACTGATAGAAAGAACCTGATAACAAAGGGGCGGGCACATGAGAACCTGAGAAAAGTGCAGAGAGGGTTATAGCAGGGAACCTTAACTTACCTCGAATGCAAGAAAGGTCGAATGCACTGAGCCACGAGCGTGGAATCCAAGGACCATCCTGTCACAATGAGAAGAACAGTTACGAAACCAGAGCAAGCGAACTTATAAATCCACAACGGTCCAGAGTAGCAGGGTCGACTTAGCTCGACTACAAAACAGTTATATCATATGCACAGAACAGGAAATCAACTATAACACAGTCATACCATAAGCACAGAATAGGGAATCGACAGGGTTGTCGTCCTCAGTGAAAAACCCATCGCATAGAGTAGGAAAAACCGGAAGGTATCAACATCGCCGTAGCAGAACAGAACGGAGAGCCGCAACACAAATGCACAATGAAAATGACAGTAGGACGAGGGTAGGGTTTGTCGAAAGGCGGGAGTGATCAGATCGAGGAGACCGACAGATGGCACCCAACGACCGGCGCAAAGGACAGTAATCATTTGCATAGAGATTGTAAAGTGGATCAAATCCACGGACCATTTGAGACTTATTTAATATAACAACACAGTAACCGTAACATTCATAAAACCATTGACGTGTGTATCAAACCATAGTTAAACAGATAGGTGGGACCTGTAACCTATCACGGTTACCAACAAGCGTTGAATTACAATTACGCATAGTTGGAGGTCTCGAAGTAAGCCGAAAGTTTCCGTGTTATTGGACGAGTTATCAAACTTGTTTTATTGTTATTTCTTCATTTCCGGAAATCGAGTTAAAGACAATAGGATTAATGTTGTAAACTGTTTTAGTTTAATAATTAGTTAGCAGTTGGTTTTTCTCTTTTAAAGAACTGGCTAAACAGTTAGACAGATTCGGTTTGAAATAGTTCAACCGAAACATGAAACTGTTACACCTTGCGAGCATTTAAACATCGAGAAAATAAGTTGTAGGGTTCGAATCTCCACTCAGAGAAGACGAGTAGAATGAGTCTTTCTGTAATGAAAAGAAAAGATCTTGCCAATTCTAAATACACAGCAAACCATTTCATGCATTGAATTCCTGTGTTCGTTTCATAATTATTTACTGATGTACATTGTAATCAGAAATAGCTAAGAGTTGAAATCATTACAAGTAGAAATGCATTTGTAATCGATAGAATAGTGGACTGAATTCATGCCAGACAATTACGTACTGTAAACCCAAGACAGAGTTTGAAACCCTTGCAGACAAAAGCAGTTTTTCAGCTAAGGAGAAGCCACAGCGGTCTAATACGAAGACAGAGTTTGCGCAAGCCAAGAGTGAAAGATACAGCACACAAAGAACAATTTCCAGCGAAAGAGTAAAGGACATCATCATTATGAACAGTCACCAACGAATTTCCAGGGTAAGCATTACTATTCCATAGAACCATTTGAAAAGAATACAAGTTTCTTTAAAAGCAAAACAAGGAATATTTCATTCAATTAAAACTGTAAAAACCACTGTCCATTACGAATAAGAGAGTACAGAGGGGTTACTGAGCCGAGCAGACAGTGCTCCTAGAACGGCTAACTGTTAAAGCCTTCCTAGCTAAATAGAATATACAAGGAAAATTCGTGCCACGGAGTGACAGAGAAAAGTTCAGACCAAACAATGATCATGAGACTGTAATCACAGGAAGCGCGGGAACCAGAAACAACAAAACCCTATTACGAAACTAACAGTAGATTCATGGTCGGAACGACCCTACCCGGTTGTTTGAAACAGGCCGGTTTTGTTTTGCTTCCCGAAAATTGCAGAAGAGAGAACCCTTGGCGACCAATAACCTTGGGAACCTGCACAAACAAGAAGAGGAGCAGGTTAGAAGTTGAAAGTGCTGAAACTGAAAAGAGAAGACAAAGGAATATATAAGTAGTGGTGAAATCGCAGACACATTCATATTTACCAGTGATTGAAGGGCGGCGTCGTGAGAGAAGGCCGAGAAACTGACAGACAGAACCTGATAACAAAGGGGCGGGCACATGAGAACCTGAGAAAAGTGCAGAGAGGGTTATAGCAGGGAACCTTAACTTACCTCGGATGCAAGAAAGGTCGAATGCACCGAGCCGCGAGCGTGGAATCCAAGGACCATCCTGTCACAAAGAGAAGAACAGTTACGAAACCAGAGCAAGCGAACTTATAAATCCACAACGGTCCTGAGTAGCAGGGTCGACTTAGCTCGACTACAAAACAGTTATATCATATGCACAAAACAGGAAATCAACTACAAAACAGTCATACCATAAGCACAGAATCGGGAATCGATAGGGTTGTCGTTCTCAGTGAAAAACCCATCGCATAGAGCAGGAAAAACCGGAAGTTATCAACATCGCCGCAGCAGAACAAAACGGAGAGCTCGCAGCACAAATGCACAATGAAAATGACAGTAGGACGAGGGTAGGGTTTGTCGAAAGGCGGGAGTGATCGGATCGAGGAGACCGACAGATGGCACCCAACGACCGGCGCAAAGGACGGTAATCATTTGCATAGAGATTGTAAAGTGGATCAAATCCACGGACCATTTGAGACTTATTTAATATAACAACACAGTAACCGTAACATTCATAAAACCATTGACGTGTGTATCAAACCATAGTTAAACAGATAGGTGGGACCTGTAACCTATCACGGTTACCAACAAGCGTTGAATTACAATTACGCATAGTTGGAGGGTTGGGCTATCATTAGTGGTATCGGAGCGAGTTTGCTGAACAGTAAACAAAAATGGAAGTTGGCAGAAGAGGAAGAGGAAGAGGAAGGGCAGTCCAAAGGGTAGCAGAGGAGGGACTGCGTGAGGAGATTCGAATTTTGCGTGAAAGATTGACAACAGTAGAAGCTGGGGGAAGGAGAAACCCAGCAGCTGATAGTGATGAAGATGTGGCAGAATTAGAAGATGAGTTTGAAGGGGTGACACCCGAGCTCAGGTTATTAAAATCAGTTTTTCTATCCAGTCATAAGCCAAAGCACGAGCTTTCCACTTATGACGGAAGTTTGTCTGCCGATGTATTACTGGACTGGTTGAGTGAAGTAAACAAGTATTTTGAGTTTGAGGAAACCAGTGAGGACAAACAGGTGAAGTTCGCTGCCACGAAGTTGAAAGGAAATGCGTCCTTGTGGTGGGACAGCGTTCAGGCGGAAAGGAAAAGGCTACACAAGCAGCCTATAAGGAAGTGGGCCAGGATGGAAGCAAAACTGAAGGAGAAGTTTCTGCCGAAAGACTATCAGATCATGTTGTACAGGCAGGTACAGAACTTGAAGCAACGAGGAATGACTTTTAAAGAATATACGGAAGAGTTTTATAAGCTGAATCTGCGAGCAGGGTATATGGAAGACACCCCAGAAAAGACAGCCAGGTTCGTGAATGGGTTGAGAGGGGAAATACTGGATGAAATCGGTATCCTCTCACCCAAAACTTTAGATGAAGCATACCAGTTTGCTTTAAAGGCGGAGGAGAAAATCAACCGGAAACAGAATGCTAGGAGAGGAGGTGGAACTGGCAGAGGGAAGGGAAAGGCCTTTGGCAGAGGCAGAGGTACAGGTTCAGGTGAAGAAGGCAGCAGCTCCAAATCTGCAGGAACAGCAGAAAAGGACAATAGCACTAGAGGAGGACGATCAGCCCAGCGGGGGAGAGGAAATGGTCGGGGCAGAGGATCTGTCCAGTGCTATCGGTGCCACAAGTGGGGGCACAAGTCTTATGACTGTCCTGAAGGTGAACCAGCAGGGGGGAGAGGAGCTTATGTTGCCCAGTCAGAGGAAGCTGAGGCATTGCCTCAGGAAGTTGAGAACGCACCAGAGACAGGTGAAGCTTTGGTGTTGAATAAGGTGTTGTTGAAACCAGCAAAAGAAGTTGCAGAACCTGACCAACGGAAGGCTTTGTTCCCAACAGTTTGCAAGTCACAGGGTAAGTGCTGCAAACTGATCATTGACAGCGGAAGTACTGACAATCTGGTGGCCATGGAGATGGTGGAGAAATTGGGATTGAAAAAGCTGAAGCATCCCACTCCCTACAAGGTGTCATGGCTGCAAAAAGGACATCAACTGTTAGTTGATGAGCAGTGTGAGGTGGAATTCCAGATATGCAGGTATAAGGACAAAATTATCTGCGATGTTATGCCAATGGATGTCTGTCATATACTGCTAGGACGGCCCTGGCAGTTTGACAGAAGTGCAGTTCATGACGGGAAAACAAACTGTTACAAGTTTGTCAAGGATGGGATCAAGCACACGCTCGTACCCATTAAAGAGGAAAGTGTAGCAGAGACCAGTGGAGTAAAAGCGCTACTGTTGGGTGGAAAAGAATTTCTAAAACAGATTGAAGACAGTGAAGTAAATTTTGCTGTCGTAAGAAGACCAAAGACAGTGATACTGCACACACAGATTTCAGACCTGCCCGAGGAAATCCAAAAAATGTTGCAGGAATTTGGAGATATTGTGGTAGACGATCTTCCAGATGAGCTACCCCCAGGAGAGGTATCAGTCATTGTATTGACTTTATACCAGGGGCTAGTCTGCCCAATAAAGCAGCTTACCGCATGAGTCCTAAGGACCACGAAGAAATTAGGAAGCAGGTTCAGGAATTGTTGGATAAGGGGTTGATTAGAGAAAGTATGAGCCCTTGTGCAGTTCCAACAGTTTTGGCTCCAAAGAAAGGAGGAGAGTGGCGAATGTGCACGGACTCCAGAGCCATCAATAAAATTACTATCAGGTATAGATTTCCATTGCCGAGAATGGACGATATGATGGACTGTTTGAGTGGGGCGGTTTATTTTTCGAAAATTGATTTGAAGAGTGGATATCCACGAGATCCGAATTCGGGAAGGAGATGAATGGAAGACTGACTTTCAAGACAAATGAAGAGGCTGTATGAGGTGTCAGTGATGCCATTTGGGTTGTGTAACGCTCCCAGTACTTTCATGCGCTTGATGAATGAAGTCTTGAAAGAATTTATAGGGAAGTTTGTAATTGTTTACTTGGATGACATCGCGATTTTCATCATCATCCATCCATTTTTCAAACATAATCATCCATCCATTTTCACCATGCATAGCTACTTTTTCATCCTTATTACATGTTCCTTGTAGAAGAAACACCCCCCCCAAAGGTAGTTGGCTTGCTCTCCTCCCTCAATTTCTTGCAATCTCTAGAATTTCTCTTTCAAATATTATTGATTGGAAAACATCATATAGGTGTCCAAAGCATGAGATTAGCAATGATCTCATGTATGATAGGAGTCGAAGCCCTCATCACATAAATCTATTAGTATAATATCCTACGGGATGTCAATTAATGCATGTCCAAATGGAGAGTTGCTTGAGTCATTAGCTCACATGTCTCACCTATAATCATATGTAAATCATTATATTATTTCCCACATAAATCCATGCATAAAATTGACTTTATTTTGCATGGAAGATGAAATGGTTCATATACTACTTTAGTTCTAAAGATAAAAAGTTGATTTTCTCTAATTTCTCATATGCCATGTGAAATACCCCTAGGGAAAAATTTGTCGAGATCAAACAATTATGTCCAATACGAGATCCTTCTAATCCACTCTGTGCATGAGGGCATCTGTGTGTTTCCTCAAAATCATAACTAAATTTCTTATGTGGAGGATTATGCTCATGAACAAGACTTCCAATGGGTGATGATGAACTCCTCCTTCATATGTCGGTTGTGCTTTGAGCATGACATTCACAAGCGAAAAGAAGGAAAAGGCTATAAAATTCCTTAAGGGAAGCTGCTACCACAATTTTGTATAGCTTATCTTCAAGATCAAATCTTCTTACAATTGTCATGATCCTTGCAATTTGTCTCCGAAATGTTGTAGGTAGTAGTTTCACTCCTTCCAAAATTAGTCCTTTGAATATTTCAACCCTTGTTGTCGGTCACTAAGACCAAAACTCTTGAAATACGTTATAAATATGAATTCAAGAATTCCTCAGGGGAAATGGACCTAGTTTATAATATGGAATTTTCACGAGGAGTACTTGATCATGCCTAGTAAGTTGGAAGTCCCCCGATAGCAACATTTTTCGATATTGATCCAAACTTGTATGGAAAAAATTAAATCAAATTACGAGTCGATTACCTAAAAGTGTGGCAAAGCGGAACTCTTTGGCCTCCTGCAACAACAAAAAAGCTTTGCTACTACAAACTATAACACAAATATTCCTAATGGTAACTCCTAGTGACAATGGAAAAAAATTTAAGGAAAGCATCAACAATTATCTTTCCATGTTTTCATTTTAAAATTTTACAATCATAAGTGGTGATTATTACATCTAGGAAAATTTTTTTGAGTGTTTTATGTCCAATCGTAATGTTGTGAATTCTAAATATGAGGGGGTCAACGAGGAACCAACTTAATACAAGATATTCCAAATGGATTTAGGTCGGTTAAAGGAAAGGTTCATCGCAAAACAATGATTTCTATTTCTCATACGAGTTTCACCCATGTATGGTTCATGTAATGGCATGATTTTTTTTTCTTGATGCAACAAGCGGCACGTTAAGAGAATAAATATCCATACGATATATTTCCACCCAACTTTGTAGTCATCTAGCCTCCCTTGCTACACTTTATAGGCTTGTTGACATAGTATACGCTTCCTTTGTAATTGTTGTCTCTAGTAACAATGTCTTATGATTAGGTTACGGTTTTCCAAACCACAAGGCATACAAAAGGCGCACATGAGCATAATTTTGACAATTTCTTAAGACCCTAATTTGATTTAAAACACTTTGCACAAATTGAGAGATAGAGCGACACATCATTTACAAGATGCAAAAAATTTCATAAACCCTAATTGCCTCATGGTCATACAAGCACTAGGTTATCGAGAGAATCTTGACCGTCGCAATGGACGGAGAATTGACCAAGGTCTTGTTAACGAGAGTTTAACCATCACAATTGACAATTCGGATATCCGTTGAGACCTTGAAAAGCACAAAGGAACCCAAAATTCGAGTTGTACAAGCTAAAATTTTAAATTTTATTGTAGCGACTACAACAATAAAATCAATCTAAATAAGTATTAAATATTTGCAAAAAATATAAATAATAATAATAAAAAAGCTGAAAAAAAAGAAAAAAGCAATATATCATATATGTTATTTTAATATATTTTTTCAATAAAATTTGATTGTATCATAATATATTATATTTTTATAATTTTAAAATATTATTCTTATTCCTTTACATGTTATTCTACTTTGTATTTTTAATATATTATAGATTTTATATATTAATAATATTATTATAAAGATTTTTTTAGAGTGTTTTTTTAAATTTTGTTTATTTTTATTATTTATAATAATATTAAAAAAAATAATAAATAAAAATAAATAAATAAAAAAATTATATATATATATATATATATATATATATATATATATATATATATATATATTGCACTATCATATACTTTATTGAAATATTATTCTTATTATCCTTGCGGTATTATGCATTGGTTTTTAAGTTGAATATTTATTAACTTAGTTAAACATTGGAAATATTAATCAATTAAACAAAGTATAACTTTTTAACTTTTTTATTTTTACATTTTAAATTTATTTTATTAATATTTAACTGTCATACAATTGGTTATTAATATGAACATGTTATTTGCCAATGCCTTAATTTACACGCCAAAACAAAACAACGATACATGCTTTGCTGGTCTAAAAGCTCCATCCATCAATTCATGATGTTGATTTAGGACATATGGTTTAGTGTCGAATACTACGCATAGGTTACACCCTTTTCTGAAATACTTTATATTAACCATTAATTAAACTCATTATACCATATATTTAATTTAATGTAAACCTCCATGGTACGCTAACTGATGACTTCTCATCTTGAATGACTAGTCTTATTTCTTGAGTTATACGTTATTAAATATAGTGAAGCATATACTGTTCACTCTTGAATTAAAATAAGCAAACTATTATTTAATATATTATTTTATAATTACTTTTTCTTTTTCCATCTTTAATCTTTATTTTTCACATCACTTTTAATAACTACCTTAGTAATATCCTTATGTGATCCTAATGTAGCTTTCGGGAAGGGGAGATTTTCTCTCCATTTTTCACAAGTAAATGATTTTACTATACCTTTACTGTGTTTTTGAATTGACCATTCAATTTCTAGAATTGTTGCTTAAAGTTGTGCACTTTTTTTGTTTCAGGTAAGAATACCTACTCCTTTTACATGTTCAGTTATCTTGTCTATATCTTTCCAACCTCCCAATTAACTTTTTTGTTGTTTTACTAGGACGAGGAGTGTTGCGAGATTCCAGGTTGGTTTGTTTTCTCTTCATCTCGGTGAAGGGTATCGTGACAAGTTTCTCTTGGAGATGACTTTTGTTACTTTAGAGTTGCTTAGAGTTGCTTGTTTATTTGTTAGTTATTTATGTAGCTCGCTGAAGGGTAATGATAACTTTTCATTTAACAATATAATTACTATAGGGTTATAAATCTTATGGTATTAGCTAATGCTTTCTAATATTATGATTGGGATACAAGTTGATAACTTTTGTCTAATTTATACATTTTATTATTATTATTATTATTATTGTCTATATAATTTATTATTGTCTATCAAGCATCAACAATTATGAGGATTTGAATATTGTTCAAAAGTAATCTTCATTTTGCAGCAATCTCTCAGAAGATAAGAAAAGGAAGACATCATCATCATCATCATCATCATCAATAATCACTTATTTCTTGTAATATCTGTAAGCTTCTATGTGTTCCCTTTTCTTGCCTTAACTCCCTATATTCTTATGTTTTAATATTTTCATCTCGGCAAAAGGTAAATATACATATTAAAATTATGATTTTATCATTGAGCTATTCTCGAAATGTATCCTTCTTTCCACTTATGGGTTAATACATAATCCATGTATTTAGAACAGAAATTAAAATTCGGCTTGTATATTACCCATAAAGTGATTATTGCGCCGGGTGCGTGAGAGGCGCATCTCGAGCCCAGTATGACCCCGATGTCGGGTGGGTCACGTCCTCATACAAAATGTCGGCTTAAGTTATCACATTGTGCTAGAACATATATCAATTTCTAATACAATTAATGTATTATTTATATAATTTGAATGGATGGTAAATTATATACGTGAATTTGAATGGATCATAAATTTACCTTTAACAAAAAAAATTACCACATTGAATTTCCAAATTAAATAAAATTTTAAACATCTTACTCTTTACTAAAGTCAATACCATTTCCTAAATCAAAGGAAAAGAGTTAATTCAACACAAACAATCAAAATCCAAAATATTTTAATATTTCTTTTAATTAAATATTTTTAAAATGAATTTATGCTTACTCCAGAGCTATGGTAAATAAATAAAAAAATATATAAACTAGATGTATGGTAAATAAATAAATATTCTTTTTATATTTATTCCATAATAAAAAGAGTTTTTATTTAGATGAAGCCTATGGGACGAATACCATGGGACAAATTAATATTGATACCATGGGCCAAATACCATGGGTAAATAAATAAATATAAAAGAGGTATAAACAAGTATGATCAATAAATAAATAAATAAAAAATAGATATAAAGAGGTATGGTAAATAAATAAATATAAAAGAGGCATAAAGAGGTAAGGTAAATAAATAACAATATATCAAATAGGATTATAAATAAAAAACTAATTATATAACAAGCCTATGGGCCAAATACCATAGTAAAGAAAGGGGGTATGGTAAATAAATAAAAATATAAATAAACTAGAGGTATGGTAAGTAAATAAAACCTCTTTTCATATTCATATTGACGTTGATGCCTCCGACTGGAACCAGCCTAAATCCATCTGACTCTGCATCTATCATGCACCGAGATGGATCAAATCTCTCGAGGTGCACTCAAAAAATAGGTTTGCACCTCGAGAGATTTGATCCCTCTCAGCGCATGATAGATCCAGAGTTAGATGGATCTAGGCTGGTATATCCTCACCTAGAATTGCAGTAGATTTGGTCAAGCATTGAGCTAGGCAAGGGTTTTGTTAATATTGAATGGAAAAACTATTTTCAATATTGAAAAGAAAAATCACCAAAATTGTGGTAGGTTTGGTCAATCATCTACATTGCTCAAGTTAGTTTTAGTGTCAATGGAGAAATGGTGAGGGTTTTTCTTAATGTTGAATGGAAAAAGCATCAATATTGAAGAGAAAACAACCTAAAATTGTGGTAGGTTTGGTCATTTACATTGGCAAAGTTAGTTTTAGTGTCAATGGAGAAATGGTGAGATGACATATTGATGATCATGCCATTAAAATTATAGTAATTTTGGTTCAATATGGAAATTTTCTTATTTTCAACTTTTTCTCAAAATTTAAACCAAATACAAAATGCAATACAAAAATATATTAAAAAGCAACAGTACCTTTAAATTTTTACCTCAAATAAAATAAAATAACCATGACATTGAAATATTGTAAATTGTATTTAATTTTTTAAATTGTAAATTACGAACAATTATATTTAGTAAGAAAACAATTGTTAAGTTCCATGTACTATCAAGTTCAAGTTCTATGGTTTATTAAGAGTTTATAAAAAATCTACAGAATATTTAGAATACTCAAATGTAAATTTTAAAGATAAATGGTCTATAAATGATCTATAGGATGGATGATCAATTAAGAATGATTGAATTTATTATATAAAGATGATATGAAATTTTTTATTCAATAAATTTTAAATTTACAAATAATTTTGTTATTTAATGTTTAATGAAAAAAACTGATTTTAATATTGAATGAAAAAGTATGAGATAATGTTGTCAAAATAATGGTAGGTTTGGTGAAGAATTTACATAGAGGTAGAGATTAGATTTAATTTCAATGTTAAATGAAAAACTATGTATTACATATGGGATACCCTCACCAAAATTATGGTAGTTTTGGTTAAACATCAACATCTTTTAAGATATGTTTGATCTCTCATATAGGTGGCTTTCATCTTCAACCACTCCTTATAAAATTAGAACCAAACACAAAATCCCCATACAAAACATTAAAACAAAAAACAAAAAAAACAATGTCCTTCTTTTTTTTTCTCAAAATAAAATAAAATAAGCTTAAACTTTTGTAAATTAGATTTCATTTTTTAAATAATGTAATTTATATTTAAAATTTTTAATTTTGTGAAGTACAAGGATTATATTTAATAAGAAAGAAATTGTTAAGTTCCATGTGTTGTCCCAATGTAAAGGAGTTTGCATCAAGTTTTAAGGTTTATTAAGAGTTTCTAAAACATAAAGAATATTTAGAATACTCAAAGAAAGTTTTACAAGATAAATGAGTATCAATGACAAAGAACATGCCAAGTATTCAACATATTAATGTGACTCGTCATGCTCTGGGAGATTTACTCACATGTAGTTCTTAATAAGGTCAAGTTGGTGTGACCTGTCATGCTCCGAGAGCATCAGTACAAGCTATTTTATACAAGGTCAAGTTGTAGAATTGTCTTCTAAAGATATTATGTATCCAGAATGTTAAATTAACGCTTACAATATTAATGTACTTTGAAATTAATGTACATCATACATATAGTTGCATCAAATACGAAATCAACATTTACCATTGAAATCAATGCATCAATGCAAACAATCGAATAGGATTCAAAATCAACATCTACACTGAAATCAACACATCTAGTGCAAGTGATCAAATAGGATTAGAAATCAATATCTACACTGAAACCAATGTATCCAGTGCAAACAATCAAATGGGATTTTAAAACAACATCTGCACTGAAATCAATGCATCTAGTGTAAGGTATTAAATAGGATTAGAAATCAACATCTACACTGAAATCAATGCATCTAGTGCAAGTGATCAATTAGTATTAGAAATAAACAACTATATTGAAATCAATACATATATTTTAAGAAAAACCAAAATATTCATGAATTTCTAGATCTAACTTCTATGTTTGTATTTGTCTCTATGTGTCTCTTTATTCCCCCCCCCCTCTCCACCTTCCATTATGTGTCTATCTCCCTCTCTTTCTCCTTCTCTCTCCCCCCATCCCTCTCTCCTCCGTCTCTCCCTCTCTCCATCTCTCCCTCCCTTTATCTATCTTTCTCTTCTTCCCTATCTCCCCCTGTCATCTATATCTATACCTCCCTACATCTCTCCTTTTTTGTCTCTCTATCCTAAATCCCCCTCCTTTTATCTCTCTCTCTCTCTCTCTCTCTCTCTCTCTCTCTCTCTCTCTCTCTCTCTCCAGATATATCTCTCGTACTTCCTATCTGTCTTTTTCTCTCTCTTATTCCATCTCATGCCCTCTATATATATCTATATCCCCCTTTGTGTCTCCTTTATCTCTTTATATCAGTTTGCAAACATACACACACACACTCTCTCTCCATATCTATATATCCATATATCTCACCCTCTTTCCCTCCCTCTCTCTTTCTCCGCCCCCTCCATGTATATCTCTATCTCCCATTGTTTCTCTATCTCAAAACCCAAACATACACACTCTCTCTCTCTTTGTATGTTGTATATCATGCACTCAACATGATATACTCTATCATTTAGAGTCTCTTTGTATGTTGTATATATATATATATACACAAAAGTATTTTCACTTTTAATTTATTAAAACCTCGATTTAATCTCTATGGGAATATTTTTAGTAGTCATGAGGATAGAGGGTTTAGATATACCTTAAAAGTAATTATAACCTTTTTTCTTTTAGATTTAATTAAAAAATGTTATAAAATTAAATCAAAATAAAGTATTTGTAAAATATTTTGATTTTTAAATAAGTTATAGTTTTTGGGCATGTGGTATTGATAAGCCATGGTATTGGCCTATGGTATTGTAACAGAATAATTAGAAGCCTAGATCCATAACATAATATTCAAAAGCCTAGATTACCCATGGTATTGATAAACCATGGTATTAGCCCATGGTATTATGATTTTATTCCTTCCTCTCCCTCTCTCCCTCCCTCTCTCTATCTTTCTCTTCTAGGTATTGGCCCATGGTATTGTAAAAAAAAACTATTTAGAAGTTAATAATATCCATAGTAAATGTTCATGATTAAACATATTTAAAAAAAATTATGAGCTTATTAATTAAATTTAAAAATGCTTATGGAATCCTTATTTTAATTTATATGGTAAAATGGATGTTAATTTATAAGTACTATTTATATGTTATATATTTTAATGTGAAATGTATATTACATTTCTTTTATCTTAAAAATTGTTACTAATTTTATTAATAAAACACGAAATTACAATATAAAAAATTTGAATTTAAAAAATATCTCACATTTCATGCTTTAATGTTATATGTATATTATATTTTTTTTTATCTAAAAAATTGTTCTTATTTTTATTAATAAAAAACAAAATCTCACATCACATCTCACATCTCAGGCCTACACATCTACCCTATACACATCTCACATCTAATGCTCACACATCCACCCTATATTGGTTGTAGAGCCGACTTTTCACTTATTAAACATATTCATATAAAATGATGATTATTAACATCTATGTATATAGTATATCAGTCTTTAAGAAGGTAAAATATCAGTCAAATTTCTTCAGCTTGAAAAGTATTAAGAGAAACTGTCCAAAATCACCATATCTTTTTTTTAATTAAAAAGTTGAAAAGGTTGGTAAAGTGACAAATATTTTGAAAATTACATCGAACATGAGTATAATATGGACTATTTAAGAGAAAGTGTTTTTCATCTTCAACCATTTTAGTGTCATAAAGGTGAAAAAGCACCAATTTCACCATGAAAGCCATAAAATAAATAAATAAATAAAATTGTAAATTTCGTAGGAACTGTCTATTTTCTATTTTGTAAAGAGCAAGTTTCTATACAAATTTTGCAATTGTTGGTAGCCTCAACTTGCCCGAAGGAAGCCAGGTCTGTTGGCCACCTCAAAGAGTTATAAGCCAACCAAAATTGGTATTGTTTTTTCCTTCTGCTAACAGCTAACAATCCTTGAATATGTCCATAAAAACTACAAATAAAATAGAGAATAGACTTAATATCGTCAAAAAACATACAAAATTGAACTTGCAAAAGAGTGCAGGGTCTTTTGCAGTTGACCCTGGCATCTCAGCTTGCTGCATATTGAGAATTTGCTGCTCAATCCTTGCTATCCTCACATTGACTTTTACCTATGCCTTTGTCATTTCCCTCATATCCTGTTTAATCTATTGGAGATCAAACAACAGGGAAGATTGATTTGTTTTTCCTGCATACTTGACAGTGCTTTTGGAAAAACACATTTGATTTTCCAATATGTTTTAACATATTGTTGAAATAGAGAAACTCTTCCTTGTGTATTACCCGTCGTAAATAAAATCTATTCCTTCCCGATGGCTTGGAATATCATCATCTTCATCATCACTATCCCTTTCCATCCTTGTATAGTTTTCCAAATATCCTTTGGAATCCGAGCTTCATAACTCTTTGCTAGATTTTCAAGGGTCTACCGATTATTTTTCCTCCTTTTGCTTGGACCAACTACTCCGGATTGATTGTAACTTCCTTCCCTTACCTTTTGTCATTCTGCCCTTAATGCCCCTGTATATACTTTTGACTGAAAAGCACCCTGTATAGTGAATAGTAGCAAGTATATAAAACTTAGAATTATTATGAAATTCCAAATGTTTAACCGGAATCTTGGGGTATGGGTTGCAATTTTCTTTCGCCCTGATGTTGCCAAACCAAGCCTTCCCATTATCATAAAACTTTCGCAGGTTCTGGGCTATGAGAACAGTATTGACGCAAAGGGTAGAGTTTTGAGTAACTCGACGAATAGAACATTTCATAGACATGCACTTTGAAAATTGAAACAGGTGCAGATTGCTCAGACAGTAAGAGTTACTATGAAACGAGACTAAATTGGAATTCGTTTGGTTAAGGAATTGGGAGCGGAAATAACAAAACCCAGCGAGCCACCAAACAACTGCTATACCCTCCCACAAATTCTTAGGGTTAACATTGTTAATCAGACTATTTAGAATTTCGAGGATTGACCGAGAACTCTGAACTTGAATGCAATCATGGAAATGGATTTTAACAGAGATCATTAGCACACAGCACACACAATAGCAAAACCCATTTCTACTAACGATACAAAGATTAAAAACCAGAGGGTAACCAGGACTTCTAAAACCAGATGGAGGCGTGAAATGTACCACCATATGTAACTAGAAATAATAATGAAAACAACAAGAACAGGGTAGGAGGTAGAATTGAATCCCCAGGTTGAAATTGGGATGGTAATCAGGACTGCGAAAACGAGGCAGAAAATCGAAATGAATCCCCTCTATCATGACATGCAAACCAAAGAAACCAAAAAAATAGAAGAAAACCTCCAACAACTCTACATGGTCTGTAAAAACTGTTGAACTCATTGACTTTATATGAAGAGGAAAAACTAAAATTGAAGGCAGAATGATTAGAACTAGAACATACCGAGTAAAGTTGTGCTTCCTTACCTGCACCTTCAAATCCCTTGGTGCTTTGCTATAATTTCCTTCAGCTCGTGGAGGAATAATCTCTTTACATAGACAAAGCATCAACTTCCCTACGATATCTCGCATGTTTAGTAGGACTGCCTTGGGTAATTCCTATTTCATTACGGAAAGGTTTGGAGCCTTGGGTTACAAATTGGTGGAATATGGGTAAATCTCATAAAAAATTTTATTATCTCCAGGAAGAAAATGCTCTGGGAAGATTTGAGAAAATAGAAGAACTATTCTTGTTAGAAAGAATGGTGGAAGATTCTCCGGGAACACATTCACAGGATCTTCGTATAGAGATTCACAAAGAAATGATCTAATTGGTCGAAATGTACAATGAAGATTGTATCCAGATAATCTCACATTTATTAACAAATCTAATAGGTTTTTCTTTTATAAGTGCTTATCTCATTCTGGGTAAGAATCAACTTGCCATTATCAATTCTTGGATCCAAGAATTCTTCTATAGTTTGAGTGATACAATGAAAGCTTTTCTAATTATTTTAGCAACTGATCTATGTATTGGGTTTCATTCACCCCATGGTTGGTAACCAATGATCGATTCGATCTCCGAAAATTATGGATTTTCCCATAATAAACGAATCATATCTGGTCTTGTTTCAAATTTTCCAGTCATCTTAGATACGATTCTGAAATATTGGATCTTCCGTCGTTTCAATCGTATATCTCCTTCACTTGTAGTAATTTATCATTCGATGAATGAATAAAGAATAGGTAGGTTTTTTTCTACGGCCGAAACAATTGAAACAGAATAATAAAAGTGTTTTCCGTGTTCATGAATTAGCTATTCCTCCCCTTCATTCTTCTCCTGGTGCGAGACTTCCGATTTCTTATTTTTAGGTTTTGTTGAATCAATATAGTAGCAGAATTTTTGACAGGTAACTATGATAGCTACCTACTCTCACCCGAAAAATTATTTGGAACCCATAATTGAACCATGCAAAATAGAAATACTTATGAATGGATGAAAAAGATGACTCGGTTAATTTTCGTCCTGGTCATGATACATATCATAACTCAGACATCCATTTCGAATGCATATCCCATTTTTGCATAGCAGGGTTATGAAAATCCCCGAGAAGCCACTAGACGTATTGTATGTGCCAATTTTCACTTGGCAAAAAAACCTGTGGATATTGAGGTTCCACAGTCCATGCTTCCCTATACCGTATTTGAAGCAATTGTTAAGATCCCCTATGATACGCAAATGAAACAAGTTCTTGCTAATGGAAAGAAAGGGGCTTTAAATGTAGGAGCTGTTCTAATTTTACCTGAGGGCTTTGAATTAGCTCCTCCGGAACGTATTTCCCCTGAGATTAGACAAAAGACGGGTAATCTTTATTTTCAGAACTATCGTCCCAATCAAAAAAAAATTATTGTAATAGGTCCTGTTCCTGGTAAAAAATATAGTGAACTTGTATTCCCCATCCTTTCACCAGATCCTGCTACTAATAAAGAAGCTCACTTCCTGAAATATCCCATATATGTGGGTGGTAATAGAGGAAGAGGACAAATTTATCCCGACGGGAGTAAGAGCAACAATACGGTCTAAAGTGCTTCAGCAACAGGAAGAGTTAGCAAAATTTTACGTAAAGAAAAGGGTGGATATGAGATAACTATCGATAATAAATCAGACGGTGGGCAAGTGGTCGACATTGTACCTCCAGGACCGGAGCTTCTTATTTCAGAAGGCGAATTTATCAAGGTCGATCAGCCATTAACGAATAACCCTAATATGGGTGGATTTGGTCAAGGAGATGCAGAGATAGTACTTCAAGATCCATTACGTGTTAAAGGTCTTTTCTTATTCTTAGCATCTGTCATTCTGGCACAGATATTTTTGGTCCTTAAGAAGAAACAATTTGAAAAAGTTCAATTGGCCGAGATGAATCTTTAGGTCCATAGATTTTTGAACATGAAGTTTACTGATTGATTCAAAAATGAATACCCCTTCAACTTATGGATGGAAGGACCCCAGGTTGAAGCGGAATAGCTATAGAACGATGAATTTGGTTTACTTGGGTTATCAGCATTTCGTTCGAGCTCGGTGGAATTTGTTCTCCTGGGGATCAGAATCAGTAGAAATAGGGAACGAATTAACTAGAAAGATTTGTGATTATTTGAAACTTTTCAAATTTCTCTTTCTATCGGGATCATCAAGAAAGTGAGTAAGTATTCTACGATTTTGGGCCCTTCACTAAAAAAAGAGAAGAGTAGAAAAGAGAAGAAACTAACGTAGATGCCATGGGTACGATAAGAGATTAGGGTTTTATTCAAAGAAAAAGAGGAGAAAGAAAAGAATTTAAATTTCCTTTTCACAAAGATTTTATATAAATATTCCACTTCTTCCCTCATACCGCTCTCTATCCCCCCACAGAAGGAGCCGAATGACATGAAATTCTCATGTCGGTTTAAATTAGAGGCATTGAATAATCAAAAAGGCATTGATTATCCAGCCTTCCAAGCTAACGATGCGGGTTCGATTCCCGCTACCCGCTAACAGATATCTACCTGTTCTATATCTATCTATATAGATAGAATAGGTAGCTATAAAGTGATTAAGTATATAACATAATTTCACGATTCACTCGAAATAAATTTTCCGTTGCAATGTGAAATAGATTCCATTCTTTTCCTATCCTATAACCTCATTGTGAATAAAAAGGTAGATCGGGACAATGTATGCCAAAAGGAGTTAAAATAAAAAAAGGGAAGATAGAAAGAGTGTCCATCGTCTAATGGATAGGACAGAGGTCTTCTAAACCTTCGGTATAGGTTCAAATCCTATTGGACGTAATACTCTTCAATTGTTCTAAATTATTGTGCAGTGTATTGGAACAAATTATTCAGCTCTTTTTCCTGTTCTGAATAATCCCACTAAATTATCAAATATTCATGGGTGTTTGCATGGGTTTGCCTTGGTATCGCGTTCATACCGTCGTATTGAATGATCCTGGCCAGTTAATTTCTGTACATATAATGCATACAAATCTAGTTGCTGGTTGGGCCGGTTCAATGACTCTGTATGAATTAGCAGTTTTTGATCCATCCGATCCTGTTCTTGATCCAATGTGGAGACAAGGTATGTTCGTTATACCCTTTATGACTCGTTTGGGAATAAAGGATTCATGGAGTGGATGGAACATCACCGGAGAAACCGTAATTAATCCCGGTATTTGGAGTTATGAAGGTGTGGCCGGGGCACATATCATGTTTTCTGGCCTGATGTTTTTGGCAGCTATTTGGCATTGGGTATATTGGGATCTGGAAATATTCTATGATGAACGTACGGGAAAACTTTGTTTAGATTTGCCAAAAGTATTTGGAATTCATTTATTCCTCTTAGGAGTAGCTTGTTTCGGATTTGGAGCATTTCATGTAACGGGTTTGTATGGTCCTAGGATATGGGTGTCCGATCCTTATGGACTAACTAGAAAAATACAACCAGTGGATCCAGCATGGGGAGCTGAAGGTTTTGATCCTTTTTTTCCGGGAGGAATAGCTTCTCATCATATAGCAGCGGGTATTTTGGGTATATTAGCAGGTCTATTCCATCTCAGTGTTCATCCTCCCCAACGTTTATACGTAGGATTACACATGGGGAATATTGAAACGGTCCTATCCAGCAGTATTGCTGCTGTGTTTATATCCAGTGGTATATGGGTATTGGTTGGTTGACACGAGCTTTCCAATTATATTTAATCAATATTATATTATATATTCTATTCATTGGGATGAAAAAAAAAGGGAGAGAGACGGGGTAACAAAGAAATGAAAAAAAGAAGATCCTGGATAATCAAATTGGAAGAGATACAAAGTTATCAATTTCTATGCAATCCATGGACCAAATCCAATTTGATGAGATTTTTAATTCAAATCCTTTCACACCGGGAGTGCCTTATAAAGCTCTTTGACCCTAGAATTCTCAGTACGTTGCTTTTACGCGATCTACGTAGAAGCAATCCATATTTTTTGGTCAAAGGTATAGTAGTACTTACATTATCGCTCCTCATATATCACTTGAATCATAAAAGTAGTATGATTGAGGAAAAAAAATTCTATTCAATGAAACTCTTTCCTATACATAACTTTATGGAACTTGGAAATGAAACATCGGAAGAATATTGAAGGCCTTTCACTAAAAATTGGTTGATATTTCCACATCTTTTCCTGTCTTTCCAATTGAAAAGATCTTACAATCGATTCATAGAGCATTTTGATCCCATTATTTTTAATTCAGGATATGGCAGGAACACGAACAAGAAGGATGAGATGATCTCGAAGAATCAAGGACCGAGCGAAACTCATTTGGAAAATAATGAGAAAGATCTCAATTTGAAGATCGACTCGACTCTTAATTCAACCGAAAATGAGTATTGGGAACCTGAAAAAGATCTTTGTGAAGATTCATTAAATGAGTATTGGGAACCTGAAAAATATCTTTGTGAAGATTCATTTATTGAAAGAGAACAAACAAAAATATAAATAGAATCGGATTTGTCCTCAAAGTGTTTATCAGAATATTATCCAATTTCTTGGGCGAAAGAATTATTTACAGAAGATCAAAGATATACAGAAGAGAGTTCCTTTCCTTTGGAAAGGAAAAGATTCATTGAAAATTTTACAAAATCAATTCATTATTCTTTTTTTTACATATGGCCAATGGATGAACTGTGTATGGGTGGTCCTAGTGCTACTAAAAAGCCCATTGAGGATTTCAACTTATCCAAAAGGTTATTGAAAAGACAACAAAATGTTTTTTCCCAATATTTAAGGGATTCAAAATCCTATTCATTAATTAATAGGATATTTGATCTATGGAAGATCAAAACATATTTTGAAATTAAAAATCCTTCCTCAAATTGTGTTATTCCATCAGATCCCGGATGGAATATTCTTAACATATTGCACAACAATTTTCGATCGAAAACAAAAAAAAATGTTCTTGAAATGACAGATCAATTCACTCTATCAATAAATAAGCCTATCTATCATCCTTTAGTTAGGGGACCCAAAATGAGAGAACGAATTTGGCATTCAGATATTCCCCAGATAAATCCCCTAGCTAATTCCTAGCAAAAGATACAGGATCTTAAAAAAGAAAACTTATTTGACCAATGAAATGCTCTTTGAGTAATTGCCTCGATTCAGAATCATTTTTCTTTTTCTATCCGAGAACCAAAATGATTAGGAAATAGATACATTACATGGGGAAAGCCGTGTGCAATGAGAATTGCAAGCACGGTTTGGGGAGAGATTTCTCGCTCTTACTGATACTGAAGGAGCAGATCATCCACTCCATCCGACGAGCTCCGGGTTCGAGTCCCGGGCAACCCGGATCAAATTTCTGATAGGTACCTCTGTCCACTTATTCTGGTTCTGGATCTAATCAAGTTTTTTTCATATCTGTTCTAATTCCAATTGATCTACCATTCCTGGAACCAGTAATAAATAATTTTATGGAGTATCTAATCACAGATAGATCTATAGAGTGTGGAATATATGGATAGAATATAGAGGTATTTAAGATAGACTCTATATTCTATCCATATAGTATAGATCAGTATCTATCCCGTTGGGATAGATATTGAAATTCCATCCCAGATATTGGTTGACATTGATACATGGATCATATTATACCGTAAAATAACAAGCCTTATGCTTGGGAGCCTCTGATGATTTTATAAACGAAGTTCTGACCATGACCGCAATTATAGAAAGACGCGAAAGCGCAAATTTCTGGAGTCGCTTCTGCGACTGGATCACTAGCACTGAAAACCGTCTTTACATTGGATGGTTCGGTGTCTTGATGATCCCTACCCTATTGACCGCAACCTCTGTATTCATTATTTCTTTCATCGCAGCTCCTCCGGTAGATATTGATGGTATTTGTGAACTTGTTTCCGGTTCTCTTCTTTATGGAAATAATATTATCTCTGGTGCTATTATTCCTACCTTTGTAGCTATCGGATTGCACTTCTATCCAATCTGGGAAGCAGCTTCCGTCGATGAATGGCTATAAAACGGGGGTCCTTACGAGCTAATCGTTCTACACTTCCTACTTGGTTTAGCTTGCTATATGGGTCATGAGTGGGAGCTTAGCTTTCGTCTAGGTATGTGTCCTTGGATTGTTGTTGCATACTCAGCTCCTGTTGCAGCTGCTACTGCCGTTTTCTTGATCTACCCTATTGGTTAAGGGAGCTTCTCTGACGGTATGCCTCTAGGAATCCCTGGTACTTTCAATTTCATGATTGTATTCCAGGTTGAGCACAATATCCTTATGCATCCATTCCACATGTTGGGTGTAGATGGCGTATTCGATGGCTCTCTATTAAGTGTTATGCATGGTTCTTTGGTAACTTCCAGTTTGATCAGGGAAACTACTGATCCGCGATGTTGAGAATACGTATGTATCCCCTAACTGTCAATTGATAAATTTTTGGCTTCAATTCCATTTTCGTAAAAAAAAAGAAAAAGAATGGATTGATTCAATGGAGTTTCAGGATATGTCCAAAATTGAACCAATCTGTCTGTTCCGTTTTATCAATGTGAGAAGAATCCGACAATTTTTTTTTAAATCGAAATGGTCGGAATGAATCAAAATTATTATATGAACCATGAAAATGAAAGAAAGAATCTAATTCTTTTTTCTGACTCGAGAAAAAAAAAAATGAAGCTCTGATAATTTTTTTTATTTTATTTTTATGGTAAAGAATTTGTCCATTAGTTCATCTCTGATCCCCGATAAACAGAGAGGATTTGTTGAATCTCAGGTATTTTTTTTAACTAATTGGGTCCTAAGACTTACCCAGCATCTGCAATTGCATGGAAGAGACTATTCATCCCAAAGGGGTTTGTGGCTTATTTTGAGCAAACGTAAGCAACCAAATTCGAGGGTAAAGACCCAAAAATAACTAAGGGAGGATGATTTGCATATTCCACCAATTTCTTTTCCTTCAGAAGAGGAAAAGGGAATAATTTTGTTTTTGTTTTAGTTTCTTTTGATTCACCCATGGGGAATTCTTGTTCTGGACAACGATGTGCCATTACAGCTAACACGGTATCTTCCCCCTGAGTAAAAGCATAATCAAGTCCATTTGCTCTTGCCACTAGAATTGGTACTCCAATTTCATATTCCAATTTGGGTGCCATACCTTGTAGATCCATTTTTATTATATATGTAGTACAAGTTCCTATCCATATGATGATTTTTGTATCTCTATATTTTCTTATCCAAATACAAAGCGTTTTCAATTCCTGATAATCGTTCAAATGGGCCGAGATATCTCCTTTTTCACTGCTATCAAGATAGCTGTCTCCGCAACATAACTCCAAGTGCATTTTTAAAATAAACTACATATGTTTTTGTGCCCACTACCAAAAGAATTGTTCTTACACTTTTTGATACAATCAGGATACACAAATAGGACAAAAAGTATGATAATTACCCGTTTCACATTCAAAAGTTATAGTTTCATAAATTTTGGTCGACATAATAGGGAGGGGAATAATAAATGGCTGAGGATAAATAAGAAAAAGAAATAATGAATAAAAAGAAAGAATCCGATTGACAACAAATTGTGGATAAATTGTTGATTCTAAATCCTCGTAAACCCAAGGAAATTGTCCTGAATCTTTTTTTTCTGTCCCCCACCACCAATGGGATTTAGATAAAGATCAGAGAGTAAACTGAATAATTCCCGATCTGGAATCTCTTTTGGGACATAATTTCTGGTTGGGACAATATGACCCCGATGTCGTGTATGTCACATCCTCATACAAAATGCCGGCTTAAGTTTTAAATTAAAATAAAAATAAAAAATAAAAATCGCATTGTGCTAGAACATATATCAATTTCTAATACAATTTTATATAATTTTAATGGATAGTAAATTATATACGCGAATTTGAATGGATCATAAATTTACCTTTAACAAAAAAATTACCACATTGAATTTCCAAATTAAATAAAATTTTAAACATCTTTACTCTTTACTAAAGTCAATACCATTTCCTAAATCAAAGGAAAAGAGTTAATTCAACACAAACAATCAAAATCCAAAATATTTTAATATTTCTTTTAATTAAATATTTTTAAAATGAATTTATGCTTACTCCAGAGCTATGGTAAATAAATAAAAAAATATATAAACTAGATGTATGGTAAATAAATAAATATTATTTTTATATTTATTCCATAAACCTTTTTATATTAAAAAAGCTTTAAAAAGAGGTTTTACTTAGATGAAGCCTATGGGACGAATACCATGGGACAAATTAATATTGATACCATGGGCCAAATACCATGGGTAAATAAATAAATATAAAAGAGGTATAAACAAGTATGATCAATAAATAAATAAATATAAAATAGATATAAAGAGGTATGGTAAATAAATAAATATAAAAGAGGCATAAAGAGGTAAGGTAAATAAATAACAATATATCAAATAGGATTATAAATAAAAAACTAATTATATAACAAGCCTATGGGCCAAATACCATAGTAAAGAAAGGGGGTATGGTAAATAAATAAAAATATAAATAAACTAGAGGTATGGTAAGTAAATAAAACCTCTTTTCATATTCATATTGACGTTGATGCCTCCGACTGGAACCAGCCTAAATCCATCTGACTCTGGATCTATCATGCACCGAGATGGATCAAATCTCTCGAGGTGCACTCAAAAAATAGGTTTGCACCTCGAGAGATTTGATCCCTCTCAGCGCATGATAGATCCAGAGTTAGATGGATCTAGGCTGGTATATCCTCACCTAGAATTGCAGTAGATTTGGTCAAGCATTGAGCTAGGCAAGGGTTTTGTTAATATTGAATGGAAAAACTATTTTCAATATTGAAAAGAAAAATCACCAAAATTGTGGTAGGTTTGGTCAATCATCTACATTGCTCAAGTTAGTTTTAGTGTCAATGGAGAAATGGTGAGGGTTTTTTTGAATGTTGAATGGAAAAAGCAATTTCAATATTGAAGAGAAAAACAACCAAAATTGTGGTAGGTTTGGTCATTTATCTACATTGGCAAAGTTAGCTTTAGTGTCAATGGAGAAATGGTGAGATTACATATTGGATACCGTCATTAAAATTATAGTAATTTTGGTTCAATATGGAAATTTTCTTATTTTCAACTTTTTCTCGTAAAATTTAAACCAAATACAAAATGCAATACAAAAATATATTAAAAAGCAACAGTACCTTTAAATTTTTACCTCAAATAAAATAAAATAACCATGACATTGAAATATTGTAAATTGTATTTAATTTTTTAAATTGTAAATTACGAACAATTATATTTAGTAAGAAAACAATTGTTAAGTTCCATGTACTATCAAGTTCAAGTTCTATGGTTTATTAAGAGTTTATAAAAAATCTACAGAATATTTAGAATACTCAAATGTAAATTTTAAAGATAAATGGTCTATAAATGATCTATAGGATGGATGATCAATTAAGAATGATTGAATTTATTATATAAAGATGATATGAAATTTTTTATTCAATAAATTTTAAATTTACAAATAATTTTGTTATTTAATGTTTAATGAAAAATCGATTTTAATACTGAATGAAAAGTATGAGATAATAAGTTGTCAAAATAATGGTAGGTTTGGTGAAGAATTTACATAGAGGTAGAGATTAGATTTAATTTCAATGTTAAAATGAAAAACTATGTATTACATAGTGATAATTTCTCACCAAAAATTATGGTAGTTTTGCTAAACATCAACATCTTTTATGATGTTGATCTCTCATATAGGTGGCTTTCATCTTCAACCCATCCTTATAAAATTAGAACCAAACACAAAATCCCCATACAAAACATTAAAACAAAAAACAAAAAACAAAAAAAACAATGTCCTTTTTTTTCTCATAATAAAATAAAATAAGCTTAAACTTTTGTAAATTATATTTCATTTTTTAAATAATGTAATTTATATTTAAATTTTTTAATTTTGTGAAGTACAAGGATTATATTTAATAAGAAAGCAATTGTTAAGTTCCATGTGTTGTCCCAATGTAAAGGAGTTTGCATCAAGTTTTAAGGTTTATTAAGAGTTTCTAAAACATAAAGAATGTTTAGAATACTCAAAGAAAGTTTTACAAGATAAATGAGTATCAATGACAAAGAACATGCCAAGTATTCAACATATTAATGTGACTCGTCATGCTCTGGGAGCATTACTCACATGTAGTTCTTAATAAGGTCAAGTTGGTGTGACCTGTCATGCTCCGAGAGCATCAGTACAAGCTATTTTATACAAGGTCAAGTTGTAGAATTTTCTTCTAAAGATATTATGTATCCAGAATGTTGAAATTAACGCACAATATTAATATATTACTTTGAAATTAATGTACATCATACATATAGTTGCATCAAATCAGAAATCAACATTTACAGTGAAATCAATGCATCCAATGCAAACAATCGAATAGGATTCAAAATCAACATCTACACTGAAATCAACACATCTAGTGCAAGTGATCAAATAGGATTAGAAATCAATATCTACACTGAAACCAATGTATCCAGTGCAAACAATCAAATGGGATTTTAAAACAACATCTACACTGAAATCAATGCATCTAGTGTAAGGTATTAAATAGGATTAGAAATCAACATCTACACTGAAATCAATGCATCTAGTGCAAGTGATCAATTAGTATTAGAAATAAACAACTATATTGAAATCAATACATATATTTTATGAAAAACCAAAATATTCATGAATTTCTAGATCTAACTTCTATGTTTGTATTTGTCTCTATGTGTCTCTTTATTCTTCCCCCCCTCTCCACCTTCCATTATGTGTCTATCTCCCTCTCTTTCTCCTTCTCTCTCTCCCCATCCCTCTCTCCTCTGTCTGTCCCTCTCTCCATCTCTCCCTCCCTTTATCTATCTTTCTCTTCTTCCCTATCTCCCCCTGTCATCTATATCTATACCTCCCTACATCTCTCATTTTTTGTCTCTCTATCTCAGCCCCCTAAACACATCTCTCTCTCTCTCTCTCTCTCTCTCTCTCTCTCTCTCTCTCTCCAGATATATCTCTCGTACTTCCTATCTGTCTTTTTCTCTCTCTTATTCCATCTCATGCCCTCTATATATATCTATATCCCCCTTTGTGTCTCCTTTATCTCTTTATATCAGTTTGCAAACATACACACACACACTCTCTCTCCATATCTATATATCCATATATCTCACCCTCTTTCCCTCCCTCTCTCTTTCTCCGCCCCCTCCATGTATATCTCTATCTCCCATTGTTTCTCTATCTCAAAACCCAAACATACACACTCTCTCTCTCTTTGTATGTTGTATATCATGCACTCAACATGATATACTCTATCATTTAGAGTCTCTTTGTATGTTGTATATATATATATATACACAAAAGTATTTTCACTTTTAATTTATTAAAACCTCGATTTAATCTCTATGGGAATATTTTTAGTAGTCATGAGGATAGAGGGTTTAGATATACCTTAAAAGTAATTATAACCTTTTTTCTTTTAGATTTAATTAAAAAATGTTATAAAATTAAATCAAAATAAAGTATTTGTAAAATATTTTGATTTTTAAATAAGTTATAGTTTTTGGGCATGTGGTATTGATAAGCCATGGTATTGGCCTATGGTATTGTAACAGAATAATTAGAAGCCTGGATCCATAACATAATAATCAAAAGCCTAGATTACCCATGGTATTGATAAACCATGGTATTAGCCCATGGTATTAGGATTTTATTCCTTCCTCTCCCTCTCTCCCTCCCTCTCTCTATCTTTCTCTTCTAGGTATTGGCCCATGGTATTGTAAAAAAAAACTATTTAGAAGTTAATAATATCCATAGTAAATGTTCATGATTAAACATATTTAAAAAAAATTATCAGCTTATGAATTAAATTTAAAAATGCTTATGGAATCCTTATTTTAATTTATATGGTAAAATGGATGTTAATTTATAAGTACTATTTATATGTTATATATTTTAATGCGAAATGTATATTACATTTTCTTTTATCTTAAAAATTGTTACTAATTTTATTAATAAAACACAAAATTACAATATAAAAAATTTGAATTTAAAAAATATCTCACATTTCATGCTTTAATGTTATATGTATATTATATTTTTTGTATCTAAAAAATTGTTCTTAATTTTATTAATAAAAAACAAAATCTCACATCACTTCTCACATCTCAGGCCTACACATCTACCCTATACACATCTCACATCTAATGCTCACACATCCACCCTATATTGGTTGTAGAGCCAGCAAATATTTTCACTTATTAAACATATTCATATAAAA
Organism: Pinus albicaulis; assembly: GCA_034641835.2. NCBI lineage: Eukaryota > Viridiplantae > Streptophyta > Pinopsida > Pinales > Pinaceae > Pinus > Pinus albicaulis. Next base: position 1,378,604,667 of record CM076581.1, read on the forward strand.
TGATGATTATTAACATCTATGTATATAGTATATCAGTCTTTAAGAAGGTAAAAGATCAGTCATATTTCTTCATCTTGAAAAGTACTAAGAGAAACTGTCCAAAATCACCATATCTTTTTTTTAATTAAAAAGTTGAAAAGGTTGGTAAAGTGACAAATATTTTGAAAATTACATCGAACGTGAGTATAATATGGACTATTTAAGAGAAAGTGTTTTTCATCTTCAACCATTTTAGTGTCATAAAGGTGAAAAAACACCAATTTCACGATGAAAGCCATAAAATAAATAAATAAACAAAATTGTAAATTTCGTAGGACCTGTCTATTTTCTATTTTGTAAAGAGCAAGTTTCTATACAAATTTTGCAATTGTTGGTAGCCTCAACTTGCCCGAAGGAAACCAGGTCTGTTGGCCACCTCAAAGAGTTATAAGCCAACCAAAATTGGTATTGTTTTTTCCTTCTGCTAACAGCTAACAATCCTTGAATATGTCCATAAAAACTACAAATAAAATAGAGAATAGACTTAATATCGTCAAAAAACATACAAAATTGAACTTGTAAGAGAGTTAACCATCTGATGAATCAACAGGTGCAGGGTCTTTTGCAGTTGACCCTGGCATCTCAGCTTGCTGCATATTGAGAATTTGCTGCTCAATCCTTGCTATCCTCACATTGAATTTTACCTGTGCCTTTGTCATTTCCCTCATATCCTGTTTAATCTATTGGAGATCAAACAACATGGAAGATTGATTTGTTTTTCCTGCATACTTGACAGTGCTTTTGCAAAAACACATTTGATTTTCCAATATGTTTTAACATATTGTTGAAATAGAGAAACTCTTCCTTGTGTATTACCTGGGTCAGAAAGAAAATCTATTCCTTCCTGATGGCTTTGAATATCATCATCTTCATCATCACTATCCCTTTCCCATCCTTGTATAGTTTTCTGAATATCCTTTGGAATCCGAGCTTCATAACTCTTTGCTAGATTTTCAAGGGTCTACTGATTATTTTTCCTCCCTCTTTTTCTTGGACCAACTACCTGGATTGATTGTAACTTCCTTCCCTTACCTTTTGTCATTCTGCCCTGAATGCCCCTGTATATACTTTTGACTGAAAAGCACCCTGTATAGTGAATAGTAGCAAGTATATAAAACTTAGAATTATTATGAAATTCCAAATGTTTAACCGGAATCTTGGGGTATGGGTTGCAATTTTATTTCTCCCTGATGTTGCCAAACCAAGCCTTCCCATTATCATAAAACTTTCGTAGGTTCTGGGCTATGAGAACAGTATTGACACAAAGGGTAGAGTTTTGAGTAACTCGACGAATAGAACATTTCATAGACATGCACTTTGAAAATTGAAACAGGTGCAGATTGCTCAGACAGTAAGAGTTACTATGAAACGAGACTAAATTGGAATTCGTCTGGTTAAGGAATTGGGAGCGAAAATAACAAAACCCAGCGAGCCACCAAACAATTGCTATACCCTCCCACAAATTCTTAGGGTTAACATTGTTAATCAGACTATTTAGAATTTCGAGGATTGACCGAGAACTCTGAACTTGAATGCAATCATGGAAATGGATTTTAACAGAGATCATTAGCACACAGCACACACAATAGCAAAACCCATTTCTACTAACGATACAAAGATTAAAAACCAGAGGGTAACCAGGACTTCTAAAACCAGATGGAGGCGTGAAATGTACCACCATATGTAACTAGAAATAATAATGAAAACAACAAGAACAGGGTAGGAGGTAGAATTGAATCCCCAGGTTGAAATTGGGATGGTAATCAGGACTGCGAAAACGAGGCAGAAAATCGAAATGAATCCCCTCTATCATGACATGCAAACCAAAGAAACCAAAAAAATAGAAGAAAACCTCCAACAACTCTACATGGTCTGTAAAAATTGTTGAACTCATTGACTTTATATGAAGAGGAAAAACTAAAATTGAAGGCAGAATGATTAGAACTAGAACATACCCAGTAAAGTTGTGCTTCCTTACCTGCACCTTCAAATCCCTTGGTGCTTTGCTATAATTTCCTTCAGCTCGTGGAGGAATAATCTCTTTACATAGACAAAGCATCAACTTCCCTACGATATCTCGCATGTTTAGTAGGACTGCCTTGGGTAATTCCTATTTCATTACGGAAAGGTTTGGAGCCTTGGGTTACAAATTGGTGGAATATGGGTAAATCTCATAAAAAATTTTATTATCTCCAGGAAGAAAATGCTCTGGGAAGATTTGAGAAAATAGAAGAACTATTCTTGTTAGAAAGAATGGTGGAAGATTCTCCGGGAACACATTCACAGGATCTTCGTATAGAGATTCACAAAGAAATGATCTAATTGGTCGAAATGTACAATGAAGATTGTATCCAGATAATCTCACATTTATTAACAAATCTAATAGGTTTTTCTTTTATAAGTGCTTATCTCATTCTGGGTAAGAATCAACTTGCCATTATCAATTCTTGGATCCAAGAATTCTTCTATAGTCTGAGCGATACAATGAAATATTTTCTAATTCTTTTAGCAACCGATCTATGTATTGGGTTTCATTCACCCCATGGTTGGGAACTGATGATCAATTCGATCTCCGAAAATGATGGATTTTCCCATAATGAACGAATCATATATGTTCTTGTTTCAACTTTTCCAGTCATCTTAGATACGATTCTGAAATATTGGATCTTCCATCGTTTCAATCGTATATCTCCTTCACTTGTAGTAATTTATCATTCGATGAATGAATAAAGAATAGGTAGGTTTTTTTCTACGGCCGAAACAATTGAAACAGAATAATAAAAGTGTTTTCCGTGTTCAGGAATTAGCTATTCCTCCCCTTCATTCTTCTCCCGGTGCGAGACTTCCGATTTCTTATTTTTAGGTTTTGTTGAATCAATATAGTAGCAGAATTTTTGACAGGTAACTATGATAGCTACCTACTCTCACCCGAAAAATGATTTGGAACCCATAATTGAACCATGCAAAATAGAAATACTTATGAATGGACGAAAATGATGACTCGGTTAATTTCCGTCCTGGTCATGATACATATCATAACTCGGACATCCATTTCGAATGCATATCCCATTTTTGCACAGCAGGGTTATGAAAATCCCCGAGAAGCCACTGGACGTATTGTATGTGCCAATTGTCACTTGGCAAAAAAACCTGTGGATATTGAGGTTCCACAGTCCGTGCTTCCCAATACCGTATTTGAAGCAATTGTTAAGATCCCATATGATACACAAATGAAACAAGTTCTTGCTAATGGAAAGAAAGGGGCTTTAAATGTAGGAGCTGTTCTAATTTTACCCGAGGGCTTTGAATTAGCTCCTCCGGATCGTATTTCCCCTGAGATTAGACAAAAGATGGGTAATATTTATTTTCAGAACTATCGTCCCAATCAAAAAAACATTATTGTAATAGGTCCTGTTCCTGGTAAAAAATATAGTGAACTTGTATTCCCCATCCTTTCACCAGATCCTGCTACTAATAAATAAGCTCACTTCCTGAAATATCCCATATATGTGGGTGGTAATAGAGGAAGAGGACAAATTTATCCCGACGGGAGTAAGAGCAACAATACGGTCTATAGTGCTTCAGCAACAAGAAGAGTTAGCAAAATTTTACGTAAAGAAAAGGGTGGATATGAGATAACTATCGATAATAAATCAGATGGTGGGCAAGTGGTTCACATTGTACCTCCAGGACCAGAGCTTCTTATTTCAGAAGGCGAATTGATCAAGGTCGATCAGCCATTAACGAATAACCCTAATATGGGTGGATTTGGTAAAGGAGATGTAGAGATAGTACTTCAAGATTCATTACATGTTAAAGGTATTTTATTATTCTTAGCATCTGTCATTCTGGCACAGATATTTTTGGTCCTTAAGAAGAAACAATTTGAAAAATTTCAATTGGCCGAGATGAATCTTTAGGTCCATAGATTTTTGAACATGAAGTTTACCGATTGATTCAAAAATGAATACCCCTTCAACTTATGGATGGAAGGACCCCAGGTTGAAGTGGAATAGCTATAGAACGATGACTTTGGTTTACTTGGGTTATCATCATTTCGTTCGAGCTCGGTGGAATTTGTTCTCCTAGGGATCAGAATCAATAGAAATAGGGAATGAAGTAACTAGAAAGATTTGTGATTATTTGAAACTTTTCAAATTTATCTTTCTATCGGGATCATCTAGAAAGTGAGTAAGTATTCTACGATTTTGGGCCCTTCACTAAAAAAAGAGAAGAGTAGAAAAGAGAAGAAACTAACGTAGATGCCATGGGTACGATAAGAGATTAGGGTTTTATTCGAAAAGAAAAGAGGAGAAAGAAAAGAATTTAAATTTCCTTTCACAAAGATTTGATATAAATATTCCGCTTCTTCCCTCATACCGCTCTCTATCCCCCATGAAGGAGCTGAATGACATGAAATTCTCGTGTTCGGTTCTAAATTAGAGGCATTGAATAATCAATGTCGACTATAACCCCTATCCTTCCAAGCTAACGATGCGGGTTCGATTCCCGCTACCCGCTAACAGATATCTACCTGTTCTATATCTATCTATATAGATAAAATAGGTAGCTATAAAGTGATTAAGTATATAACATAATTTCACGATTCACTCGAAATAAATTTTCTGTTGCAATGTGAAATAGATTCCATTCTTTTCCTATCCTATAACCTCATTGTGAATAAAAAGGTAGATCGGGACAATGTATGCCAAAAGGAGTTAAAATAAAAAAAGGGAAGATAGAAAGAGTGTCCATCATCTAATGGATAGGACAGAGGTCTTCTAAACCTTCGGTATAGGTTCAAATCCTATTGGACGTAATACTCTTCAATTGTTCTAAATTATTGTGCAGTGTATTGGAAAAAATTATTCAACTCTTTTTCCTGTTCTGAATAATCCCACTAAATTATCAAATATTCATGGGTGTTTGCATGGGTTTGCCTTGGTATCGCGTTCATACCGTCGTATTGAATGATCCTGGCCAGTTAATTTCTGTACATATAATGCATACAAATCTAGTTGCTGGTTGGGCCGGTTCAATGACTCTGTATGAATTAGCAGTTTTTGATCCATCCGATCCTGTTCTTGATCCAATGTGGAGACAAGGTATGTTCGTTATACCCTTTATGACTCGTTTGGGAATACAGGATTCATGGAGTGGATGGAACATCACCGGAGAAACTGTAATTAATCCCGGTATTTGGAGTTATGAAGGTGTGGCCGGGGCACATATCATGTTTTCTCGCCTGATGTTTTTGGCAGCTATTTGGCATTGGGTATATTGGGATCTGGAAATATTCTATGATGAACGTACGGGAAAACTTTGTTTAGATTTGCCAAAAGTATTTGGAATTCATTTATTCCTCTTAGGAGTAGCTTGTTTCGGATTTGGAGCATTTCATGTAACGGGTTTGTATGGTCCTAGGATATGGGTGTCCGATCCTTATGGACTAACTAGAAAAATACAACCAGTGGATCCAGCATGGGGAGCTGAAGGTTTTGATCCTTTTTTTCTGGGAGGAATAGCTTCTCATCATATAGCAGCGGGTATTTTGGGTATATTAGCAGGTCTATTCCATCTCAGTGTTTGTCCTCCCCAACGTTTATACGTAGGATTACGCATGGGGAATATTGAAACGGTCCTATCCAGCAGTATTGCTGTTGTGTTTATATCCAGTGGTATAAGGGTATTGGTTGGTTGACACGAGCTTTCCAATTATATTTAATCAATATTATATTATATATTCTATTCATTGGGATGAAAAAAAAAGGGAGAGAGAGGGGGTAACAAAGAAATGAAAAAAAGAAGATCCTGGATAATCAAATTGGAAGAGATACAAAGTTATCAATTTCTATGCAATCCATGGACCAAATCCAATTTGATGAGATTTTTAATTCAAATCCTTTCACACCGGGAGTGCTTTATAAAGCTCTTTGACCCTAGAATTCTCAGTACGTTGCTTTTACGCGATCTACGTAGAAGCAATCCATATTTTTTGGTCAAAGGTATAGTAGTACTTACATTATCGATCCTCATATATCACTTCAATCATAAAAGTAGTATGATTGAGAAAAAAAATTTCTATTCGATGAAACTCTTTCCTATACATAACTTTATGGAACTTGGAAATGAAACACCGGAAGAATATTTAAAGCCTTTCACTAAAATTTGGTTGATATTTCCACATCTTTTCCTGTCTTTCCAATTGAAAAGATCTTACAATCGATTCATAGAGCATTTTGATCCCATTAGTTTCAATTCAGGATATGGCAGGAACATGAACAAGAAGGATGAGATGATCTCGAAGAATCAAGGACCGAGCGAAACTCATTCAGAAAATAATGAGAAAGATCTCAATTTGAAGATCGATTCGACTCTTAATTCAACCGAAAATGAGTATTGGGAACCTGAAAAAGATCTTTGTGAAGATTCATTAAATGAGTATTGGGAACCTGAAAAATATCTTTGTGAAGATTCATTTATTGAAAGAGAACAAACAAAAATATAAATAGAATCGGATTTGTCCTCAAAGTGTTTATCAGAATATTATCCAATTTCTTGGGCAAAAGAATTATTTACAGAAGATCAAAGATATACAGAAGAGAGTTCCTTTCCTTTGGAAAGGAAAAGATTCATTGAAAATTTTACAAAATCAATTCATTATTCTTTTTTTTTACATATGGCCAATGGATGAACTGTGTATGGGTGGTCCTAGTGCTACTAAAAAGCCCATTGAGGATTTCAACTTATCCAAAAGGTTATTGAAAAGACAACAAAATTTTTTTTCCCAATATTTAAGGGATTTAAAATCCTATTCATTAATTAATAGGATAGTTGATCTATGGAAGATCAAAACATTTTTTGAAATTAAAAATCCTTCCTCAAATTGTGTTATTCCATCAGATCCCGGATGGAATATTCTTAACATATTGCACAACAATTTTCGATCGAAAACAAAAAAAATTGTTCTTGAAATGAAAAATCAATTCACTCTGTCAATAACTAAGCCTATCTATCATCCTTTAGTTAGGGGACCCAAAATGAGAGAACGAATTTGGCATTCAGATATTCCCCAGATAAATCCCCTAGATAATTCCTAGCAAAAGATACAGGATCTTAAAAAAGAAAACTTATTTGACCAATGAAATGCTCTTTGAGTAATTGCCTCGATTCAGAATCATTTTTCTTTTTCTATCCGAGAACTAAAATGATTAGGAAATAGATACATTACATGGGGAAAGCTGTGTGTAATGAGAATTGCAAGCACGGTTTGGGGAGAGATTTCTCGCTCTTACTAATACTGAAGGAGCAGATCATCCACTCCATCCGACGAGCTCCGAGTTCGAGTCCCGAGCAACCCGAATCAAATTTCTGATAGGTACCTCTGTCCACTTATTCTGGTTCTGGATCTAATCAAGTTTTTTTCATATCTGTTCTCATAATTCCAATTGATCTACCATTCCTAGAACCAGTAATAAATAATTTTATGGATTATCTAATCACATATAGATCTATAGAGTGTGGAATATATGGATAGAATATAGAGGTATTTGAGATAGACTCTATATTCTATCCATATAGTATAGGTTAGTATCTATCCCGTTGGGATAGATATTGAAATTCCATCCCAGATATTGGTTGACATTGATACATGGATCATATTATACTGTAAAATAACAGGCCTTATGCTTGGGATCCTCTGATGATTTTATAAACAAAGTTTTTACCATGACCGCAATTATAGAAAGACGCGAAAGCGCAAATTTCTGGAGTCGCTTCTGCGACTGGATCACTATCACTGAAAACCGTCTTTACATTGGATGGTTCGGTGTCTTGATGATCCCTACCCTATTGACCGCAACCTCTGTATTCATTATTGCTTTCATCACAGCTCCTCCGGTAGATATTGATGGTATTTGTGAACCTGTTTCCGGTTCTCTTCTTTATGGAAATAATATTATCTCTGGTGCTATTATTCCTACCTTTGTAGCTATCGGATTGCACTTCTATCCAATCTGGGAAGCAGCTTCCGTCGATGAATGGCTATAAAACGGGGGTCCTTACGAGCTAATCGTTCTACACTTCCTACTTGGTTTAGCTTGCTATATGGGTCATGAGTGGGAGCTTAGCTTTCGTCTAGGTATGTGTCCTTGGATTGTTGTTGCATACTCAGCTCCTGTTGCAGCTGCTACTGCCGTTTTCTTGATCTACCCTATTGGTTAAGGGAGCTTCTCTGACGGTATGCCTCTAGGAATCCCTGGTACTTTCAATTTCATGATTGTATTCCAGGTTGAGCACAACATCCTTATGCATCCATTCCACATGTTGGGTGTAGCTGGCGTATTCGATGGCTCTCTATTAAGTGCTATGCATGGTTCTTTGGTAACTTTCAGTTTGATCAGGGAAACTACTGATCGGCGATGTTGAGAATACGTATGTATCCCCTAACTGTCAATTGATAAATTTTTGGCTTCAATTCCATTTTCGTAAAAAAAGAAAGAATGGATTGATTCAATGGAGTTTCAGGATATGTCCAAAATTGAACCAATCTGTCCGTTCCGTTTCATCAATGTGAGAAGAATCCGACAAATTTTTCTTAAATCGAAATGGTCGGAATGAATCAGAATTATTATATGAACCATGAAAATGAAAGAAAGAATCTAATTCTTTTTTCTGACTCGAGAAAAAAAAAATGAAGCTCTGATAATTTTTTTATTTTATTTTATTTTTATGGTAAATAATTTGTCCATTAGTTCATCTCTGATCCCCGATAAACAGAGAGGATCTATTGAATCTTAGGTATTTTTTTTAACTAATTGGGTCCTAAGACTTACCCAGCATCTGCAATTGCATGGAAGAGACTATTCATCCCAAAGGGGTTTGTGGCTTATTTTGAGCAAACGTAAGCAACCAAATTCGAGGGTAAAGACCCAAAAATAACCAAGGGAGGATGATTTGCATATTCCACCAATTTCTTTTCCTTCAGAAGAGGAAAAGGGAATAATTTTGTTTTTGTTTTAGTTTCTTTTGATTCACCGATGGGGAATTCTTGTTCTGGACAACGATGTGCCATTACAGCTAACACGGTATCTTCCCCCTGAGTAAAAGCATAATCAAGTCCATTTGCTCTTGCCACTAGAATCGGTACTCCAATTTCATATTCCAATTTGGGTGCCATACCTTCCAAATCCATTTTTATTATTTCTGTAGTACAAGTGCCTATCCATATGATGACGCTGGGATCTCTATCTTTTCTTATCCGAATACAAAGCGTTTTCAATTCCTCATAATCGTTCAAATGGGCCGAGATATCTCCTTCTTCTAATTCTGCCATTGCATAGCGGGGTTCTGTAAAAATCATAACTCCAAGTGCATTTTGCAGAAAATAACCACATGTTTTTGTGCCCACTACCAAAAAGAAACTGTCTTCAATCTTTTGATACAACCAGGATACACAGCTAATAGGACAAAAAGTATGATAATTACCCGTTTCACATTCAAAAGTTGTAGTTTCATCAATTTTGGTCGACATAATAGGGAGGGGAATAATAAATGGCTGAGGATAAATATGGAAAAGAAATAATGAATAAAAAGAATAATAAAAAGAAAGAATCTGATTGACAACAAATTGTGGATAAATTGTTGATTCTAAATCCTCGTAAACCCAAGGAAATTTTCCTTAATCTTTTTTTTCTGTCCCCCACCACTAATGGGATTTAGATAAAGATCAGAGAGTAAACTGAATAATTCCCGATCTGGAATCTCTTTTGGGACAATACCTTCTAGTTGGGACAATATTTGATCTGCTATGCCTAGATAATAATTACACATAGTTACAGGATGGTTCAGATCCAACCATTTCAAATAAGGTTTTACCCTTTACTCTGGAAAATCGGATATCCTCAATAATAGGTAATACCTCTATTACGGGCATTGGACAGGCTTCTACATATTTATTTATAAGATCTCTTCTAGATGTACGATTTCCCACCAAGCCTGCTAATCAGAGTGGATCCGCTCTTTCATTGTGGTCGTCTAGTCATCTGGATCTTTCACATTAATTGTTTGGGTTTCATATCCAAATTGATCATTAACTTCTGATGAATCATTTGCACTACCCATAGGGGTAGTCTCAGTCTCACTTAGTAATTTATTTTGTATCCAGTCATTAAGTTCACTTTTGTCTATATATCTAACTCGTGGGACGCGTCTTATTCCTGTAGATCCCATCAATCGTCTCTTCACTTTTTTGAAGAGAATCAATTCTCTCTTCAATCCTTTCTTCACTTTTTTGAAGATAGGTTGAAAAAATTCAGAAAAATTCCTAGCTTTGGGTTTGGATCACCGAGAGGTATGTCAGTTTCGAATCCAAGGGTCGTTAAATAACTCCAACGCAAACACAATATTTTTTTAGATTGGCTATGCCAAGGCTTCAAACGAAAAGGAAATATAAGCTTTATCTACATACCATATTTGTACCATTTGTCTGGGAATCCTTTTTTATAAAATTCGGTACCATCAGAACCGCATTTGATATGCATTTCTTCCTTCATTTCTTCCCAATCTTGGGTAAATTCGGGGGCTTTAAATAATAATATACGACCAATATTTTTGGCTATTATAAATGATGGTAATATTATATTTTTTCTAATATTTGATTGAGCCACTAATATGAGACCTATGAAATAGTGCACTTCTGGCCACGTTAAACATACTTTCTCAGCAAGTGTCGTATTGTGGAGGACTGGATCCAAGTATTTGCCTCTATGGATTTTCTCCCTAACTTCTTTCTGGATTTGTTCCTGATTCACTCTACCAGAATCGAACGTGTCATAATAATCTTTAGGATAAGAGGGTATTTCCATTCTTCTAAAAAAGAAAAGGGAATGTACATTCGGTTGTACCCTCTTCCATATCATAATTTTTTGTCTTTTAGCGCGTATGGATCCTCTAATTAACCTCCGATGATAATCTGACTCAGCATGATAACGTTTTAAAACTATTCTTTCTTTCCCAAAATCAAGGGTCAGTTTACTTTTGACCTTTCTTGTACGAATCGTACTTGTTGATATTTGAATTGGGCCTCTATCATCACCATCACCATCACGTTCAGCCATTATCAAATCAGATGGCCATCGAGGAAAATGTTTTTTAATTTCTCTAAATTGGAGAGGTTCATTTAATAGTATTTTCTCGTAAAGGTCAATAAAATCTTTTGTTTGTGTTGAATCATCCGTAGATACATTCCCGCGACAATTTCATAGTATTGTCCACTCGTGTTGCGCCAAAGACTCGAAAAGGAAAATCTGTTCCGTAGTTAAAAAAGAAAGAATCAATTCCCATTTTATGGTACCTGTGGGCGCAACGTTTCTACCATCAATTCGGTTGTAAATATTCACTGAAGAGTTTGTGTAGATCCGTTCATTACATGAATCTATTTCCGGTGCGAGATCCATATAGGCCACTCGAAAGACTATTTCCAACCACAGGAAATGTATCAACGAGTCATCATCTTTTGTATAGATTTCTTGGATTTGCATTTCAAACAAATCTTTTGGATAGATCAGTTTACCAAAAGAAGAATCCATATTTGACAAATACTCTTCAAATATCTTCTTTTATTGATTTGGAATTATTCGTTCTGCTAATGGATAAAGCCGTTTCGAAATAGGTTTAACTTTTCCTCTTTTCAATGATTTAGTGCTCGGAACAAGCGAACGAAAAGTATCTGTAGGTAAGGGTTCCCAAGGTAGTCGAAAGATTTTGTGTTCCAATTCCTGCCAATGCTCAGAGATATGGTACCCATACCCAAATTGATCATTCGGAAATCCCTCTTTACAGTATTTTATAGGTATCTCTATAAAATCCGAAAGATTCGAAATGATCGAAATTATCAAATCGTTCAGCATTTTGAGGGACTCGAATTGGTCTATTGTTCCACGCAATGCCCCATTAAGTAATGGATCATACATTTCAGTAAAAGAATCCCCCTGAGAATTGGAGAATTTCACTCTCCTTTCTATAACATTTTCAGTGGGAGATCCATGGCTTAGAGCTTTCACTCGATCCGAAAATTCATTCTCTAAAGAATCTCTTCTTCTTTTCATGGTATGGTTCCATCTATGATAAGGATCCTCAGATAAGAAAGAAGTATATAAAAGATCTCTATATTTCCCGAGCTTTTCCCCAAGGGCCAATACACTAGGTAAAAGCGCAAAAGAGATTCTTTTTTTTCCATCACTCGAGTATGCACCAAAAAAATATTGAGAGACTTCGGTCCTCACAACAAGATTTAGGCGATGAAATGGGATATTCCCGATATATCGTATCGGCTTATAAATTCTATCAGGATCAAAGAACTTAATGGGACATGGTTACTTGAACCATGATATCAGAAGTCATTTAAGTTTTTTTTCTCTCTAGGCACAGAGCAGTCCTCATCCTCTGGGTCCTCGTCCTCTGCCACAGAGCGGTCCTCATCCTCTGCCACAGAACGGTCCTCGTCCTTTGCCACAAAGCGGTCCTCGTCCTCTACCATAAAACGGTCCTCGTCCTCTGCCACAGAGCAGTCCTCATCCTCTGCCATAGAACGGTCCTCGTCCTCTGCCACAAAACATTCCTCGTCCTCTGCCATAGAGCGGTCCTCATCCTTTTTAGCCATAGCCACAGAGCGGTCCTCGTCCTCTGCCACAGAACGATGCTCGTCCTCTGGGTCCTTGTCCTCTGCCACAGAGCGAGCCTTTTTAGCTATAAAAGACATAGAGCGGGCCTATTGAACCATAACCATAGCCAAAGGCTCAGAGCGGTCCTCGTCCTCTGCCACAGAACGACCCTTTTTAGCCATAGCCACAGAGCGGTCCTCGTCCTCTGCCATAGAACGGTCCTTTTTAACCATAGCCACAGAGCAGTTCTTTTTAGCCATAGCCACAGAACGGGCCTTTTTAGCCATAGCCGCAGAGCGGTCCTTTTTTTGTTATCTTTTTTCTTTCTATGAAAAATTAATGGGGATCTACCTAAATAGAATGAAAAATAAGAAATAAGAAGTAAACTAAAGGTTTGATGAATATAATGTCTTAATGAAGTATGATCAATAGGTAATTGTGAAGGTATTAACAATAAAATTGTCATTTCTCTGAGATCTAGGCATAGTCAATTGCAGATTTGATAATTTCCTTCATTATCTTACGCAAATGATTCCATGAACGAAATTTTTTTTCTGGTGCACAATACCATAAAATGGATTTCCTTACAATCGTAAATATGTTCTCATTCTATCTATTCCAATCCAGTTTCTTCTTTAAAATGGGAATAGATAGGGAATATTTTGAATAATTGTTCATTAGTAATATGAATAATAACGGAAAAAGATTCGTATTGAAAGAAGACTAGATTGGGTAAACTCGGGAAGTCTGGTTTGATTATGATCCAAACAAAGAAAGAGTTAAACGATCGAGCATTGCATAATGAGAATGCAATGCCCACCTAGCAATTGTGTGCTTTATCCATATAGGTAAAGGAATATAGGGAAAATATAGTCATCATGACACAAGATCATTGCCAAAGAATTAGTTATTATACAATTGATAAGATGATCACTATAGATCCATATATGATCATAATTCGGAATGGATCAGTTAATCTGTCTTAAATTATTGATTAGGCAATCCGAATACGTCGGATTAACAGGGATGATTGAAGATTTCCTAAAATAGGAGGAAGTTGGAGAAAATGTCCTTTTGTCTTTTCGGGGGGGGGGGATGAAATAATTACCTTATTTATTATCTATTTATTTCTGAAAGATTGAACTGTTCGTACCCGAACAAAAAGAATTTGTAAGGAAGTTACTATTCACTAATTTTGTTAATTAGAACCAAGAAATCTAATAGGAAAGATGGCCAAGTGGTTCAAGGCGTAATATTGGAACTGCTATGTAGGCTTCCGCTTACCGAGGGTTCGAATCCCTCTCTTTCCGTATCTTCGCCCTACTATTTTCTTCTCATCCATTGTTTTTCCAATCTATTGAATCCCAATAGGATGATTTCCTAATTACAGGATCAATCTACCTCTATTTGTAATAAAGAAAATAGAACGAACATTGGTTCATGGTATGGGAAGAGTAAAGACTATTTTAAGAAGCAATAAAAGTATCGTAGATAACAAGTAACGTACGGAAGGATTATAAAATGTCTCCTTCGGGGAGGGGAAAAATAAGAGAGAAGAACAGAATTTCCAGATGCCCAGCAACCAACCCCTCCCTTTCATTTCATTCTCGATTCAAGCTTGACGGGAATAATACTCTATGACCAACAATTCATTAATCTTCAAACTGATCCATTTACTATCTATTATTTGATTGATGAATCGTTTATATTGTAAGGGATGAAAAGTCAAATGATTTGGAAATTTATCCCTCTGGAACAGGTCTATATTCTTCTTAATGATAGCTCTCAATCTTGGTTGATCTCTTATAGTAATCACATCTTGAGGTTTGCAAGGGTAACTTAGTATATCTACCATATGGTCATTGACCCAGATATGTCCATTATTCACTAATTGTCTAGCTCCAGGAATGGTGGGAGCCATACCCAATCGAAAAAGAATATTATCCAAATTCATTTCAAGTAATTGCAATAGGACCTAGCCCGTTGAGCCTTTGGCTCTTCTAGAAACACGAACATATTTCAGCAATTTTCGCTCTGTTAGTCCGTAATGAAAACGCAATTTCTGTTTTTCTTCTAGCCGGATGCGATATTGAGATATTTTCTTGGAAGAAGACCGATTCATATTCATAGAATCCTTTCTGTTTTTGGGTCTTTTACTAGTGAGCCCTGGTAAATTTTTCAGACGACGTATTATTTTTAAACGAGGTCCCCGATAACGGGACATAGAAACTCCTTTTTCAATTAACAGATAGTGCTAGAAAAAAAAAGAATAGTATAACTCGTATGAGTACTACTGGAATTATTTTATATGGAAAACAAAGATCTTTCTCCAATTTGTTATAGATCCTAATAGCTCCAATCATTTCATTCATCCCGTTTCTAGTTGGGAATAAGTGATCATGGCATGACGGACCCGACGAATAATCGTAAGAGATTTCTTTAGCGCCAAAAGAGACCCCGGACCTATAGATTATGCGGTTTCCCCTTATTGTTCGAGCCGAATGATAATAATCAGCATGTCCGGTTCTTTCGGGGGATAAATCCATAAAGATCTACTTATCCCAATAACAAAGAAACCTGACCTAAATGATCCTGTATTAAGGGCTAAATTAGCTAAAGGTATGGGACATAATTATTATGGAGAGCCTGCTTGGCCCAATGATCTTCATATATTTTTCCAGTAGTAATTTTAGGTACTATTGCATGTACAATAGGTTTAACGGTTCTAGAACCATCAATGATTGGTGAACCAGCAAATCCATTTGCAACTCCTTTGGAGATATTTCCCGAATGGTATCTTTTTCCTGTATTCCAAATACTTCGTACAGTACCTAACAAATTATTAGGTGTCCTTTTAATGGCTTCAGTACCCGCGGGTTCATTGACGGTGGCTTTTCTAGAGAATGTGAATCAATTTCAGAATCCATTTCGTCGTCCAGTAGCTACAACAGTATCCTTGATCGGTACTGCAGTAGCTCTTTGGCTAGGTATTGGGGCAGCATTGCCTATTGATGAATCTTTAACTTTAGGTCTTTTCCAATCCAATTTGATCCAACTGTCAAATATAAAAATCTTTCAAATTTTTTTTTCATATATCTAGGGAGTAGTTGCTTTAAGACAAATTATATCTCCCTAGATATACCCATATTGTCAGAGATTTCTTTTGAATATTCCACGAAAAGAGAAGAGATATGTAAAAGATTCGAAATAATTCTCATGACTCTCCAAAAGAACTTGGGGAAAGGAAATGAATGAAGAGATTAAATGAAACCAACCATTTTATGAACCCGAAACTAATTCCCGGGTGGATCAATTGCAAAACGTTTTCGTAGAACTTCCAATACCTGTTCGACAGATTCCTTCTCGAGGTGTTCAATTTTCATTAGATCTTCTCGACTGTAATTTAAGAGGTCCAATAATGTATGGATATTGGCTCTTCTGAGGGAGTTATAGGTTTTGGGGGGTAACTCTAATTGGTCAATGAAAATATGTTGAAATGCAATTTTTTCTTTTGTTTCCCCCGTATCAGTCAATACGTGCGAAAGAGGGAAGGGAAGCATATTAGACCCTTTTTTATTGTTCATTCCATCGATGTTCTATTCCTCTCCATGCAGGAAGGGAATAAATAAGTCGAACTCAAATACACATTATTTTTCAGGCCTTAGAAGATTTTACAAAACCTTTATCGCTTAGTTTTCGACTTTTTGGAAATATATTAGCTGACGAATTGGTAGTTGCCGTTCTTGTTTCTCCGGTACCTTTAGTAGTTCCTATACCTGTAATGTTCCTGGGATTATTTACGAGCGGTATTCAAGCTCTGATCTTTGCAACTCTAGCTGCAGCTTATATAGGTGAATCCATGGAGGGTCATCATTAAATCACTGTCCAATCAGACAGAATAGTTTCTAAGTATCTTACCAACGCATGACTTGATATGTATGGTAGAAGCAAATCATATTTCTTAGTAAAAAGAGCTTGGTAACAAGATTTAAGATCGGTTAACTACTTCTGTCCATTAGATCTCCAGATAGAGTGGATCCGATTGGTCCATTTGTATAGAAATATGAGAGAAAATAGGATCGAACAGGTTCACTAATCGGAGTTGTTTGAGTAAAGAATGTACCCCGGCGTAGAACGATGAAATTTTTGTTCCCAGCAAGGGGAGGATTTTTTCGAACATGTTTACTTTGTATATAATTCGTTTCATATATTAATCCATTTATATTGATTAAAAAAGCATTTTTGATTATATGGATTAATATATCATCTGTAGATGTTATATATAATGACTTATAGGCTTTTACGCAGTCTATTCTCTCTCCGTGATAAGAATTCATATGTTCAATAAAATGGAATATTTATTTTCGAATATTATTCAGATGAAATATTTTCATAAGGGATAATAGGTTTCCTTATTCGTTGATATTATCACTTTGATACCGAAATATTTTGGGTTCTTAGTTGTTCGGAAGAAATCGTTCCATAATTTTACCATTGGTGAACACTCAATAGATGAAACTGTTGTATTATACACTATTTCCCGATCTTAGTAAGAGGAGATTACCATGGATCCCTTAATTTCTGCTGCTTCTGTTATTGCTGCTGGATTATCTGTAGGGCTTGCTTCCATTGGCCCTGGCGTTGGCCAGGGCACTGCTGCGGGCCAGGCTGTAGAAGGTATTGCGAGACAACCAGAAGAAGAAGGTAAAATACGAGGTACCTTACTGCTAAGTTTAGCTTTTATGGAAGCTTTAACAATTTATGGACTAGTTGTGGCCCTAGCGCTTCTATTTGCGAATCCCTTTGTTTAATCCTGAAAAAAAAAAAAAAAAGATCCCTACCCCTCGTCATTACATTAGTATTTCTCCAAGAATTTCCTTGTTCAGCTGCGGGAGAGGCTGATCTTAATAATTAGCAAATGAATTCTTCTTCCTACTTCGGTCGGAAAGATTCATGATGCGTGTGACAGGGAAGGGAAGGGAATGGATAGGGCAAGAAAATTCATTTTATCCTTTTCTTTTTATCCTTATCAAAAACCTGGGACTAAGTATCCAAAATATTCTTATCCAGAACTAGATAGGATCAAAAAAGAAAAGAACAAAATGATGTAGAACATATCCTTATCTATGAGGGGTGAGCATATGAAAAATGTAATTGATCCTTTCATTTCCTTGAGTTATTGGCCTTCTGCTGGGGGTTTCGGATCAAATACCAATATTTTAGAAACAAATATAATAAATCCAAGTGTGGTACTTAGTGTACTGATCTATTTTGGTAAGGGAGTGTGTGCGAGTTGTATATTCGAATAATATGGCTGGGCCCAACCAGCTGCACTTTGGAGATAGAAAAGTGCATGATCTCAACGAATTACTTCCGAACGGGGAATAGCGAAGAACTATAGCATTTCGTAATTGATTGGGAAATGAACTCTTAGTTTATACCAACCAATGAGGGAGGACCACTAGAATGGTTAAAGCTGAACTGTTTGAAGTCTAAGCACAACTAACTGGGTATTCTTTCCACCGCCGTGTCAAGATGAGATGGATTCAAAGGCATAGTTGGAGATTGATCCGATATAAAACATTCATATCAATGGAATAATTTCATCTATTTACTGAAAAATAGTCCCAATCTCCCATCCAATTTTAGTTGCAATGCTGAACTGACAACCTAAACAGAAAGGAAATTATTCGATAGAACAAAAATAAGGAGGCACAAATTAATTAATTGAATGGAACGATTCAAATTTCATGGGGGAAGAATAGGAGAGAAAAGGGGAAACGAAAACAAAAACAACTTTATTGATAATTGCAAATCCTTTTTGCTGGAAGAGCCCTTGGAGATCTCGGTCTTTTATAAATTGATTCTAATCTTCCGTAAACGGAACGGAAAGGGCAGGCTTGGTGTGAAGGGGGAACGTATATGTTCCTGGGGAATAAAAAAGAACTGAGCAGGAGAGCCGAATGAATCGAAAGATTAGTGTTCGGTTTGGGAAGAGATTATGAATTCGTGAAATTTGTGAATAGATAATCTACTTTCATTAAGTAATCTATTAGATAACCGTAAACAGAAAATATTGAATACTATTCGGAATTCGTAAGAACTATGTAAAGGAGCTATCGATCAGCTCGAGAAAGCTCGGGCTCGCTTAAGGGAAGTGGAAATGATAGGGGACGAAATCCGGGTAAATGGAGACTCCCAAGTAGAACGAGAGAAAGAGGATCTCATCAATGCTGCTTCTGAGAATTTGGAATAATTAGAGGATCCCAAGAATGAAACGATTTACTCCGAACAGCAAAGAGCAATTGACCAGATCCGACAACAAGTTTCTCGCCAAGCTTTACGAAGAACTATAGGAACTTTGAATAGTCGTTTTAAAATTGAGTTGCATTTACGTACGATCAATCAAAATATTGGCATGTTTAGAACCATGATGAACACACCAGATTAGTTGTTAGTTGTTATAGGCCCTATTTCTCAACAGATAATTAATAAGTGCTAATGGGAAATCTTCAAATCGAAGAAATTAGTAGTATTATACGGAAACAGATCAAACAATATAACGACGCAGTAGGAGTTGGTAATCTTGGCACCGTACTTCAAGTAGGAGATGGCATTGCTCGTATTCATGGTCTCTATGAAGTAATGGCAGGGGAATTAGTGGAATTTGGAGATGGTACAGTAGGCATTGCCCTAAATTTGGGATCGGATAATGTTGGAGTTGTATTAATGGGCGATGGCTTGATGATACAAGAAGGTAGTTCCGTGAGAGCAACAGGAAAAATTGCCCAGATACCAGTAAGTGATGCGTATTTGGGTCGTGTTGTAAATGCTCTAGCCCAACCCATTGATGGTAAGGGTCAAATTTCAGCTTCCGAATTTCGACTGATTGAATCTCCCGCTCTAGGTATTATATCAAGACGTTCCGTATATGAACCCCTTCAAACGGGGCTTATTGCTATTGATTCTATGATTCCTATAGGACGTGGTCAGCGAGAATTAATTATTGGGGACAGACAGACCGGCAAGACAGCAGTAGCTACAGATACTATTCTTAATCAAAAGATTCAAAATGTAATCTGTGTCTATGTAGCAATTGGTCAAAGAGCTTCTTCCGTGGCTCAGGTAGTTAATACATTTCAAGAACGTGGCGCAATGGAATATACCATTGTGGTAGCGGAAACTGCGGATTCTCCCGCTACATTACAATATCTCGCTCCTTATACAGGGGCAGCTTTGGCTGAATACTTCATGTATAAGAAACAACATACATCAATCATTTATGACGATCTCTCCAAACAGGCACAAGCTTATCGACAAATGTCTCTTCTATTAAGAAGACCACCTGTCCGAGAAGCTTATCCGGGAGATGTTTTCTATTTGCATTCCCGTCTCTTGGAAAGAGCAGCTAAATTAAGTTCCCAGTTAGGTGAGGGGAGTCTTACTGCTCTACCAATAGTTGAGACTCAAGCTGGAGATGTTTCAGCTTATATTCCCACTAATGTAATTTCCATTACCGATGGACAAATATTTTTATCGGCCGATCTATTCAATGCCGGGATCCGACCTGCTATTAATGTGGGTCTTTCCGTATCTAGAGTAGGATCTGCGGCTCAGATAAAAGCTATGAAAAAGGTAGCTGGAAAGTTGAAATTAGAGTTAGCTCAATTCGCAGAGTTGGAAGCCTTTGCACAATTTGCTTCCGATCTTGATAAAGCTACTCAAGATCAATTGGCAAGGGGTCAACGATTACGTGAGTTGCTCAAACAATCTCAATCGGCTCCTTTGAAAGTAGAAGAACAAATAGCTACTATTTATACCGGAACAAATGGATACCTGGATATATTAGAAATAGCACAGGTGAGAAATTTTCTCGTTCGGTTACGCGAGTATTCGATAAAGAATAAACCTCAGTTCGGAGAAATTATATGTTCTACTGGTACATTTACAGAAGAAGCGAAAGCCCTTTTGGAAGAGGCTCTTAAGGAACATACTGAACTTTTTTTACTTCAAGAAAAAAAATGAATATTTGATAATTTGGTGGGATTATTCAGAACAGGAAAAAGAGCTGAATAATTTGTTCCAATACATTGCACAACAATTTAGGACAATTGAAGAGTATTACGTCCAATAGGATTTGAACCTATACCGAAGGTTTAGAAGACCTCTGTCCTATCCATTAGACGATGGACGCTCTTTCTATCTTCCCTTTTTTTATTTTAACTCCTTTTGGCATACATTGTCCCGATCTACCTTTTCATTCACAATGAGGTTATAGGATAGGAAAAGAATGGAATCTATTTCACATTGCAACGGAAAATTTATTTCGAGTGAATCGTGAAATTATGTTATATACTTAATCACTTTATATCTACCTATTCTATCTATATAGATAGATATAGAACAGGTAGATATCTGTTAGCGGGTAGCGGGAATCGAACCCGCATCGTTAGCTTGGAAGGCTAGGGGTTATAGTCGACATTGATTATTCAATGCCTCTAATTCAGAACCGAACATGAGAATTTCATGTCATTCAGCTCCTTCATGGGGGATAGAGAGCGGTATGAGGGAAGAAGCGGAATATTTATATCAAATCTTTGTGAAAGGAAATTTCAATTCTTTTCTTTCTCCTCTTTTCTTTTCAAATAAAACCCTAATTTCTTATCGTACCCATGGCATCTACGTTAGTTTCTTCTCTTTTCTACTCTTCTCTTTTTTTAGTGAAGGGCCCAAAATCGTAGAATACTTACTCACTTTCTATATGATCCCGATAGAAAGAGAAATTTGAAAAGTTTCAAATAATCACAATCTTTCTAGTTACTGTTCCCTATTTCTACCGATTCTCGATCCCTTGTATAACAAATTCCACCAAGCTCAAAGGAAATGCTAATAACTCAGAACTAATGCACCATCGTTCTCCATAGCTATTCCGTTTCAACTGGGTCCTTCCATCCATAATTTGAAGGTTTACTATTGAGAAAAATATCTTTCGATCCCAATAGATCTTTGAATTTATCTAACCTTTCAAATACTCGTGTCACTATCTTGGAACCAAAAATGCTTCTTTTCTACTACTTGCACCCAGACACAGAAGGTATGCTATCTTCAGCATTCATAAAAAGGGTTTGAACCTATCCGGAAATAGAGCTTTAGATGGATCTTTGATCCATGTAAAAGATCCTTCTATTATTCGAGTTGATAATGTAACGAATCACACTTTTACCACTAAACTATACCCGCAACGATCCGATTGTAA
This sequence comes from Pinus albicaulis, assembly GCA_034641835.2. Lineage (NCBI taxonomy): Eukaryota > Viridiplantae > Streptophyta > Pinopsida > Pinales > Pinaceae > Pinus > Pinus albicaulis. The sequence goes on from CM076581.1 coordinate 1,378,626,624, forward strand.
CATACAGATCGATCTTTTGTCCAACCGATAGGAGGATGAGGATTCACTCAAAGACAGACTTACTAAATGCTAAAAAACAGAGGAAGAGTTAGACTATCAACAATTGATATAAATGTAGATGTATAGGATCTCTCAAATAGATAGTATTTTGTCAAAATGGGATTTGTTCAAAACATATATGCCATGGTTTTTTACCTCTGCATGGTGTAAATATCTTGAAAATATGCTTTTATATACTCTTCCAGAGATATTACTACATGGCAGTAATACATTTGTTTCTATTTTGCAAGATATTAAGCATAATATTATGCTTAAATGGAATATATTGTGGGAACTTTCTCATCCATTATGGGAACCTATCAAAGGGAAATTGAGAACGAATCTAACCAATCTTTTGAATTTTAGATTCAGAACGACTCTTATTAATAATTTTTTATCTTCCTGCGAGGATTGTTTCATAGAGGAAACTAGTGATCGAGAATGGAGACATCTGAGATTACTAAATGCTCGGAGGTATGAATATGGGATTCTTATCCCTTTTTTCGTTCTTACGTATTCTATTCTTCGATATTTTAAAGTGATTTATTCCGCCTTTATCAATTTAAAGATAGACTTTGAACTCATCCAGTATATAGAGGATCCATCATACGTGATAGAGTTGCAAAAACTGATAAATCCTCCCGTGTATAATTACCTTCTCTATTATATAGACATAGAAAGTCTTCCTTCTACGAAGAGGAAGAGGAAGAATAGAAAGCTCAATTTTCTTATAACTATAATAAGAGAGTTGAACGGATTGTGCTCTAGCATGGATATCTCCGAAAAAGAGATGGAAATACTAGTTCAGTTTCTAATGACGGAAAAAAACCTTTCTCAATTTGAATCAAATATGACTGTAAGTCATATTTTCCTCAAGAAGTAATTTGGAGATCAAATCACTGGACAGCCGGGGCTTATTCACTTACGATATTTGGCCCACACTTATCAAAAAGGTCTAATGAATTACGAGTTAAATCCGTTTTGTTTAGCAGAAAACCGGATATTCCTTGCTTTTTATCACAAGATTACCTCTTCACAAATATTGTGTCTTGTTAGTCTAGAAGTCTTCTACAACACCCTCCAAAAACCCCAATTAAATTTTTTTTTTGAGCCCCTTGAACTTAAAGAAAAACCAAGTAAAGAGTCTGGAAAGCTAAGTCGCAAAGTCGCAAAACTCCTTTATGAATACACTCATGACTCCCTAGGTCCCTGTGTCATAAGGTCGCAGGGTCGCATATCTTCTAAATCACTAAAATTGCGACCTTGCAACCTCATTAAATGCCCGCACGTGCGACCCCTTTATATAAGCTAGGTTGCTAGGTCGCACTTTTCACATTCAGCGAATAGAAAGAAACGGCTCTGACAGGTCGACTGGCGCGCGTTTTTCCCGGGTAAGTTGCCATTTTCCTCCTGCTCTTTCCCTTTTTGTATTTCTTACTAATCCCAGACATCCTCAACCTTTAAATTGTTAATTTACCTCAACCCTTGTCTGTTTTGCTTGCTTAGGGTTTTCTGATTCCTGTTTGCTCCCCCACAAGTGACCAAAATCATTAGCTGTTCTGTTTCAGACTTCCATGGCTGCTCCCCTACACCAAGAATTACTCCTTGACCTTGCCTGGACCCTGTTTGTTTTGTATTCTCCTAGTTAAAGGAAAAAAGACACTCCACGCCGCGTGCGCTCAAACCCTCGGGGAAGCCCTAGCGCGAGTTGCGACCCGCGACCTAGTCGCAAGGTCGCAGTTTCCGTTGTTTTTGAGATTTGCGACCCAGCGACCCAGCGACCTAGTCGCAAGGTCGCAAGGTCGCATTTTCCCCTGGTTTTCCAAAGTTGCGACCTAGCGACCCAGCGACCTAGTCGCAAGGTCGCGAGGTCGCATTTTCTCTGGTTTTCTAAAGTTGCGACCTAGCGACCCAGCGACCTAGTCGCAAGGTCGCAAGGTCGCATTTTCATACTTTTTCACGATTCGCGACCCTGCGACCCAGCGACCTAGTCGCAAAGTCGCAAGGTCGCATGTTGGCTATTTCCTCTCAAACTGCGACCCCGCGACCCAGTAGGCCATTATCTCAAATTTCGTTTGTGCCCCAGCTTTGACAAACTGTAATTTTTTTTTATCATCATGTCGTTCTTATCATGGGATTCCTTCATGAATTTGACAGGTGAACTTGAAGCAGATGCGGAGTGTATACCTGTTCTCTCGGATTCTAGCGACATGGCACCCCCAGTGTCCCGGAAGAAGGACAAGCAAGTGGTGGAAGAAGATATAGACACAGACATGCAAATGTCCCCACCGTCGATATACAGATATACCCTTTGCACCTTTGCAAAAGGGGACAGCATGCGATGGTACCAAGTATATCATGAATTCGCCATACCGGAAGTGGAATTTCCAGAAGATCTCCTGGACTGGGAAATATACATAAAAGTCAAAAGGTCCAAACTGCATCTCGCAGGGGCACATCCGGCCATATTCCTGTGTCCCGAAATGATAGACTGGATCATACAGAAAACAGATCCCAAAAGTTTTGTGATCCGAGACAACGAAGGCAAGGCTTTCTCAACACTCGTAGGCTCGGACGCCCATGTGTATTACTCATTGCCTCAACCAGAAGAAAACTTTACCCAAGGATGGGCTCTTGCCCATGCAGTCCCTGTAGTTGACACTATCAGGCAGTGGTGGGCGGAACCTGACAAATTCAAAGTCAAGAAGGACGAAGAATATCCGGTGGCCAGCCTGAGAAAAGTATATAAATTAGTAGTCGCTATGCTCTGCAGATTGTACGGGTGCTCGGACGCCACTACCTTCAACGGCACATGGGCTACTATCATGGAACATGTAACGGTGCATGGCACTCGTTTCAACAGGGCTAATATATTGATGACCTCAATGCAGAAAAACTTGTCTTCGGCATTGGCCCTAGAGGAAGGAATGCCTTATGAGTTCTATATGGCCTCTTATCTGTTGGATGCCGTCTATGCACGGTTGCATTTTGAGGGATGGGCACATAACTGGGATTCCACGCAGACCCGTGCAATTCATCTGCAAACCAAAGTGTTCTAGGAATCCAGGTACAAACAGGATATAGAACCAATTTCTCAGATATTCATCCCCACTCTTTTCCGGAAATTATTTGGCTAGGATGCCCCTTGCATGTCTTGGCGAGCTAGGGAGATGCTAGGCCAAGTGGCGCATTGGTTTCCGTTCGCTAAATATACTATCATCCGAGTCTTCGGCACATTTAAGCCACCACATGCTTTGCCTCGCTTTGTTACAGACAAGGTGCTCATGCAAGAGATATGTTTCCAAATGACCTTGGGTTTCTCCAGTGTCCTGTCCAAAGGGAAGAAGAAGCCTTGGCCCGCTCTACCCCTTACTATTGGTTCCTATACGGTTAAAGACTTCAGAGAGGTAGGGGCTGAAGGAGAAGAGATTAAAAGTTATCACCTAAGGACTTTGGAGTACCGAACATATGACCCAGTAAGGATAGTTCCCGAACACTGCAAGAAGGCCAAATTCAAATGGAACTACCAACATGTAGAACGTCGGGAAGAAGATGAGAGAAGGAACTGGTACAATGCCGATATACAACTGGCTCTGGGGGCTGACTTTGGCCAGGAGGATCAGGATGACCAAAGCTTGGAGGACAGGAGCCGTAAGTTAGGAGGCGCTTCTTCCTCTCTAGCTAAAAAGCCTCGGACCAGCACAGGCCCTGACACCTCTTCCCAATAGAGAGAAGTAGAGGCCAAAGCCCAGCAAGAGAAAAAAAAGAAGATAAAGGAGGATGAGGAGAAACGCAAGAACAATTCAAAGGCAGATCAGAAGAGGAAGCAGGCCGGGGAGCCCAGAAAGGAAAAATAGGAAAGGAAGCGCAGGCTGCAGCAGAATGGGCACTCAAGGAAGAACTTGAAAAAGCTGAAGTTAAATGCCAAAAGAAAGGAGACCAAGCTACCGCAGCCGAACGAAAGAGGAAAGCCGAAATAGAAGCAGCGGCAGAAACAGAACGTAGGAGGAGGGAAGAGCATGATAAGGCAAAAACCGAGCGCCAACAAAGGGAAGAAGAGGAAAGGAAGAAGAGAGAAGAGGAGTAAAAGAAGAAGAAAGATGAAGAGGATGAATTGATAGAAGATATCGACATGTCTCCCCTAGAGGTCCCTCTAAGCGGTACAGGAACCATTCTCTCTGATGTTGATTCCCCCCAGGGGTAGGAAGAGGAGGTCTTCGACCTAACCAGGCTCACATTTGACCAATTCTCTTTCAAAATTCAGCAAGAGAAGAGAAGGTCCATGGCACAAAGTCCTTCCGTCGCATCCATGGTCACAACTGAAAAAGACATAGTCCTTGATACTAGGACTAACCTTGTGATGATAGCATCGGCAGGCAATGCTTTCGCCGCGGCCACAGAAGAGAATGTCACTAGAATGAGTAGAGAAATCATTTCTCTACAAAATAGACTAAGAGCAGTGGGAGAAGAAGGCAGAACAGGAGAGGTCGGTGTTGGAAAAAGAGATGCAACAACTCCAAAACAAGGCTCCCCCAGTCAATGAAGTTCCACTTGCCGTTATGAAAGAATGTGATGTATTAGACACGACCATGAGGCAGGTGTATGGGGAAATGTTCACCATAAAGCAAACAGTCGCCCCATTGGTAAGAGCACGAGCAGAAACTAAGCAGAAGCATGAGCAGCTCAAGGAAGCCTCGATTGCTTTAGATAAAATGATGAACTGGACAGTGCAATACCCTCAAGTTCCCGAGCATTTGCCTAAGAAGGATTGGATTCATACACAAGATACCAAAGTCCAAATCTGGATGAAGATGCAATCCAAGGACAAGCTATCCAAAGATTTGGACAAAGTAATGTCTTCATACGACCACCTGATCAGCGGCATAGACTTAATGTGCACTCTTCACCACATTCCTTCGCTAGGGGCATTGGACGAAAGTAAGACCTGGGAACAAGTAGATCAAGAAATCCAATCATTCCTGCAGCCTATCAAGCAAGCTGCTGCCGCCCCGGAGGTTGCAGCATCACAAGAAAATCTGGGTCAGTTGCTTGTCGCGCCAGTACATATTTACACCAAGCTCGCCTCCCTTTCAAACCAGATCTCCCAGAAGAAAGAAACTCTAATCCCGAATGCTCTGGAGTGCATGCATCGATTGAAAGAGGAGGTCCCTCTAGTCTCTCCCATAGCAGCAGAATACCAGACCTGGAGAGACTTCCTCAAAGGAAAGCAGATTGATGTTCCTGATCTCTCTATTTCACACCCACCTCCATGACTCAGTATCACTAGGTCGCAGGTCGCACTGTTCACTAGGTCGTAGGTCGCACTTCTCCCTAGGTCGCAGGTCGCACTGCCAAATAGGTCGCAAGTCGCACTCACTGGCCAGATCGCAGGTCGCAATTTTCTCCCAGGTCGCAGGGCAACTCAACCGGTAGGCAAGCGAAGAGTCTGGGAGCCCAAAGGGAAATTTTGATCTATAAAAACCCTCCGGGGAAAATGTAAAGGATCTTCTTTTTGGCACGGAAAAGCTACTGAGCATTGTATTTGAAGAGAACACTCTTTTGGCATATGAATACAAATACCTGTTGAAACTCCTTTTGGATCTGATGTGTTTTGCTTGGTGAATACTACGAGTATTTCTTTACAGTTTCAGAAGATCTTTTGATTAATGAAACTTCACTCTTTAATGGTATCATTTATGCATCTTGGTTATCTATATATGTGCTAGTGATGTATAGATTAATTTCTTACTGAATGGATGTTAGGGACTTTGTTTATTAGCATTTCATTTTTACCTTTCAGAAATTAAAGGGGAATCTCACCATAAAGAACTCTTTCTTTTGTGGTCAGAATTGCCTACAAGCATAACCCTATAGATGTGTTGTTGACAACATTTCCTTCAGTGTGTATGCTTTATTATCTATCTTGCTACGCGTAGTGTTATATACTTGTTTAATGCATCAAACCTTGTATTTTGTATCATGTGAATAAGTGTGTGTCCGCAGGTTCGAGCAAGTTCTTTTAAGACCAAAGGGAAGGTGACTGAAGCAGTAGCCAGACCCACACCCTGGACGGGATCCCCATTCCAAATGGTTCAAGGTCTAATTGGGACTTTCTACCGGGGAGATCCCCTACTGTTGGCTGGACTATTTTCACCGTCAACAGAATTGGCGCTAGAAGGAGGGCCTGAATGGCAGCCTCCCAGCATACAACCAACATTCCACCACAAACTCCCCACGGGGAGGTCATAAACAATGAAACTATCCCTCCATTGGAAGATAACCCGAGGATAGAGATGCCTTATTATGAAATTACCCACACACAGCTGAGAGCCTTGCGCCCAGCTGCCCGCAATCTCCTCAAGGATCTGAGGTATGCTCCGATCATGCAATTCTTGTCCCATAATAGAACCCCGACAGAAAACACCACTCGTAATGGTGCCTTGGTAAGCACCATGCCTGAGTTGGTGAACCTCATGCTTGAAGACCTCACCACCGCTGCTCAGCATGAAGGACCCATCCCTGAACTCGAAGATGGCGATGATGAATAATTCGGCCCTACTGAACCTTTTCCTGACTCTCAGCCCAACCAAGCACGCCCTCCACCTGGGGAAGGTGAGGGAGATAGAGGCTAGGGGAATGAAAGTGACAGAAATAGAGCCCGCAGAAACGAAGGCGAGGGGAATAGGGCCCGCAGAAACGAGGGCGAGGGAAATAGAGCCCGCCAGACCGGAGGTAGAGGAGATAGAGGCCGAGGCCAAGGAAACCGTGCTAACAACCGTCACCTGAACCCAAATCGGCCTCCTGTCCACAACTGGCGATATCTTAGAGACTTTCTCTACCGTGAGAGACATCAAGATGAACACTCTCGTCATGAGGGAGGAGCCTCGGTGTCAGGTTCGGGAAGTGAATCTGAGCATGAGTTTAGACATCACCAATGGGCTAGGAGGGTGAAACCATTAGCCTAGATGGCCCAGTCACCATTAAATCTTTTGGGCCCAACCCAAGACCTGCCTAGGCACCCAGAGAAACACCTCCCCAAATTTTACCCTGAGAAAGGCACCTTGGCTGAAGATCATATAAGCAATTTCTATCTTTCCCTGCAAATCATGAGGGTTCAGTCAGATAATGTTGCTTTCCGTCTGTTTCCGTATACACTTGAAAACAAAGCAGCCACTTGGTACTGCTCCCTCCCAAGTGCCTCCATCACATTGTGGGACCGGTTTCGACGTGTATTGCTACAGAAATTTTCAGAGGATAAAACCCCTTCCATGCTCCTCACGAAGCTAAGCACTATTAAATGCCACAAGAAAGAGAAGGTAAGAGACTTCAATCAACGATTTGCTACCATATTGCAAAAGTTTCCCCCAAACCTGGCTTTGGATGACTCTATTACCATTGACTATTATACCAAAGCTCTCCCTAGGGATATTGTTGTCTTCGTGAAACGCGAAGCTCGGCCCACACTGGCAGCCAACTATGCAGCCGCCCTCACTGTAGAAAGAGACATGCTTTCTATAGGATCCATAGATCATGAGGGGAGAGATGACCACAAACCAATCGTGAAAAGAGGTCAACCCGCCACAAACAAAACCACAGATAAGGATAAGGATGCTTTTGACTTTGAGGGTATAGCGAAGACTCTCAAGCTATTAACAAATGAAGTCTCCGATCTGAAGAGAAAAGGTATAGAGTCTACATCTAGTGCCAAGGCACCTAAGCCCTTCTTCAGAAAGAGCAACCCCAACACTAGCCGACCTCCGTCCAACCCAAACACTGTTCTAAACGTTGAAGACATAGGAAAAGACAACTTCTGCTCTTTCCACTAGGCTGCCCATTCCGAAAAAACATGCCCCCAGTGGATTGGCAGAATGACTGTAGTGGTAAACCATCTTTTGGATGATCAAACCCCAGGGGACGTGGGGGAGGATGATGTTTTAGACCACGATGAAGAATTGCCCCCGGATGAAGAACTAGCATCCTCAGTCCCTGCATTCGATGTTATCCGAGGGGACAACCACCTTACAATCACTGATATCAACATGGAAGGCAATCCTAAGACCACACCTGTAAGAAACTACAGCCTTAGGAGTAAAGGACCAGTCCCTGAACCATCCTTTGAGGAGAAGAAAAGGGCTTTCTTATGGAAAATTCTGCCATCGGGAAATGAACAACGAGCTGCCTCTAAGAAGCCCACAAATGACAGTACCCGAGCGGATCCAAAAAACAAGCTCCCCATGAGTCCCACCACAACCACCACCGAACCAAGTCCCCAATCTGATTCCACATACAACATCGTAGAGGACATGAAGAAAACCAGAGCTAACATATCCCTTTATGAGCTTGCTCGCATCAGAAATCAACAGGAACTCATTCTTAAAGTCTTCGCCAATACCTCAGTTACTAAGCATGTGAGCAACACTTCCGCGCAACCTAGTCCAAGTGTTTAGTCCATCGTAAACGCCATCAATACAAATTCCAGGGGGTCTACTCCTCTTTTTCTCCTGTCTTTTGAGATCTTCAACTTCAACATCCATAATTGTCTGGTTGACTCTGGTGCCTCAACAAACGTCATGCCACTATCTGTTTGCAAAAAATTGAACATTCGCCCAGAGAAAACCGATGCAAAGATCATTCAACTTGACAGAACCGAAGTGCCAGCCATAGGAGAACTGAATAATGTCATCATCTGCCTCTCGTATGATTCTAGAGTCCACCAATGCATCGACATTGTAGTCGTTGACATTCTGAAAGCCTACGGCCTACTGCTTAGTAGGGACTGGTCCAACAAACTGCAAGGATATTTCGCTACTGACTAGTCCCACCTTTGGCTTCACTACAAGGGCCGGAATAACCAAATCCGGGTCGAAAGCGAGCCTTATATGAAACATACTGTGACTGATTTGGATGCTACTAATGAACCCATTAGTTTTGCTCAGGAGGAGCTCGGCAGGTGCTTCTTGGTAGCCATTTTTGGATGTTATCACCCTCCTCAATCTCCAGTAGATCCCCAGATTCAGTCTGAACTAACCCTTGTCACGGAAGATCAATTCGCTCCCATCTCACACCAAGCTGAAACTGAGGTCCCGCCATAACCTGCAATCCCAAAAGAACCAGAAAACAATGTATGGACCCTATACTATGACGGTTCCAAAACTCTTGACAGAGCTGGTGCGGGCTGCATCTTGCTAGACCCTCAAAAGAACAAATTCTTGATATCATTCCGGCTCGAATTCCAATGCACAAACAATACTACGGAATATGAAGCTCTAATCCTCGGACTCAAGAAGGCATTGGATTTAAAGGTAAGGTGCTTACGAGTTATTGGAGATTCTGAGATTATCACTCGGTAGGTACGCAATACCATTCATTGTTTATCTCCACATTTGAAGGCTTATCAGCAAGAGGTATGGCGTCTTATTTCTGGTTTCGATGCTTTTGGAATTAAATATTTTCTTAGAATGCATAATGCAGTAGCTGATACTCTGGCTAATGCTGCTGCTAGATTTACCCCTTTGAGGGACTGTTTTTCTATTGAAATTATTTATAGACCATCCGTGCCAAATAATGTTACTAATTTCCGCGTTTTTGATGATGATCAACAGATATTAGAGTTTATGCTCAACACTGAAGTATTCAAAGATGCGGTGATTGATGAAGCGGATCACGACCAAGCCTTGCAGGAAGAGCATGAAAAACGCAAGGAAAACCCCATGCCTAAAGGAATAGTATCACTTGAAAAGCTCTTCGATCTGCAAATCAGATTCCGCGGCCCCCCAAATACTAAGGTACAAAGTTCCATTTTGGCACATCAGCAAGTAAATTTTGGATCAGAGGAGGACCCGAAGTTCATTAACCTCGGGAAATAGTGTACCGATGAAGAGATGCAGGCATTCACCTGACTATTTCAGAAATATCGAGACGTATTTGCTTGGACGTATAATGATTTACGCACGTACGACACTCAGATTATTCAGCACGTCATACCCATGAAGGAAGGTGTGAAGCCATTCCAATAGAAGCTCAGAAAAGTGCACCCTACTTTAGAACCAATGGTCTTGAAAGAACTCAAGAAGCTGTTGGATGCACGCATCATTTTCAAAGTTCGTCACTCCACATGGGTATCAAATTTGGTCCCGGTACGGAAGAAGTCTGGTGAGATCCGCTTATGTGTACATTTCCAGAATTTTAATCGAGCCTCGAACAAAGATAATTACCCAGTGCCACCTATGGAAAAAATATTGCAAGCTGTGTCCGGATCTGAAATGTTCTCTTTATTGGATGGATTCTCCGGTTACAACCAGGTGCTGGTAGCTGAACCGGATAGACTGAAAACTACCTTTCGGACCAAATGGGGAACATTCGCTTTCAGGCGCATGCCTTTTGGATTGATTAACGCGGGGGAAACTTTCCAGCGAGCCATGGACATAGCTTTCCGTGGTTTGATAGGTCAGAGCATGGTAGTCTATTTGGACAACGTCGCTATGTTTTCAAAACACCGGGGCGATCATTTACGCCACCTCAAACAAATCTTCGAGAGGTGCAGGAGGTACGGGATTTCTCTCAACCCGAAAAAGAGCATTTTCACTGTGGAAGAAGGGAACTTGCTAGGCCACATCATTAAAAAGCACGGCATTGTAGTAGACCCAGAGCGGGCAAAAAATATTGCCCAGATTTCCCCCCCGAGCAGTAAGAAAGCAATGCAATCTCTCCTGGGAAAAATCAATTTTGTTCGCAAGTTCATATCGGATTTTGCTCAGATAGTTAGACCGTTGCAGGGGATGATAAAAAAGAATGTGATGTTCAAATGGAACCAGCCAGAGAAGGAGGTGTTCACCAAAATCAAACAAGCCATAGCTGAAGCACCATCCCTTCAAAGTCCGGACTTTAGCAGAGGCTTCATCCTATATACTTTTGCTTCAGATTCTTCACTTGCAGCTATCCTCACGCAGAAAGACGGAAACAGTGACGAGCGGCCCATTTCCTTCATGAGTACTGGGTTACAAGGAGCTAAATTAAACTACCCTGAAATCGAGAAGCAAGCCTATGCGGTCTACAAAGTAGTCAAGCACTTCAGACCCTACATCTTGAAAAACCACGCCACAGTCTTCGTTCCACACCCAGCGGTCCACTCGTTGTTTGTGCAACAGGAGCTAGGCGAGAGGCGAGGCAACTGGGTGACATGCCTGCAAGAGTATGATTTAGAATTTAAGTCAGCGCACACCATCAAAGGACAGGGTTTATGTCAAATGGCTGCGGAGGCGGCAAGTTCCCATGAAGTTGAGCAAGAGTGACGTTGGGAACAAGAGATCGATATGTACCAGAGCGACCATGTGCCTTAGTTGAGTAACCCTTCATGGTACTCGGACATTTCAGGATACCTTGCCCAGGGTACTCTGGACCTCGCTCTAACTGCCCGGCAGAAACGCGCGATACGACTCAAAGCTGCATCTTACCAGCTCATCCATGGGAAGCTTTTCAAGAAACATTACGATGGGGTCATGCTACGCTGCTTAGAACATGATGAAGCGCAGAAAATTTTAACTGAACTACACGACGGACCAGCTGGGGGTCATTTTTCCAGGGATACCACCCCCCATAAGATAATGTGCACAGGATACTATTGGTCAACCCTGTTCAGAGATGCGCATGCATATGTCCGGAAGTGCATCCAGTGCCAGAAGTTCGCAAACCGAGAAGCACGGCCAGCCGCCCCCTTACTGCCGGTAACAGTAGAAGAACCTTTTCAACAGTGGGGCTTGGACGTCATTGGCAAAATCATACCCCACTCCTCCAAACAACACCGGTACATTCTCACAGCTACCGATTATTTTACCAGGTGGGTCGAAGCAGTACCTTTACGCCAAATCAATGATCAGGAGGTAATAGAATTCGTCACTCGTTCCATCATCACCAGGTTTGGCGTTCCAACTTCCTTGGTTTTTGACAATGCAACTTACTTTTCATCTTTTAAATTATGTGATTTTTCCCTAGAAAACGGTATCATTCTTAAACATTCGGAAAATTAATATCCCCAAGGAAATGGTTTAGCTGAGTGGACTAATAAAAATCTGATCCGCATCATCAAGAAGACCATATTATCTCACCAGTGCAACTGGCACAATGCCCTTCACAATGCACTTTGGGCCGACCGTGTCACGCCTAAGTCCTCCCTAGGCACCTCTCCTTATTTTCTCGTGTACGGAAAAGAAGCTGTTCTTCCTCCCCACTTATCTCTCCCTGCCTTTCAGCTGTCCTAGGAATGTCATGGTACCCCATGCCCTACCTTGCAAAATCGAATTGACACCCTACTGAAGTTGGGGGAGGAAAGGCAAAAAACTCGGGAAAATTTCGCCGTCCACCAAAGCCGAATCAAGAGATGGTTTGATAAAAAATCCGCAGCGAATAAAAACTTTGAGATAGGAGACCTGGTCCTAAAATCAGATAAATCTCACGAAGAAAAAGGAAAACACTCTAAGTTCCAAGCACTATGGACGGGTCCTTTCCATGTTAAAGAAAAATTAGGTTCCCATACGTTTAGACTACAAACCCTGGAGGGAAGAGTCGAGGTCCTCCCGGTGAACGGCCATGACCTCAAACACTATTTCACTTAGCAGCCCTTAGAGGGCTATCTTATCCTTGTACCATAGTTTCTGTTCTCGCCTTTGTTGAAACTCAATATATATATATATATATATATATATATATAGATATGAAACTTTTAAAGGAAGGATCTGTTAGAGCCACGCAATTGGCACACTGCAACAGGTTCTATGCTGATAGAAGGCCTTTTCCGATAGACTCGAAGGTGGCAAAAGCTTGCTTTTTCTCTGCACCTGAAGCCAGCATATGACCTAGCTCAAGTCATCAAGCGGGAAGCCCACCTCGCCAGCCTGAGAGGGTGTCTACAAAAGAAAGTACGATGTAGTGGTAACTAGATCAGAAGGGAAAAGAGGTACTCTATGCTACGACAGGGTATCTGGGAAAAAACAAAGTCCTCATACCAGACCAGGAACAACCTCTCTGCAAGCAAAATAATTCGGGATCCCTCATCCGCCCAGGCTAAATTTCCAACTCAAATAAGTGCCACAAGCACATCTAAATAAGTGCCTCAGGCACATTCAAAATAAGTGCAATAACACACTAATAAAGGGTAAAGGATTGAGAAAGGCTTCCTGCGCAGAGAGGTGATGTAACGACTCCGCCGGGGTACTGACCAGGCTCGCTGGCAGCGGAGCAACGTTCACGATTCCTAAGCAATGACTCCGCCGGGACCGAGAGGTTCGCTGGCAGCGGAGCAACACAATGAGGAAAAAATAATCGTACCAGACCCTGTAGCCGCCTGGAGTTCTCCAACCCTTCCGGTCCGGAGACCTGAAGAAATGAATTTTGGTTAAACAGCACCCGAATAGGCCAGCAGATTGAGCAACCCAGCAAGGTGCCAAAAGGCTAGGCAATGTCGACCGTAAGGTAAAAGAAAACAGCCAACAGAGACCCCTCCCTCCCCCCTCAAAGACTAACCATCGACACAGACTTTGAGTTCGTCCAGTGAATCGCCATTTGTTGTAGCCTCTACAACACCCTCCAAAAAATCCCACTTCAAAATTTTTTGGAGCCCCTTGAACTTAAAAAAAAAAACTAAGTAAAGAATCCATAAGGCTAAGTCGCAAAGTCACAAAACTCCTTTTTTATAAAATTGCGACCCCGCGACCTTGCGACCTCGCAACCTAACGGTAGCAAGGTTGCAGGGTCGCAAAGTCGCAAAACGAAACTCTTAATGAAAATTGCGACCCCGTGACCTTGCGACCCCGCGACCTAAGGGTCGCAAGGTAGCAGGGTCGCGAAGTCGCAAAACGCAACTTTTAATGAAAACTGCGACCCCGCGACTTTGCGACCCCGCGACCCCCAGGTTTCCAGGTCGCAAGGTCACAGGGTCGCATATCTTCTAAATCACTAAAATTGTGACCTTGTGACCTCATTAAATGCCTGCATGTGCGACCGCTTTATATAAGCTAGGTCGCTAGGTCGCACTTTTCACATTCAGCGGATAGAAAGAAACGGCTCTGACAGATCGACTGGCGCGCGTTTTTCCCGTGTAAGTTTCCATTTTCCTCCTGCTCTTTCCCTTTTAGTTTTTCTTACTAATCCCAGACATCCTCAGCCTTTAAATTGTTAATTTACCTCAACCCTTGTCTGTTTTGCTTGCTTAGGGTTTTCTGATTCCTGTTTGCTCCCCCACAAGTGACCAAAATCATTAGCTGTTCTGTTTCAGACTTCCATGGCTGCTCCCCTACACCAAGAATTACTCCTTGACCTTGCCTGGACCCTAATTGTTTTGTATTCTCCCAGTTAAATAAAAAAAAACACTCCATGCCGCGCGCGCTCAAACCCTCGGGGAAGCCCTAGCGCGACTTGTGACCCGCGACCTAGTCGCAAGGTCGCGAGGTCGCAGTTTCCGTTGTTTTTGAGATTTGCGACCCAGCGACCCAGTGACCTAGTCGCAAGGTCGCAAGGTCGCATTTTCCCCTGGTTTTCTAAAGTTCCGACCCAGCGACCCAGCGACCTAGTCGCCAGGTCGCATTTTCCCCTGGTTTTCTAAATTTGCGATCTAGCGACCCAACGACCTAGTCGCAAGGTCGCAAGGTCGCATTTTCATACTTTTTCACGATTCACGACCCTGCGACCCAGCGACCTAGTCGCAAAGTCGCAAGGTCGCATGTTGGCTATTTCCTCTCAAACTGCGACCCCGCGACCCAGTAGGCCATTATTTCAAATTTCGTTTGTGCCCCAGCTTTGACAAATTGTAATTGGTTTTTATCATCATGTCGTTCTTATCATGGGATTCCTTCATGAATTTGACAGGTGAACTTGAAGCAGACGTGGAGTGTATACCTGTTCTCTCGAATTCTAGCGACATGGAACCCCCAGTGTCCCGGAAGAAGGACAAGCAAGTGGTGGAAGAAGATATAGACACAGACATGCAAATTTCCCCACCGCCGATATACAGAGCTACACTTTGCACCTTTGCAAAAGGGGACAGCATGCGATGGTACCAAGTATATCATGAGTTCACCATACCGGAAGTGGAATTTCCAGAAGATCTCCCAGACCGGGAAATATACATAAAAGTCAAAAGGTCCAAACTGCATCTCACAGGGGCGCATCCGGCCATATTCCCGTGTCCCGAAATGATAGACTGGATCATACAGAAAATAGATCCCAAAAGGTTTGTGATCCAAGACAGCGAAGGCAAGGCTTTCTCAACGCTCGTAGGCTCGGACGCCCATGTGTATTACTCGTTGCCTCAACCGGAAGAAAACTTTACCCAAGGATGGGCTCTTGCCCATGCAGTCCCTGTAGTTGACACTATCAGGCAATGGTGGGCGGAACCTGACAAATTCAAAGTCAAGAAGGACCAAGAATATCCAGTGGCCAGCCTGAGAAAAGTATATAAATTAGTAGCCGCTATGCTCTACAGATTGTACGGGCGCCCGGACGCCACTACCTTCAACGGCACATGGGCTACTATCATGGAACATGTAATGGTGCATGGCACTCATTTCAACTGGGCTAATATATTGATGACCTCAATGCAAACAAACTTATCTTCGGCATTGGCCCCAGAGGAAGGAATGCCTTCTGAGTTCTATATGGCCTTTTATCTGTTGGATGTCGTCTTTGCGCGGTTTCATTTTGAGGGATTGGCACATAAATGGGATTCCACACAGACCCGTGCAATTCATATGCAAACCAAAGTGTTCTGGGAATCCAGGTACAAACAGGATATAGAACCAATTTCTCAGATATTCATCCCTACTCTATTCCGGAAATTATTTGGCCAGGACGCCCCTTGCATGTCTTGGCGAGCTAGGGAGACTCTAGGCCAAGTGGCGCATTGGTTTCCATTCGCTGAATATACTATCATCCGAGTCTTCGGCACATTCAAGACACCACATGCTTTGCCTCGCTTTGTTACAGACAAGGTGCTCATGCAAGAGATATGTTTCCAAATGACCTCGGGTTTCTCCAGTGTCCTGTCCAAAGGGAAGAAGAAGCCTTGGCCCGCTCTACCCCTTACTATCGGTGCCTATACGGTTAAACACTTCAGAGAGGTAGGGGCTGAAGGAGAAGAGATTAAAATTTATCACCTAAGGACTTTGGAGTACCGAACATACGACCCAGTAAGGATAGTTCCCGAACATTGCAAGAAGGTAAAATTCAAATGGAACTACCAACATGTAGAACGCCCGGAAGAAGATGAGAGAAGGAACTAGTACAATGCCGATAGACAACTCGCTCCAGGGGCTGACTCTGGCCAGGAGGATCAGGATGACCAAAGCTTGGAGGACAGGAGCTGTAAGTTAGGAGGTGCTTCTTCCTCTCTAGCTAAAAAGCCCCGGACCAGCACAGGGCCTGACACCTCTTCCCAACAGAAATAAGTAGAGGCCAAAGCCCAGCAGGAGAAAGAAAAGAAGATAAAGGAGGACGAGGAGAAACAAAAGAAGAATTCAAAGTCAAATCAGAAGAAGAAGCAGGCCGGGGAGGCCAGAAAGGAAAAACAGGAAAAGGAAGCGTAGGCTGCAGCAGAACGGGCACTCAAGGAAGAACTTAACAAAGCTGAAGCTGAACGCCAAAAGAAAGCAGACCAAGCTGCCGCAGCCGAACGAAAGAGGAAAGCCGAAATAGAAGCAGCAGCAGAAATAGAACGCAGGACGAGGGAAGAGCATGAAAAGGCAAAAACCGAGCACCAACAAAGGGAAGAAGAGGAAAGGAAGAAAAGAGAAGAGGAGGAAAAGAAGAAGAAAGATGAAGAGGATGAATTGATAGAAGATATCGACATGTCTCCCCTAGAGGTCCCTCTAAGCGGTACAGGAACCATTCTCTCTGATGTTGATTCCCCCCAGGGGCAGGAAGAGGAGGTCTTCGACCTAACGAGGCTCACATTCGACCAATTCTCTTTCAAATTTTGGCAAGAGAAGAGAAGGTCCATGGCACAAAGTCCTTCCGTCGCATCCACGGTCGCAACTGAAAAATACATATTCCTTGATACTAGGACTAACCCCGTGATGATAGCATCAGCAGGCACTGCTTTCGCCGCGGCCACGGAAGAGAATTTCACCAGATCGAGTAGAGAAATCATTTCTATACGAAACAGACTAAGAGCAGCGGAGCAGCGGGAGAAGAAGGCAGAACAGGAGAGGTCGGTGTTGGAAAAAGAGATGCAACAACTCCAAAACAAGGCTCCCCCAGTCAATGAATTTCCACTTGCCGTTATGAAAGAATGCGATGTATTAGAGATGACCATGAGGCAGGTGTATGGGGAAATTCTCACCATAAAGCAAACAGTCGCCCCATTGGTAAGAGCACGAGCAGAAACTAAGCAGAAGCATGAGCAGCTCAAGGAAGCCTCGATTGCTTTAGATAAAATGATGAACTGGACAGTGCAATACCCTTAAGTTCCCGAGCATTTGCCTAAGAAGGATTGGATTCATACACAAGATGCCAAAGTCCAAATCCAGATGAAGATGCAATCCAAGGACAAGCTATCCAAAGATTTGGACAAAGTAATGTCTTCATACGACCACCTGATCAGCGGCATAGACTCAATGCACACTCTCCACCACATTCCTTCGCTAGGGGCATTGGACGAAAGTAAGACCTGGGAACAAGTAGATCAAGAAATACAATCATTCCTACAACCTATCAAGCAAGCTGCTGCCGCCCCGGAGGTCGCAGCATCACAAGAAAATCTGGTTCAGTTGCTTGTCGTGCCAGTACAGATTTACACCAAGCTCGCCTCCCTTTCAAACTAGATCTCCCAGAAGAAAGAAACTCTAATCCCGAATTCTCTGGAGTGCATGCATTGGTTGAAAGAGGAGGTCCCTCTAGTCTCTCCCATAGCAGCAGAATACCAGACCTGGTGAGACTTCCTCAAAGGAAAGCAGATTGATTTTCCTGATCTCTCTATTGCACGCCCACCTCCATGACTCAGTATCACTAGGTCGCAGGTCGCACTGTTCACTAGGTCGCAGGTCGCACTTCTCCCTAGGTCGCAGGTCGCACTGCCAAATAGGTCACAAGTCGCACTCACTGGCCAGATCGCAGGTCGCAATTTTCTCCCAGGTCGCAGGGCAACTCAACCGGCAGGCAGGCGAAGAGTCTGGGATCCCAAAGGGCAATTTTGATCTATAAAAACCCTCCGAGGAAAATGTAAAGGATCTTCTTTTTGGCACTGAAAAGCTACTGAGCATTGTATTTGAAGAGAACACTCTTTTGGCATATGAATACAAATACCTGTTGAAACTCCTTTTGGATCTGATGTGTTTTGCTTGGTGAATACTACGAGTATTTCTTTACAGTTTCAGAACGTCTTTTGATTAATGAAACTACACTCTTTAATGGTATCATCTATGCATCTTGGTTATCTATATATGTGCTAGTGATGTATAGATTAATTGCTTACTGAATGGATGTTAGTGACTTTGTTTATTAGCATTTCATTTTTACCTTTCAGAAAGTAAAGGGGAATCTCGCCATAAAGAACTCTTTCTTTTGTGGTCAGAATCGCCTACAAGCATAACCCTATAGATTTGTTGTTGACAACATTTCCTTTAGTGTGTATGCTTTATTATCTATCTTGCTACGCGTAGTGTTATATACATGTTTAATGCATCAAACCTTGTATTTTGTATCATGTGAATAAGTGTGTGTCCGCAGGTTCGAGAAAGTTCTTTTAAGACCAAAGGGAAGGTGACTGAAGCGGTAGTCGGACCCACACCCCGGACGGGATCCCCATTCCAAACGATTCAAGGTCTAATTGGAACTTTCTACCGGGGAGATCCCCTACTGTTGGCTGGACTATTTTGCCCGTCAACAGAAACTCGATTTAACCAAAATGAAGAATGACCCCATTGTACACAACCCTACATGGCCTCCCATGCCCACGAAGCTCCCTTTGGATATTCCAAAGTTTGAAGGAAAGTAAGCGAAAGACCCAGGTAGTCATGTGATGACCTTCCACCTGTGGTTCTCACCGAGCAGTATCATTGACGAGACTATTCGATTGAGACTATTTAAATGCACTCTGATAGGAGTAGCCACCAAGTGGTATGTGGAGCAGCTACACATGGAACCTTTAGCACCCTCACCACTAGGGAAAATTTTAAGAACCCCCCAAAATTTATATATATAATAAATGGGCGAATCCCCATGATACATAGGAAAAATGGAAGGCGATTTTATTAATAATATAATATGTATATATAATTTTTTGGTGAATCTCTCACGAGATTATATTATCTTGTAAAATCATGGCGAATCACCAGTGCAAATGGAAAATCACTACTACAAAATGGTGAATCGTTGTCTAGTGGAGTTCGGGGTGTTGGTTCCAATGACGATATGGTAGTTGAACCAGGAGTAGAAGGAAGAGAACCACTGAGACCAAGCATGGCACATGGTGACTCGTGAGGGAAGTAGTTCTCATGCAGTTTGGAAAACGCGTTCTTCCAGTTCTCCTAAGTGTAGTGTTGTTTCTCATGCTACTACTAGCACTGATATTGAGGTTGGAGAGGAGTTTCAACAAATTTGGATCTTTGCATATCATTTGTTTCAACAATCCTCCAGCACAAAGGCCCATGCCTCTGCTGATTTCTTCAATGATCAAAACAAGTCGAAAAAAAATTAAAATGCCAATAACTAATGAGGAGAGTCAATACGACAATCCCAACACACCTCCAAACCGACAGTTGTGTCTCACTGTCTGCTACGCACATCCAAACCAACTCAGCTGATGGCAGAATTTACAAATACCTGCAAATTCCATACATGGCACCGAAGTGGAAAGGGAGTCTAATTTTTATTGTTGTAAAGGATGGTATAAATATAAACATAAAATAGTGTCAAAACACTAGCCATTGTCATGCACTGTTGCTTGAGTCATTGTCATGCAGTATTGCTTGAGGCAGTATGCCTAACAAGAAATGAAATGATTTTCCAATTTAGGTAAATGATAAATTTCGATTTACTTACGAAAGAATCCAGTAACCCAAAAAAAAAAATACTTACCCTGATTTCATCCACCAATATAGATTTTTTTATAATTCTATAACTATTACTTTTTCATGCCATATTATTCTTCACTAATGAATTGCCATTACAATTTTCATAGCTCTCACAGCTTTAAAGATCCTAGCTTGAGATGGATAAAAAAATGGTAAAATATTATTCACTGATGAATTGTTATTGTAATGGATCTCTGTTACTATTTTTATAGTCATTCATAAATACATGTTTGTAATCCATGTATAAACCTCTCACTGGTTATCATATCCTGGCATGAGATGGATTTATCTTTCATTGTTCTTTCTTTTATTGTTCTTTCTTTTAAGAAGACTTAACAGAACATAGCTTAAGATGGATTTATCTGGTTTCTTTAAATGTTCTCTCTTAAGAGAATCACATTCAAATTTATTTTCATTCTTCTCTCAGTGCAACTGAATAAAATACTTCAACAAGCACTAGACAAAAAATGAAATTGGTAAACCAGTCAATTGCTTGAGAAATAACATGCAATTCCAAAAGGGAAAATACATCTTCATTTCACAGGAAATTAAGTCCTGCATGTATCTGGTCAGACTAATTCACATACAGAAAAAGAGACCTTCAATCCATTATAATTCATGGTCTGCATATGTGAAAAAAGACAGAATTTGTTACTGGTTTTGTCGTGGTGTGAGATCTGCAGGATAAAGAATTCCCTTCTTGTGGTCTTTGTTGAAGTGGGCACATAGCATCAATTCTGTTATGATGTTAACAACCGTAGAGTAGTGCCACAAAAACTCAGTAGTTACCATGAATTCTTAGAGTAATGCCACTGCATAGCAATTTGCAGTATATATGTTTTTCATGCCATATAAGCAGCGCTAAGGCGACCTTACAAGTGGAAAAGAGGGATACATGAATTTGAACATTGAGTATATCAAAGACTAGGTACATGAACTTGCAGAAGAACATCCCCTGGACTGCCACGTGTTATAAGAATTGAAACTTTGACACTTGTGGTCAACAATGTGAAAATTTACTTCAGAAGTTACGCCATAGTCATTGTATAATATCCAAACCTGCTCAAAAGACCAATGAGAAAGTGGTCAGGTATTCTCTCACGCTACTAATGGGCTCTAAAATATTCCTCCAAACCATACCAAATGAACATCAGACATCTTACCATTTTGTTCTAATAAGCTTCAGGCATTGGAGTCAAAGAAACTTACATGATAAAAGAAATTTATCAGAATCCACTCAAGGAACTTAAAAATGCAATTGTCATTTGACGAAAGCAAGTTTCAAATATGAGAAATCAAAATTAGCAAAAATACATATAATAAGACACTCTTTATAGAACCCATTACAAGGTGATTTCAAGATGTTCATCTTGTCATATATCGTAATGATATAACAACAAAATAGCTACCTCTCGGTCAATTTTCTCCCATACTTCAGACATATCACAGACAGATTTGGAGCACAATGGACAAGCAAATCTGCAAAAGAGAAACAAACATTTAAAATGGCAAGATGCTTAAAATAAAATTAAAGTTGCGCCAAGCTGTGACCACAGATGGCTAGAGAAGGTACCATCAATGGGTATATAAGTGCAAGTATATCTAGAGTTCTGTGATACTATAGATAGATAGACTAGAAACAAGTATAATATGAAATTATAGACAAATGGAAAATCTCAAGAGGTTGTGAGCCAAAGCACAAAACAGGCCACATATCAAACTTATTGAAGATGCTCGTGCATCTCTTTTAAGCAATGCAATTATGAATGTGAATAGTATGACCACAAGGCAATACGTTGATAACCTTTGTAGATTCGAATAAATATTTCAAAGGAGTCAACAAACGAGGTTTTAGATATCCAAATAACTTCAGTCTAAAATTTAAATTATGCTTTAAAAAGAAAACTACAATTACTACACTACGCAGATAAGTGTGAACTACCTCAAAACACAGGGTAGTTGTGGATTGTGGTGCATTGCTTTTTCCACACAAGGGTGGCAATCCTTCAAGAGGATAGAGTTGCAACATCCTAGAAAAAGATACATGAGAAAATAAATCATTCTCACACTACAATGAAACAAGGGAAGAAGTGGTGATAGTCTGAGAAGAAGCAGTGGTAATTTGAGAAGTCATAAAGAACATACCACATTTGTAACAGTGGAAGAATTATCCTTGCCACCAGTTCTGAAAGCCAGTACAACTAGCTAAAGTCAACTGCAAGAAATACATATAAATACATTTCACAATAGCATGAAAGATTACTATACTACAGAGAAAGAGACATCAGATGCATAAAGAGAAAAGCATACCTACAAATTCCACATCCATCGTAGTGGTATTGCTGTTTTGAGTCCTGGAAAAAGCACAATTAGAACCAAAAGCGTATACATCCAAACCATATTTTTATAATTTTGTGAGAGTAAATCTCTTTGCTTTCATGAACCAGAGCTATTAAACCTGAAAATCCATTAAGAACGTACCTCGTCATCAAAGAAATTTCATTTTTCACAAAATTACTTTCCCATACAAACACCACAAGTAACGCAGGTTTGTTGAACCTGCAAAATGGCAGTGCATAATCTTTTTAAAATAACTCAAGAAACATTATAGTGTTTACCTCTAAATTTTTTTCACATAAGCAAAATTAAAAAGGCTCAGCTCTTACATCTTGTTCAGTTCTACAAAGTGAATAGATAACCTGCAAACATACAAGAATAACTATAAATAACAAGAGCAATATACTGCAAACATACAAGAATATAAACAAAAGTAATATACTAATTCAGCAAGTTAGACATGATTTGCTAGATAATTGATCATTTATCTTTTGAAAATAATAAAAATTAAACCTTTACATATTTCAAATGTACCTTCAGAAAATATTATGATGTTACACCCTAAAAAACCTTCGCTAATTACAAGGAATACATATGGTTCAGAGCATTAAGACAAACATTATAATGAATAACATCCAACTGGAAAACAAGATATAACCTTACCTTTCGAAATTCATGGAAAGGTACATCATGTCTATCAAGTGGATCGACATCCATTGAATTCTGTTCAGATATGAGTTCAGTCCATACTATACCCTCACAAATGAAATTGGAAGAGACATAATTTTCTAGTTCTATTTTGACAAGGATATAAACCAAAGGCAACCGTTGAACTTGAAATAGCTACGAATACATACTTTGGCCTCATTATGACAATACCTACAGTCAAAGACGTCATTACAACATGGTGCCCTTATTTGGCATCTCTGACGGTAGTGTGAACATCTGCCATCAATTATCAGTATCAAGAAAACACACGTCAGTAAAATCATCCCTATATGGCACATTTTTCACGTTTTTGCAAGATACATGGAGATACCAATAAGAATATATCAAAATTGTATATAATTAAATAAAAGGTATAAATGCTACATTAAAGAACAATGTATTGAATATCTCCATTCTATTTCAAGGAAGAAATACCAAATACAGTATGGGTATGCATGTCAAACAATGTAGGCACTCACTACCTTAAATATTTATGTTAAGGACAAAAAATAACCAGGATGCATTCCTCCACATTTAAAAAAAAAATTGTCATAGCCCCATGTTAATGAATGATACTTTTGCACACACTTCAATTCCCTGAGATTCATTGTCTTAGTAGAAAGTAAAGTAAGCTGAAGAAAATAATGACACCCATAGAAATACTATTCTCATGTAAGCAATACAAAGAGGCCACTTTAGCACAACCTATTTTCTTGTTCTATGAGATCCACATAAAGAACACATGCACCAACTATAGGTTTCCTACGTTAGCAAAAGAAATAATCCACTCCATTTTTTTACCATTTAAGGAGAATGTCCAAAGTTTCTCCTCCTTCAATAGATAACTATAATTGGTATTATGAAAAATCCAAATCATAAATAAAGGTAGTTGATGGCCATGATAACTTCTCAGATAGTAAGTTTTGACACAATTTTGATACCATGGTTCAAACAATCAGATGAAATAATCCACTCCATTTTTTTACCATTTAAGGAGAATGTCCAAAGTTTCTCCTCCTTCAATAGAGAACTATACTTGGTATAATGAAAGATCCAAATCATAAAGAAAGGTAGTTGATGGCCATGATAACTTCTTAGATAGTAAGTTTTGACACAATTTTGATACCATGGTTCAAACAATCAGATGAAGTGATGTTTTATAGACCTCGTTGTTAGAGAGAAATTTGAAATAAAGCCCACTCCATTGAAGGGTGCCAACATAAATGTATTTTTGGCTCAAGGACACAAAGAGGCTACCCCATAACTTCTACTGGATTACAGGAACACACAATTGCTCATTATTCACAGAAAGTTTCGTTACTACACTAGTTCAAGGGTGCTATAAATAAGTACCGTGAAAATGTCGAGGTTCAATTTATTTCATTCACCTTATATTTTCATGATATGGGCATATTGGCTTCCAAATGTTTAGGTCAATGGAAATTAGCAATAAAAATTTAAACTAGTCCCTTCTCTTGGTACAGGAGATGAGATGTATGCATATTCCCACATATTTTTTATAACAATTATGAAATATGTAGGCATGCACTCATATGGTTCATGCGTCCATACGACAAATTGTTCAAATTTCGAATTGCATGCTCCAAGTGCCAATTTCACATCGATGTTGGTGAGGGAAGTAGCTGAAACTAGGGTAGCAACCATTAGAATTCGAGTGTGTTGGATCCTTGTCTTCTCTACCATCCTGCCACAGAATGAAAAAAGAAAGAAAATACTCTGCTACTATATCGCTTGCCTGATGCCATTACACCACTCAATGGTTACATGTGAGAGGATATTCCCAAATTAGAAAAAATGCGTTTAGCCTGGTGAAACCCAAAAATAAAAGAGCTCCATGAGTAAAAATATTGAAGAAAGAATGAAAGGAAAAATTTTTAAAAGCTTATTTTGAAATTAATGTATACTAACAACACAGAATTTGACCAGAAGGCTTCAGAGCATTAGAAAAACTCTCGAATTCAAGATTTGAAGAAAATGTAAAGAGACTGACAGGAGATTAATTTCAAATACAAATAATTGTATTATGGGATTATCTCTATATATATAGTCACAGAAAACCTCAGAAATGAAGAAAAACAAAAAGAAAATATTTAAAAAATCATGTGTAATAGTAGTGCATCTAATTCTTGTCACCCAGTTTTAATGAATTGATTTGAATCTAATTACTAACCCATATTGCATGCATCCTTGATTATGTGTATCTTTCACCACCATCATTGGCTTCATGTCAAATTCACACCCCTGAGAAAAATACCAAGGGCTGCAACACTCAACTTCCATGATTCAAATTCAAATCCCCTTCAAAACTCTGCCTTCTCACAATTTACTTGAAAAGAACACCCAGAATCAAACCCTAATCGCACATTCTACCAAGATTCATGGTCAGAATAGTAATGCACACCAGAATATCCAACATACCCAACATAACAAAATTAAGAATAGATTTTCCCCATTAAAAACCACCAAATATCGGACTTTTAAACCCACTACTCAAATCAAAACCACTCGGGGCAGCCCATCAAAACCGCCACGCTCAGCACAATAGAGAAATATAGCAATCAATAAAATAAATCTGTTGCTGGAACAAAAGTTGTTTAATTACTCACCTAAATTTTGGTTTCTCTAAAGCGGTGTACTGCTCCAATGGGCGAAAGACGTATCCTACTAATTTATTTAAATATAAGCAAAATATCTCAAGAATCGTCCACGAGCGTTCAAAACTGGTGGTTGCTTCCTTAAGGAAGGCAAAGGGAATTCGAATTTTGGACTCGGCAAATTTATAGCAAAAAATATAATTACAGTTGCAACCTAAGGGCCAACACCACTGCCTAAACTCCTCCTCGCGCGCGGTTTAGCTCCATGGCACTGGGGAAATGGGCTATCTTGGACCTTGGAACTCTAAATCCAGCTATCGTGGTCTGTCTCCCAAAACTAGTTTCCCTCATCAATGCATGCAGTTGTTGTCATCAGTCAATGCATCCAGATCTTGTAAGTTTCCACCTCCATCGATCTGACCTCCATCAATCTGGTAGGTTTGCACATCCAACATTCAACTTCCACGCCCCTTCCAAGCCTGAACCACCTCTCTGACCCAGTAAATTCTAGCAAACCAGTGAAAAAATGGGGTGAATCACTCCAACCCCTCCCTCCGACCCTGTAAATCCAGGTGAATGCCACTGAAATCTTCTCCAAACAAAGAAAATTGAGAGCAAATTCCATTTTTGCAGTTTTATGGGCATTTATTTTGGTGGGCTAATATTTAATAATTAATTATTTTTAAAATAATTATTGGGCTAACTTTATAAAACTATAGAAAATGGGTTTTATATAAAACATTTGCCCTATTAAAATTTAAAATCCCTTAAAATTCGCCTTTGGGATAAAATTCGCCCCTAAAATTTTCCTTGCTCGCCACCTTGTTCCTAACATATTTTTAGTTACCCATTCACCATGATTCTGGAATGGAATTATTGACACATTTTAGACAAACCCCCGCTGTCCATATCTTTGACCATCTCCATGAATGGAGGCGATGTCGTAGTTTATGTAAAGCTAAACTCGACAGTCGGGTTCTTTTAGATTTTTTCTTGAAAACTCTCACTATAGAGATTTCAAAGGATGTGGCACAGCGAAGGCCCATATCCGAAGAGGATGCCATCAACAAAGCCCAACAACTTGAGCTAATTTATACGCAGTCAAGATATATTTACAATATCCTGTTGAACACCCCACGCCTGCAAACTTATCAAGAATTGTCAGGCACGTCGAACTCTGCAGATGGATTAACTAGGTCATTGACCCAATTTTACCTAGGAAGTAGTAGTCAAAACCACAGTTACATGTATAGTTCTACCCAGAATGTACCTCAACCCAGTTTTCAAAGTCATCATATGCCTCAGCAAAATTTGACCAATCGTATCACCATGGAGGAGCCTATCCTCTGGCTCAGGGGACCCTGTACATAGAGAGAAACACTAACAGAAGAGATCCCCTCCAACAACCAGGTGCAAAACAAGGACTGTGTTATGCTTAGTCCCCAGAAAAATACCCGCCTATGCAGACCAATGCACAGGTGAACTTTGTGCAGCCTTCCCAAAACCAACCACACCAATATAACCAGGAGAACTACCCTCCTAACGGGGTGAAGAAAAAAGAAAAACACAAGCCCAAAAGGAATCCTGGACAGGGGGACAACAACCAGCAACATCTTCCATGATCCCAGGTTGGAGGCAACTCCAAATAGAATCAGAGGCAGGAGCTAAGCAATCCTCAACGGCAGAGAAAAGGGCCACCTCTTCGAACAAACCATTCTTGTTCGATATGTGGTGACTATGGCCATTATACTCACCATTGTCCCGATCTCCCCGAGCTAAAAAATCTACAGAGTAACCGAGGACAAGGAGGATCTTCCCAGCAAACAGCTATGATGCAGGAACCTTTCCCCCATCAAGGGACGATAAGCACTCAGCAACAAAATCTAGATGACTTTGGGAAAAACAGCCACGAAATCTACATGACTGGTGAAGAGATGTTTTTCCAAACATGGAATCGCAATTATGACACCCCACTAGACACTAATACGTCAGGGGCAAGTACCAGTGCACTGACTGCACCTTTGACCATTTCAAAGATGCCTATCGAACCATTGCTAAAGATGGTGAAGGGACCCAATAGGCAAGCAGGAAACTACTCCAAAGCATCCCATAATTATAATATCGTTTATGGTTTAGCACAATATCCCACTGCTATGTCAGCTTTGGAAGTATTACAGTCATGCCCAAAACAACAGAAAGCCTTACTTTGTGTGTTAGGTGCTATCAACCTTGCCGATACATGCCTAATGGCTTTTGATTTAGACAAATCCACCCCAGGCTTCCTTCCATGGTCGCCTTACAGATACCAGTGTTGGTCTAGAATATCACATTCACCGATGTGTCATTGATGAGGGTGCATCCACATGCATCATGTCAAAAAAATTTGGCAAAAGTTAGGGTCTCCCGAACTAAAATCTTTAGTCATCACGCTTAGACCATACCACGGTCATCCTTCGACCCTCGTCGGCCTCTACCAAACCATCCCAGTCTGCTTAGCCGGAAAGATGGTCCACATAGACATTGAAGTCTTGGATGCTCACTTGGATTATAGCATACTCCTTGGTCGGAGTTATATGTATGCCATGTCAGCTATAGCCTCCTCTTTCTTTCGCATTATGATATTCCCCCATGAGGACCGCATAATTACTGTAGACCAATTGACGCATAGCGAGAAGAAACCCCTAACAAACACGGATGTAACTCTACCTCGGATGTGCTTTCACGGTACCAAGAATAGGGACCATTTCAAACCGTCATTCATTCTAGGATCATTCCTAGGAGATCCTCCCATTATCCCTGAGTCATCACTTGATGTCACAGGGGCTCTGGTGTACATGATGTCCACATCAAGCGCCGAAGCTAGTTAGGACACGGACACGAGTAGTAGTGACACTCAATCATCAGTCACGATAGCCTCTCTAGCCTATGCCACTTCCCAAACCCCTTTCCTCTACCCCCCCAGATGGCTTCATCTCCCAGAAGGTTTTGGCAACACTGGTGTTAGCAAACATATCATTGGTAATACTAGTTTGGTATCTCGTCCCCCCTACAAGAACAAGAGCCATGCACATCACTGCCACAGGGTTGAAGCCCCTCAGTCCCAAGGAGGCCCCACCCATTCAATAAATGGTCGAAACCACCCCTGCAAAGGAAATTTCCATTGCAAAACCGGTGACTACGGCTAAGAAAATAGAGGAAAGAGGAAAGGAGATGGAGACTCCCACCATACAAAGGGAATCACCCGTCTGTGCCATATGTGACGTAATGGGACACCCTACCCATATCTACCCAAAGCTAGATGAATTAAAACCACTCCTTGGCTCTGAGACAGACATCGCGGCGCCATATTCCAGTAAAAAGGAAACTGCCACCAAAGGTAAAGGCAAAGCATTTCGTACCAATCACACATGCGCTATCTACAACAACTATGGGCACTATACCCATCATTTCCCAGAAATCTCGTGATATAGGGATGCCTTACCTGCTTTCAAGCGATCCTATCAAGAGGAACGCTCCACCCAGGCATCCGGAAATGAACCTCGTACCATCCTGTACCTAAAGGAAGAACAAAGGGCACCAGAAAGACCCCCAGTCATGCCCCCTCCTGTTATACGCTGCATAATGTGCGATGAACGTGGTCACTTCCTTGAAGAATGTGCAACCCTGGAATTCATCCATAGATGGTATCCTATAGAACAAGCTTACCATGTTGGATTGCGGGCAATGCAATTCACATGTCCTTTGTGCACTGACAATCACCTTCTAGATAATTGTCACTATATCCCCCAATTTCGGTTAGCCCTCGCTAGTTTATGCTCAACAATAGTTCACCTCTCCCAATAAGATGACATGGACGTGGAATCCACGGATAGCTCCACAGCCCAAGAGGATGTGATGAGCAGATCCATCCTATTCTTGTCAGCTAAAAAGTGACCAATCAGTGAACCCCTAGTTACCCCCAACCACTCTCTACAAAGAAGACCAACATGCATGTTATGCAAAATGCCCAATCATGCAGTCGCCACTTGCCCTGATTTATCAAATTTACGATGTTTCTTCCCTGCCAGACCACAAAATAAGCACGATGGGACACCCATATCTATGATATTTTACCTAATATGTCAAGGAAATCACTATGAACAACACTGTACTTATATCTCGTGAATTCGTCCCACCATCGATATGATTCATACCATAGAGAATAATCAAGTTGATACCCTCAGGTGATTTAGAAAGTACATGACTCCTTGACCAGCAACCCCACACCCACATGGGCGTGATGGGAAAACAAGGACGACACACCAACCAAGCATGACCCAGGAAAAGCCTAGGATAACATGTGGGCTATGCAACCGGAATGACCACCGGGTCAATCAGTGCAGAGAATTGAAGCCCCTTGCAAACATTTTTCGCATAGTCTCTTCTCTCCCTCAGAAAATTCTCTCTAGCCAATAGAAGATCACGCGTATCAATTGCAAGATTTGTTCACATTTTCACCATACAATTAAGTGTGTGCATCTCCCCAAGCTAAGAGAGGAAAGAGCAGCATTGAGTCTACACTCCCCCAAAGAGTTAGACACACCCAAGCCAACAATATGGAAATGGAAGTAGAAGACCTCCTCTTCTACAATATATCCTTTCCATGTGTCCACATCGGGGACAACCAGTAGTGTCGATTCCCATACAATCTACTATGTTGGCACAGTAATACCATGCATTATTTGCACTGGCCAAAATCACGCACCAGAGGTATGCCCACTAATGGAAACATTCAGGCACCCCTGCAGCAGACACAATTTCCACCCATATGAAATTGACCATCCTAGCGGGGAACCCAACCTTGTGCTTACGCAAACTCCCATCACAGAGATTCTTCCCCCACCGAACGTCGACGACACAGTTCACCATATACAATTTGTATCATCACATATCGGAAATAGGATTGTAACCACCCCTACATCCCAAGATTTCCACCTTATTCCTATCGCAAAAGATCAAGGTACCTTGCACTTTTTCATTGATTTCCGTAAGATCCCAAATTTTCATGCGGCTATTGAGCTCCTCGATGATACCTAGCCTCTAGAACAACACCTAGTACAACTAGAGCTTGTTGACGAAAGCTGATGAAAGTCACTGCAACACAATGAGGCCCATAAGAAAATGGTAAAAGCATCATTCGACCACTACATAAACCCTCGCTCATTCACCAAGGGAGAACTAATCCTCTACTATGATGTTGCGAAAGAAGCCCTAGGGCCAGGAAAGTTCAAAACCTTGTGGAAAAGACCCTACATCGTCAAACATTTCCTACGCCAGGGGCAATACATATTGATGGAACCGGATGGGACGTGCCTCAGAAACCCCGTCAACGGCCTTTACCTCAAGAAATTTTACCCATAAGGGCCAAGATGGCCCTTCCCTAGAGTGAACGTACACAAACCCAACCACTGAATTTTTTTGACCAAAAGACTTATTAAACATTCTCAAAGTGTCGCCATGGATCACCAACCTGAAATTTATTTCAGATTTGCTTATGGAGCATCAAGATGGTCTCAAATTTTAGCCACAGCTGCATAGGTCATCTATCACCCTGAGCGATCGCCACTCTGAACAAACGATGTGTGCATCAGTTCAGCAACAAACAATCAGGCAGAATATTTCGTCGTCATCAGACTTATGTGTGACGCCCTCCATCAGGTCATACGTCATATGCATGTCTACCTCGATTCCTAGTTAGTAGTGTCATAGTTAAGAAAAAAAATTGAGACAAGATATACACATCTATTTAGAAAATATTTGCGTGCAAAAATATTAAGCAGACAATTTGACTATATTACATTTACACATGTACCAAGGAGTCAAAACCAAACAAGTGATTGCACAGCTAACAACATTCTAAACTGGAATGCATCTCGAATAAACCATCATACATAAAATACCAAAAATATAGACATCCATCAGCATAACATCATCCATAAACTGAAACAGGTGACACAACATGTAGAGCCCACAAAAAATATCTCTCATATATATATATATATCAAAATGTATATGTCTGAGTACAAAAATAGTGTCCTTGACCCATCATCCAGTGCAAAGATACACAAAAATCCATCAAAAATAGGGGAAGCATCCTCATAATGAGTGATTTCCCCGTTTACAAGTATACTCTAGGGTGGTGCCCCCTCAAGAGGGGCACCTAGACCCACAAATTCTCTTGATACCACATCTGGAGTTGCCGTCACAACCGAGACTGGAACCTGACGTAAAATAGGCCGATAGTCCCTCTCCCGGTACATCACCGTCTCTAGCCAGACCTCCTCGAGATCATTCATAAAACCCAGAGAAGGCATCCCCTGGGTCAAGCAATCCACTCGACCCTTGGAATCCTCTAGAGCTGACACCCGAGCAATCAGTTTCGCAATGCGAGCCTCCACCATATCTGCACATACTACCTCTACGTCGGCACGAGCTCGCTCGACCGCAGCCATGATAGCGACAGAGCTGTTGCCCTCTCCTAAAGAGCCAGCAAAACCACCAGGTCCTCCAGCAACATCTCCTCCCTGCCCTCCGAGATCGCCCCTAGGTACCCTAAGAGGACCATGGCCGACCAATCGAGCCACAAGGTGACCTACCTGACCAACATCTACAAGAGTAACCAAAACTATGTCATTGTCACCAGCAAAACACATAAGCACATATATACTCAAATAAATGATAAAAAAATAAAAATCGTACATGTTGGCCCCCAAGCATAACTAGGAGGGAGACCCATATCTGGATCCCCCCGGAAGTCAATCCCTGCATATGGGAATGGCAAGAACATCTGGGGGTTCACCTCAAACCAGGCCTCTGTCGTGACATTCCAGTAATGCCCCACCATGCCTCCAACACCTCACGGCATCACTAGAGCCCAACTCCTCATATGAGTCTCCCATGGCCCCCCAGGAAGCACCGCCACCACTGGTCTCAACAACACTACCCTCTTGTACATAATGCTGCAAAAAATGCTAGCGTACGCAAAAAAATTTGATCCATTGTGGACCTTGTTGAGCTACGTCACCATCCCATCATAGCAAAAATGGGAAAAATAATAGAAGTGTCTGGACCTCAACCGGCGCAAGACTCCAACCTACCGGCCTGATGCTCGATGCAGAGCCGACGACCCTACAAGTCACACAATCACTACCAGAGCACATCACTTTCCTAGATCTGTCACTGATGCAATGCTGATGCACCCCTTTGTAAGAGGCACCCACCACAATGACGTCTCTAGAACCTCTCCAAATCCACCCTCCCGGAAAGGAGTGGATACCTCAATGCCTCACCATGAGGCAGTAACCCGATCACAAAATATACATCTGTCTTAGGACAGATGACCAGGTTCGTCACACACAACACAAACATGTTGCGCCTCCCGCACCAATGTTGGATCAAGTAACGAAGCAATCGGTCCTGCGATCGAAGAAGCTCATTCTCCATGAAATTCAGGAGCCCCAATAGCGCCAGCTGATGGTGCACCCCAGCATCAGCAACCAATGTAGTACGAAGCTCGAGCTAATCCTACTCCCTCCACAACAACCTATCATCCAAACAAGTACCCATCAGCAATAGAAAAAACATCAAAAATAGGCAAAACTCAAAAAATTTCTTACCTCAAACTTTTGTGCGCCTGTCCCTTAGACATGCATGCTAAGGGTGCACCTATATTTTCCACAAGCGCGCTTAAGGCACGCCAAAGAATGGGAACAAAGTGCTTAAATCGCGCTTATCCCTGGAAAATGTTCACAAAGGGCACGCTTTTGCCCTGATCACCCACACAATCTAGGGAAAAAAACACTCAGAATCCATACAAACCAAGTCTGTACGAACCCCAACACCATCAGACTGAAAACATTAAAGTGCAAGACGTCATGATATCGCTAATCCCTGGTGCTTAGGTTGACTACAATGGAAAGAACTGCTACATAGAAGCCTCTAACCTTCAAGAACTCAACAAGTACAAATGAATTGAATTAGGGCCATATTCACCTATATATCGCCCTTTTCAAAAAATTTGGACCATAACGAGAGATCAGAAGGTCCGTTCTCCGAACCATAAGTTGCACTGTGATCATCACTCCATAACGAACAAAGGCGATGCCACACATTTACACGCCCAAAAATAATAATAATAATAATTTTTCAGCGTCGGCAGGTATTCCCTCTCTCATCTTATTTTTTAAAGCTCATGAATTTCAATAATATTTTATAAAGAAGATGCTTTTACTTGAGGTAATTTTTTTTGTAGGAAAAGCTTGCAAACCATTCATAACTCCATCCACTGAAAGTTCCAAAGCAGGTATCATTCTACCCCCAACATGATAGAGTCCTAGAAAACTCTGCATATCCTGACATCATTTCTCCATCAGAAATCAGCCATAGGTTCCACATATCCAACCGTGTTTATCATCACCCAACCCTGCACATGGTAAACATCCTCGTTGGTCGGTAAAGCCTCCCCTCCATGGCACTCGTCACCCACTGTAGACCATATATCACAGTAAAAGTGATGCCATGGCCATTCCACTCTATTCTGGGAAGCACCTCATGCTCATCCATCCACCATGCATAAAGGTCAAGTTAAAACCCCCTTCCCGGACAGCCAGGTTGTATAAGCAGATCAAAAGTGCATTACCGCGCCTCACATTTGGCCCACCGTACCTCCACCAACATAATCCCATCTGCGATACTTTTCCATCCGCTTCATCAACCCCACACATGAGACCAACCAATGAGGCCCCCACCCTTAGCAAAACACCTTCCTCAGAACATCAATGAGCGAACAATTTCATGTTTTGGGGCACCCATCTCTGTGTTTTGTACAAACCAAACCCCATTATTTTATTCTTTTGGTAAGTGTACAAAGACCGCAAATGGTGCACTATGCCTCCCACCCTCTCATTCATCTTTTCTCCCATGGCAGTAGTCCCTGAACACCCTTGGTTAGAGTATCACACCCCCATGCACAAGAAACCACTTACCCACCTTGGAAGTCCTACCGACTCCAGGTATTTCCCCATCAGAAATAACTATGACTGTCACCAAGCTGCCTAGTACACTCCGACCTTGGGCCACTGAATCTCCATCATCATTTTTCAGTCACCCCTCGCCAACATTCCTATGTTAAACCCATCACATCTAGGTCCCCGACCCCTCATGTCAGCGACCCCTCATTCGGTTGAGGCTTCCTTTTTGTTGACTTCAACACCTATTTTCCAAAAAGGAAGCAATACCTTGGATTACCCCTCTCCATAAAAGAGGCATCCTTGGGTGGCACTGTGGGAGACATCATTGTCCACACATTTCATCGATCCTCCTGACATTCGACTACAATAAAATCTTTCATGTCAAGATGGTATCGTACCTCACAATCATTCCACTTTGATCAAATTTGTTGAAGACTCGTGCCTTCATAAGCGTCTCTTTTAGCG
Organism: Pinus albicaulis; assembly: GCA_034641835.2. Classification (NCBI taxonomy): domain Eukaryota; kingdom Viridiplantae; phylum Streptophyta; class Pinopsida; order Pinales; family Pinaceae; genus Pinus; species Pinus albicaulis. Next base: position 1,378,661,856 of record CM076581.1, read on the forward strand.
ATTCTTACACAGGAAGGTCCCAGTCAACACCTATGCATATAATGCGCAGCTATATGCCATAACAATTTTATGAATATGGATACCACGTTCCTCCTATTGTCAAAGAAAAAATTCCTCAAAGGGCTTCAGTAGTCGTCATCAACAAACACTCACTACCATATTAGTGACAGACAAAACATGTATCTATCAAAAATATTTGTTTAACTAGCCACAACATCACGAGAATGGGACATGCTCACCTCGTAGAAAATTTGTATACGTATTGTATTATATTTTATTACATGGGTCCTATAGGACATGGTCATTATTCGAATTGGTGCAGGGTGTTTCCAATTCTGAGCTTCACGCAGGTCTCTCTCTCTACGCACAATATACAGAAAAGAAACTATAATGTATTTCGACTATACAGTTCTTCCTAGACCTCACACATTAGGGGGAAACTGTTAACACTGGAAAATCATACAAGAAGAAGATGACATTAATTAATATCAGGTAGAAGGATTTATAGGGTTGTGTTTACAGGAAAATCTGTCTGGCCAACAACAGGGGATGTCCCCGGTAAAAAGTCCCAACTAGACTCTAAACTGTTTGGAATAGGGATCTCTTCCTGGGTGTGGGTCCAGCTATCGCTTAATTATCCTTTCCTTGGGTCTCAGTAGGACTCTATAAACATGCAGACACATGCTTATTCGGATGATACAAGACACATGATTGATGAATTAAATGAACATACAACACTATGTGTAGCAAGCTGAATTATAAAGCATGGGGCCAAAGGAAATGTTGTCAATAACATATCATTAGGGTCATGCTTGTACGCTATTCTAACCACAGAAGAAACAATTATTTATGGCAGAATACCTTTCACTTCCTTAAATGTTTTTGGTGATAACATAAATGTCAGTAAACAAAGTTATTAATATTTATTGAGAAAGCGAAATAAACTTAACACCATTAACACATATTTAGAAAACTATAATGCATAAATGATGTGATTGGAGATACAGTTTCATTAATCAAAAGATGTTAGAAACTAAAAACAAAATACTCATAGTGTTCACACATTGACCAACATCAGATCCAAAAATGGAGTTAACATATGCTTGTATTCATACTCAAAAATGTGTAGTCTTCTATAGAATGCTCTATATCTCTTTGAGTCCCAAACAAAAAGCCATTTAAAATCTCCTGAAGGAAGTATTTATAGAACAAAACTCACCTTTTGGGCTTCCCTGACTTTTTGTCTTCCTGACCATTGGGCTGCCTCATGACTTAGTATATTTTGCGACCTACAACCTCAGCCATTGTTGCGACCTGCGACCCCACTGAATTTTGCGACTTGCGACCCCAAGCAATTTGTGACCACCTCGCAACTCGGTGGAGGTTGCACAGTCAGGTAGTTGCAACAGTTGAAGCCTCCCTCGGATGTGCTATTTTGTGACCTTACGACTTCATTGGATTTTGTGACCTGTGACCTTTAACAATCTGTGACCTGCGACCTTTGGGAATTTGCGACCGTGACCCTCGGCAATCCGCGACCTGCGACCCTTGGCAATTTGCGACTTGCGACCCTGAGGGAATCTGTGACTTGCGACTTGGTCCATTTGAGACCTGCCACCTAGGGGTTACTTGCGGCTTGTGACCATGTGAAATTTTCAACCTGCGACCTCGGGCAATTTGTGACCTTCTCTGGGTTTTGCAGCAAGATTTATTTTCCTCCATCTCTGTCTCGTGAAAGTGACTAATTACCTTTGTGGTTCTTTCAAACTTTGAAATGATCCATCTTGTCTATCAAAGAAGACCCTAGCTTTGTCTCTACACACCGACCACCTTTTCCCTTGTCATTCGCCTTGAAGTGGTCTTCAACTGTAGCCCTAGTTCTCATCCTCATATGGACAGGGTAAGAAAAGTGTCATATTCCGCAATTGCACCCTTGTTGTTTTAGTCTCTACTTCATTCCCTTGGTATGGTGATGATATTGTTGGGTTTACCATCCATGGGATTTTCCTTTTGGGCTTCCCTGACTTTTTTTCTTCCTGACCGTTGGGTTTCCTCGCGAATTAGTAGATTTTGCGACCTGTGACCTCGGCCACTATTGTGACCTGCGACCCCACTGGATTTTGCGACTTGCAACCTTGAGCAATCCATGACCGCCTCGTGACTCGATGGAGGTTGCATAGTCGGGTAGTCACAACAGTTGAAGCCTCCCTCGGATGTGTTGTTTTGCGACCTTGCGACTTCATTGGATTTTGTGACCTGTGACCTCTAACAATCTGCGTCCTGCGACCTTTGGGAATTTTCCACCACAACCCTAGGAAATCCATGACCTGTGACCCTAGACAATCTGCGACTTGTGACCTTGAGAGAATCTGTGACTTGCGACTTGGTCCACTTGCGACTTGCGACCTAGGGGTTACTTGCGGCCTGTGACCTTGTGAAATTTGCGACCTGCGACCTCTAACAATCTGCAACCTGCGACCTTTGGGAATTTGCAACTGCGCCCCTAGGCAATCCATGACCTATGACCCTCAGAAATATGTGACTTGCGACCTTGAGGGAATATGCGACTTGTGACTTGGTCCATTTGCAACTTGTGACCTAGGGGTTACTTGCGGCCTGTGACCTTATGAAATTTGCAACCTGCGACCTCAGGAAATTTGCGACCTTCTCTGGGTTTCACAGCAAGATTTCTTTTCCTCCATCTCTGTCTCATGAAAGTGACTAAGTAACTTTGCGGTTCTTTCAAGCTTTGAAATGATCCACCTTATCTGCTAGAGAAGACCCTAGCTTCAGCTCTGTGCACTGACCACCTCTACCCTTGTCATCTGCCTTGATGTGGTCTTCAACTGTAGCCCTAGTTCTCATCCTCATATGGACATGGTATGAAAAGTGTCATATTCCGCAACTGCGCCCTTGTTGTTTTAGTCTCATCTTCCTTCCCTTGGTATGGTGATGATATTGTTGGCTTTACCATCCATGGGATTGTCCTGCATGAGACATTATAATATCCGTTAGTCTACAGTTACCTTTTAGAGGATGATGCCCCTCAACAAATCTACATGAGCTTATGAGCTTAAATGAAGTACCCAAACAAAATGCCTAATGATCCATGGTGAGAGGGCTTCTAAGAATATAATTAATGCACAGAGAATTTTTCATTTGAGTGTATGCATGATGATCCTCCCACACATGGTGTGGCTGCAGCAAAAGAATCTCGTCATGATGGTGAGAAGGTTCAAAGACTACAGGCCGGGTCAAAAAACTTAATGGCTAAGTGAGCAAGGGGACCCGAAATTTTAAATATACCCAAAATTTTGGGTGGTGTTGTAGTGGCTACAACAATTGGTGAACCACTGGTAGAATCCGGCATCTCTGTCAACACCCCAACAATAGTCTGAGTCCAAGAAGTGATGCAAGGGAATATTGAACAAGCTCTGAGGGTACCCTTGTATTATTTCGACCTTTTCGGATATGCCCAATCCTTGTGCCACAGCTAGGTCTCGTTAATAAAAATGCATCAAAGTGGAAGTTCACGGATTCCAATTGTTGGTTGATGATGTAGAGAGCAGAGCAGCAGGCTTATTATATTCATAATTTTTTAAAATAATTTTCTGCTGTTGCTCTGCTGCCAGCAGGCCTGGATAGTACCCCAGCGGAGTCACTTCAAGAAATCATAAACGTTGCTCCGCTGCTAGCGAGCCTGGTCAGTACCCTGGTGGAGTCGTTGCGTTACCTCTCTACGCAGGAAGCCTTTCTCAATCCTTTACCCTTATTTGTTCATGTGCTTGAAGCACTTATTTTATGTTCTCGTGGCACTTATTTTGCATGGGCAGATGAGGGATCCTGACTTATTTTACAGGAAAGAGAGGTTGTTTCTTTTTTTATAGAAACTGAAAGATATCTTGATTTGGGTTTGTCCCCATGCCAAGCCTTCATATCCCATCTACCACCCATAGGAAAAACATGCAAAACAAATCATTAATATGTTTGAGACTATGCTAGGCACAGGGCTCAGGTTACGGGTATATGCCATTCAAACACGTTAAGGTTCCCCACAAGCAACCAGCTCATATCTCCCTAGCTAATGAATTTAAAATTGTCATGTTGAGAATGCGACTTCGGTGACTTGTTCTGGGAGAAGCTGCCTTTTGAGGTAACCACCACGACCTCCCACAAACCATGGAGTTATTGTTTCAACAATCAGGGCAAAACAAGTAGAAAATATCATCAGGATTTCAATACATGCAAAGAGGTAAAATCAATCCATTCGGATTTGAAACCATGCAAAGGAGGTAAGAAGGCTAGTCTGGGGCGTCAAGGTTTTCAAGGCTTCGGGTTTAAAGAGGGCTCACGTAATGGTATGCAATGTACACAAATTTTCACGACTATCTCAACAACTAGTGCAAATGATGCGAGGAAGAATGCGTAGAACACGAAGCAACAGGTGAGGCTTTCTGATGCAATGCGATGCCATGTGTGAGAAAGATCAACTAGTTGTAGGTGGAGAAACAAGGCAAAGCACATGTAGTGATTATCTAAATATTATGCAGTAATACAAAAACTAAAAAAGCTTGCATGCAAAGATAAATGGAAAATTATAATGCATAAAACTATAAAACGCAAGAAAATACAGCAAGAATAATTCTAAACCATAAATAAAAACCTTAGCAAGTAAACCTAATTAATAAATTGACATGAAAAACTTTATTAGCATATCCTAGCTAGCCTAATCCTAAAATCCTAGTTTAACCAAAGAGACGGTCAGGTTATGTAAAATCAGCTTTCCAATGCGGCCATTGTATTAGTTCCCGCCCTGCAAGAACAACAATGTTCGCAATCAGAGACCGCATACAGAATCATGCACCATCAACAAGACTTACCTGAAGAGCATGCATAACAACAAGAAGGTCATGGCTACTTACCAGAGAACATGCCAGAATGGATTGTGCCAGCTGAATTTCACTTTCATCTTGATGAACATAAATATGTTTTTGGAACTTACAATCATTTATAAATGACACACATCCATCCACGCATAACCCTAGGTCTGACGGAAAATGGGTAATCCATTGCCTATTCAAAGTTATATCCACCAGATAGGATCCTTTGAACCAACCGTAAACCTCATCATGGTGTTGAGGATGATCAACTTGATGGGAGGGACAAAATAAGCATCTTCCAGGTGAATTGTAGATACTTGTGAATCCAAGAGCAGAAACCCTAATTTTAAAAACTGTATTTCGGCGTTCTCCCTGGGTTTTTTTGAGGATATGAGGATCTGAATCAACCTTTAGTGGAGGCTGAAATTCCTCACCGTCTTGAAAAAACTCTGGACCTTTGAGCGGGGGGCTTCTCGACTTTGATGGTTTGGGGAGATCAACAGGAGAATGGATGTGATAGTCAATTGTGGTGATTTTAAAAATTTTTGTGGGCTTTATATAAATTTGGCCAAATGTTTGTGCACTGATAGATTGACAATCCACCGTATCAGATTCTTTAGATTTCCCGGGATGGGGTGAATTGACCAGAAGAATTTCAAGCAGTAGAGAGGTTTTCAAAACATAACATGCTTGCGCCTGAGTGCAACTGGTACTAGCTGGGAAACAACTGAAAATATTAGAGGCCATGGCTGGTGTTTTCCTTCCAGTGAATAAATTAGGGTATATCAATTGTTTCATACCAACTATTAGGGGATAGGAATATGTGCTCAGGGAAACATCACTCGAATGGAAGACTCGCCCGAATGAGATAATATCCAATGTGGTTATGCTGAGAGGAGTGTGATGCATGGGAATCGTCATTTTAGAAACCCTAATTTGAGAAACCCTGGTTGGATCTATTTGAGGGGTTTCATCAGGATCGGAAGAACTTGAGGTAATAGCCAGCAGAAGCTGAATTTCTTCGATTTCCTGATAGTTCCTTGAATATTCAAAAAGCATATCATCAAATTTTGGTGGCTTCATATGGTCGACAAATAGATACAAATGACGGTCCTCAGCATCATGAGTGAATATGTTTTTAGATAAGTAGTGATCACTGGAGCCATCGATTTGATCAAGCTGGGTACGGGCACATTAGGCTTCCCAGGAGTTAACAATTGGGATGGATCAATAAAAGAGATATCTTGAGGTTTCCAAGACAGGAAGTCACCCCTTTGGTTGTTTAAAGATTTTGGATGAAAAATACCAGATCTAAGAGATTCATCAATTTTGTAACGTGATTGTGAAACACCACCCGCTTGCTTTTGATTGTCGCTAATACCAGTACCAGAAAATTTTGGATCACTTGAAGAAATTACTAGTGCGCAAGGCTCATGAAATAAATTAGAGAATAATGGATGAAACGATTCAGATGCGAGGGTATCAACCATGCAAGGACTTTCATCTCGCACATTAGTTTCATCCAGATAGGTCAATGATTTTGCATGGCTAGGATGGTCCAATATTTTTGTAAAGTCGACTTTATCCGAGACAAGAGTCAATTTATTATTATCATGTGAATAAGATTTAGGAATGTGTCCAAGGAAACATTCAGTGGAATCGAGATAGGTTTCATGAACCGGGAGAGATAATGGGCCACTATGGTTTTCAAGTTCTGATTCGACACGGTTTGTGGAAGATTCAAAGGTGGCAAAACAGGTTTTATCTTCTTGCACACATCTATCATTGCTCAGAACTTTTGAGGTCACAACTCCACTACACGGCAATTCAAGAGGATGAACGGCAATATCACAAATAGTAATACTCTCCTTGGAGGCTTGAATGTGGTCTGGACTTGGGGAGATGGACAAGGAAACATTAGGGACAAAGTCTAAATAGTTGGAAACTTGCGGGTCGTCATAGGGAACACTAGGATCGGGCTGGGTTGCTAATTATGATTGTTCAAGGGAAACAAGAATCACATACCTGAACTGTTCACTTAAAAATTTCCTATCAACATCCTTTTCAGGGAAATCAAAACAATAATGAAAAAATCTAATAGAGAATTCATCTAGAGATTCCTGAGGTTCCATTCTGATATCATTTAAATTTATTAACACCTTCTGAAAAGCGTACCTATGAAAAGCCTGTTGTAATTCACTGATGAGCTGCTCGTATGAATGGATAGAAGCTTTCGGAAACGTGCAGCACCATTGCTTAACGTGACCTTATAGAGTGAGGGATAAAAGCATACAATTCAACCCTTCATTGTCAATTTCGTAGCACTCACAAAAGTCACAAAAATCTAAAAGGTGTTTGGTTATGGAAACTCTGTTTTCACCATCGAATTTTTAACTGGGGCAAGTGATACATAAGTTCATCAGGGATTGAGCATCGAGGCTCATAGAAATTCGACAAACATCTTGGGAGAATGATTTGGGGATGAGCCATTACAGATATGAGATTAACTGTAGGTTCTAAGGGCTCGGCTTATCATCAGGCCCTCCTTCTAGCGCCAATTTTGTTGACAGGAAAATCTGTCCAGCCAATAGCAGCGGATCTCCCCGGTAAAAAATCCCAACTAGACTCTAAATCGTTTGGAATAGGGATCTCGTCCGGGGTGTGGATCCAGCTATCGCTTAATTATCCTTTTCTTGGGTCTCAGTAGGACTCTATAAACCTATGGACACACAATTATTCGGATGATACAAGACACATGATTGATGAATTAAATGAACATACAACACTATGTGTAGCAAGCTGAATTATAAAACATGGGGCCAAAAGAAATGCTGTCAACAGCATATCATTAGGGTCATGCTTGTATGCTATTCTAACCAGAGACCAAACAATTCTTTATGTCAGAATACCTTTCACTTCCTTAAATGTTTTTGGTGATAACATAAATGTCAGTAAACAAAGTTATTAACATTTATTGAGAAAGAAAAATAAACTTAACACCATTAACACATATTTAGAAAACTATAATGCATAAATGATGTGATTGGAGATACAGTTTCATTAATCAAAAGATGTTAGAAATTGAAAACAAAATACTCATAGTGTTCACACATTGACCAACATTAGATACAAAAATGGAGTTAACACATGCTTGTATTCATACTAAAAATGGTGTAGTCCTTCTATACAATGCTCTACATCTCTTTGATTCCCAAACAAAAAGCTATTTACAATCTCCTGAAGGAAGTATTTATAGAAAAAAACTCGCCTTTTGGGCTTCCCTGACTTTTTGTCTTCCTGACCGTTGGGTTGCCTCGCAACTTAGTAGATTTTGCGACCTGCGACCCCACTGGATTTTGAAACTTGCGATCTTGAGCAATTTGTGACCACCTCGCGACTCGGTGAACGTCGCACAGTCAGGTAGTCGCAACAGTTGAAGCCTCCCTCGTATGTGTTTTTTTGTGACCTTGCGACTTCATTGGATTTTGCAACCTGCGACCTCTAACAATATGCGACCTGCGACCTTTGGGAATTTGTGACCGCGACCCTATGCAATCTGCGACCTGCGACCCTTGGCAATCTGCGACTTGTGACCCTAATGGAATCTGTGACTTGCGACTTGGTCCATTTGCAACCTGCAACCTAGGGGTTGCTTGCAGCTTGCGACCTTGTGAAATTTTTGACATGCGACCTCGGGAAATTTGCGACCTTCTCTGGGTTTCGAAGTAAGATTTCTTTTCCTCCATCTCTGTCTTGTGAAAGTGACTAAGTACCTTTGCAGTTCTTTCAAGATTTGAAATGATACACCTTGTTTGTCAGAGAATACCCCAGCTTCGGCTTTGTGCACCGACCATCTCTGCCCTTGTCATCCGCCTTGACGTGGTCTTCAACTGTAGCCCTAGTTCTCATCCTCATATGGACAGGGTACGAAAAGTGTCATATTCCGCAACTCCACCCTTGTTGTTTTAGTCTCTACTTCCTTCCTTTGGTATGGTGATGATATTTTTGGGCTTACCATCCGTGGGATTGACCTTTTGGGCTTCCCTGAATTTTCATCTTCCTAACCATTGGGCTGCCTCACGACTTAGTAGATTTTGTGACCTATGACCTCGACCACTATTGCAACCTACAATCCCACTGGATTTTGCGACTTGCGACCTCGAGAAATCTGTGACCGCCTTGCTTCTTGGTGGAGATCGCACAGTTGAGTAGTTGCAACAATTGAAGCCTCCCTCAGATGTGTTGTTTTGCAACCTTGCGACTTCATTAGATTTTGTGACGTGCGACCTCTAACAATCTGAGACCTGTGACCTTTGGGAATTTGCGACCGTGACCCTAGGCAATCCGCGACCTGCGACCCTGGGCAATCTGCGACTTGCAACCCTGACAGAATCTGTGACTTGCGACTTGGTCCATTTGCAACCTGCAACCTAGGGGTTACTTGCGGCCTGCGACCTTGTGAAATTTGTGACCTGCGACCTGCAACCTTTGGGAATTTGCGACCGTGACCCTCGGCAATCCACGACCTGCGACCCTAGGCAATCTGCGACTTGCGACCCTGAGGGAATCTGCGACTTGCGACTTGGTCCATTTGCAACCTATGACCTAGGGGTTACTTGCGGCCTGCGACCTTGTGAAATTTGTGACCTGCGACCTTGGGAAATTTGCGACCTTCTCTGGGTTTTGCAGCAATATTTCTTTTCCTCCATCTCTGTCTTGTGAAAGTGACTAAGTACCTTTGCAGTTCTTTCAAGCTTTGAAATGATCCACCTTATCTGCCAGAGAAGACCCTAGCTTTGGCTCTGCGCACTGACCGCCTCTACCCTTGTCATCTGCATTGACGTGGTCTTCAACTGTAGCCCTAGTTCTCATCCTCATATGGATAGGGTACGAAAAGTGTCATATTCCGTAACTATGCCCTTGTTGTTTTAGTCTCATCTTCCTTCCCTTGGTATGGTGATGATATTTTTGGGTTTACCATCCGTGGGATTGTCCTGCATGAGACATTATAATATCCGTTAGTTTGCAGTTACCTTTTAGAGGATGATGCCCCTCAACTAATCTACATGAGCTTATGAACTTAAATGAAGTACCCAAACAAAATTCCTAATGATCCATGGTGAGAGGGCTTCTAACGAATATACTTAATGCACAGAGAAGTTTTCATTCGAGTGTATGCATGATGATCCTCCCACACATGGTGTGGCTGTGACGAAATAATCTCGTCATGATGGTGAGAAGGTTCAAAGACTACAGGCCGGGTCAAAAACCTTAATGGCTAAGCGAGCAGGGGGACCCGAAATTTTAAATATACCCAAAATTTTGGGTGGTGTTGTAGCGGCTAAAATAGGCTGAAAGACATTAGAGAATCTGGAAAGTATTTAAAAATATCTAAGGTCTAAGGAAAAATCAAGTTTGAGCAAGTCATAAATGCTTTTGCGTGCATAATCCTTCGTGAAGAGTGCCTTTGTGCACCTTTTGACCCAAAATGCGCGCAATCCTGGGAGTATCTAAAGTCACTTTCTGGGAACATAGAAAGCACACTCCAAGACAATGATTTCACACTTGAAGCTGCATAAGGACAGCCACCAAAGCCTCCTTAGACATCAAGGGAGCACACAATGGAATCATCCCCCTCTCTTGGGTCACCATCCACAATGTACCAAGAGAGGGAAGGAGGATTTGAATTCTCCTATATAAGACCACCAAGAGATGAAGAACTTGAGAGCACATTGATATGTTTGCCAGGATTTCCCAAGAAATACCAGTAGTGTGTGATCCAGAGCTCAGGATAGAGGGGACTCAATTGTTGGCCATCCAACAAGTTCAGTCCACCACAGTAGAGAGAGGAAGACTTTGCACCGAGGCAAGCTTGGAAGTAAAAAAATCCTTGCATCGAGACTTACAACCCATGTTCTAAGGGCCCTTTGGCAATAGGGTTAAAGTTTCATCCTCATTTCCTACCAGCACTCAATAAGAGGGGTTGAAGAGCCACCGTTTGGATTATTACAATTGTTTGACTCTATTCAGAGCTTTTGTTTATTTTTTTTAGTTTTAGTTTAGTTTTGGTTTATATATGCATGCTATTTCTCTATCTAGTATGTTTATGATTCTAGCTTGTTCCACTAACTTACTTACCTCAACTTATTTTTTTTCCTGTGACCAATAACTTAAGCAGGTAAACCACACCCCTTAAGTCGGTGTGATTTTTTACATGTGTGCACCAAGCACACTAACACAAAGGTGGTTAAAGATATTACATTATAGTAACTAGAAAAACCTTATAAATTAGATGGTTGGTTGATAAACCTGATACCCATCAACTCATAGTAAGCATCAAATCACTTACCCCTTGATACATCTCACAATTTCCACATTAAAAAAATCATAAAAATGAACTAAATGATAACTTTATTTTAAATCATCATTATTATTAATTGTAAAAAAAGTTTAATATATGACCTAAACATCAACAATATTCTCAACTGTGAATATATTCGCCCTACTTTACAATGGAAATTCTTAAAAAAAATTAATACATATATATACCCTTCTTGTTATTCAAGAATCAATGAAGAGTTAGCATATAGGCGAGAATGGACCTGGGGACTTGTGGAGACCAAACCACCACATTCAGCATTTGGACCACAACTTCATACCTATGAAAATTCTTAACTTGTTATGATACCATGGCCAATACCATGTTTTATCAATACCACATGCTCAATATAACATATGTTTATATAACATATTCTCTAATTAAATAATTTGAGATAAACTAATTAAAATTAGATAATTAACTTGGAGATAAATCTTAATCTATATCTTCTAATACTACTATAAATATCGAGACACATTCTATGTAAATTAAATCTTTACAACCAATTTAATAATAAGTTAAATTTATGAAACATTTCTAGGTTATACTTTTACCATCCATCTAAAATGATTTAAATTGTAAAACATTTCCAAACATTAAAACAAGTAATTCATATAAAAGAGAAATTCTAAGCCCTCTTAGAGGAAGAATGAACGAAAATGCAATCCATTTTGGTTTAAATAGTGGAAAATTTTCAAACACGAAATCAAGTAGTCGTACGAAAATGTTATTGTGGGGAAATATTAAATAAGAAAGAAATACATCATAATTGAATGACAAACGGGAGAAACAAATTCACATAAAGAAATGTACATGATTCTCCGTACATACAAGCCTCTCGGACCATCCAATTTATCTTAAGCCTATTTCGTTATTCTAACTTAATTTCGTTACTCAACCAATTAACGGTTAATAAGTAATTTTCCCAAAATTACATTATTTACAATTTGTTGTCATACTTTTAACAAACTCCACCTTGACAACAATTTTCCTAATCCCTTTCCCATGCCCATTCATCATCTTTTCTACAAGCCGAGAGAAGCGAGACACCATCTCAGCTTCTCTACTGTAACTGGCTTCGTGAACATATCTGGATGATTTTCCTATGTGTGGACCTTCTTGAGAACTACTTTGCCGCCTTTGATTACATGTCTCACAAAGTGATACCTTACATCGATGTGCTTGGTCTTGCTATGATAGGCTGGATTTGTAGCCAAATGAATAACGCTCTGACTGTCACAAAACACATTTACTTTCTCCTGCGTCCTTCCAATCTCATCAAGCAGACCTTTTAACCATATTGCCTCTTTACAGGCATCTGAAGCAGCTATATACTCTGCTTCAGTAGTGGACAAAGCAACTTTATCTTGAAGCTTTGACATCCAGCTGATTACTCCACCTGCAAGAGTAAAAACATAACCTGTAGTAGACCTTCTTTTGTCCAAATCACCTGCATAATCAGCATCCACATATCCGCAGATTGAACCTTCATGACCATCAAAGCTGATGTAGTGGTCACTTGTGCCTCTCAAATATCAAAGCACCCATTTCACTTCTCTCCAATGTTCTTCTCTTGGATTTTCCATGAACCTGCTGACAACTCCAACTGCATGTGAAATGTCAGGTCTTGTAGATACCATCGCATACATCAAGTTGCCTATCGCATTTGCATATGGTACATGAGACATATAATTCTTTTCTTCATTAGTTATAGGACTTAAATCTGAAGAAAGCTTAAAATGGGAAGCTAATGGAACATTAACAGGTTTCACGTAGTTCATATCGACCTTTTCAAGTACTTTCTTCACATTCTTCTGTTGTGATAACCAAAGCTTACCATTCTTCCTGTCTCTGTGTATCTCCATGCCCAAGATATGTTTTTTCGCTCCAAGATCCTTCATTTCAAACGTCCTAGAGAGCTGAGCCTTTAACCTGTTAATTTCTTCCATGATTTTGCTTGCAATAAGCATATCATCAACATACAACACCAGGATAATGAATATGCCATTGAAACTTTTAAAGTATACATAATGATCATACTCACTTCTGATAAAATTATGGCTCACCATGAATGAATCAAACTTCTCGTACCATTTCCTAGCGACTGTCTTAGGCCATACAATGATCTCCTGAGCTTGCAAACTAATCTTCTGCTGTGACCTTGTACAAAACCTTCTGGCTGATCCATATATATCTCTTCATCCAAATCACCATGAAGAAAGGTTGTTTTAACATCTAACTGTTCTAACTCAAGGTCAAGTAAATTTGTTAGTGCTAACACAGTATGAATAGAAGCAAGTTTAACTACTGGTGAAAATATCTCATGAAATTCAATACCTTCAATCTGAGAATACCCTTTTGCAACCAGTCTTGCCTTATACCTCTTGATACTTCCATCAACTTTCCTTTCAACTTGAAGACCCATTTGCACCCAACAACATTTCTTCCTTCAGGAAGTTCTACAAGATCCAAGGTATTGTTCTTGGCTAAGGAGTCCATTTCTTCTTCCATAACATTTTTCCATATCTTGCTATCTGCATCATCTACTGCTTCCTGATAACAAGAAGGTTCCCCATCTTCAGTAATCAATGCAAAAGATGAAGCGGAATATTCATACCTTTTAGGTGCTTTTCTTTCCCTTGTAGACCTTCGTAGAGTGATTGGTTGCTGAATTGGTTCTAGAATTTCTCTAGTTTCCTTTGCTTCTCCATATTTTTCATCATAAGTATCTCCTTCCTTTCGACTTTCTGAAAAAAGGTTTAGTGTCCAATTGAATCTTTTGACTTGGCGATACATGCTCCTATTCAACCTTTTTCAACATATGATTTTAAAAGAGAAGATTCATCAAATGTTACATCTCTACTAATGACTATCTTTCATGAAGAAGGATCCCACAACCTATATCCCTTCATTGAATAATCATATCCAACAAAGACACAACATTTCGATTTTGGATCTAACTTTGAACGTTGATTTCTAGGAATAAGAGCATAGGCATCACAACCAAAAATATTCAAATGCGAATAATCACAAGACTGACCCGACCAAAATTCTTCAGGAATTTTATAGTTTATTGCAACTAAAGGTGATATGTTAACTAAATAACAAGAAGTGGATATTTCTTCTGCCCATAACTCCTTTTGCAAGTTAGCATTACTGATCATGCTTCTAGCTCTTTCCATAAGAGTCTGATTCATCCGTTCAGCAATGCCATTTTGCTAAGGGGTATAAACAGAAGTTTTATGTTTAACAATCCCTTCATCCTTACAAAATTGTTTAAATTCTAAAGAATTAAATTCACCACCATTGTTAGTTCTTAAACATTTAATTGATTTGCCTGTTTTCTTTTCCGCCATTGTTTTAAATTGTTTAAAAACATTAAATACATCAGCTTTCTTTTTCAACATATAGACCCAAAATTTTCGGTAGAAATCATCAATAAACGTTAAGAAATATAATGCACCTCCATAAGACACAATAGGAGATGGTCCCCACAGATCAGAATGAATGTAGTCTAAAATTTGTTTACTATTATGATTTCCAGTCTTGAACCTTTGTTTACATTGTTTACCAAACACGCAATATTTACAAAATTCCAACTTCAAGGATTTCAAATCAGGAAGCAACTTGTGGTTCATCAATACCTGAAAACATTTCTTGCTCATGTGACCCAACCGCTGAAGCCATAGACGATAACCTTCTTCTTATTTTTCTGTACGATCGTTGCTTCACTAACTTGAGTGCTTCCTTTGAGTCTGTACATATTTCCGACCTTTTTAGCCTTCATCACAACCAAGGCTCCTTTTGAGACTTTCAGCACTCCATTCTGACCTGTAAATTTATAACCATTCGAATCCAAAACTCCCAAGGAAATCAAGTTTTTCTTTAGATCAGGTACATGTCTAACATCAGATAATGTTTTAACTGTATCATCATACATTTTAATTTTTACATTACCAATCCCAACAGT
Source organism: Pinus albicaulis (assembly GCA_034641835.2). Classification (NCBI taxonomy): domain Eukaryota; kingdom Viridiplantae; phylum Streptophyta; class Pinopsida; order Pinales; family Pinaceae; genus Pinus; species Pinus albicaulis. The sequence continues at coordinate 1,378,677,085 of CM076581.1, forward strand.
TTGACAAGATGCATTATTTCCCATGAATACAGAACTACCATCTACAATTTCATATGAAGTAAACCAACTTCGGTGCGGACTCATATGATGAGAAGCACCAGAGTCTAATAGCCAATTATCAGCATCTTGAGAGACATTACAGACAGGGAGAGATTCGGCAATTAAAACCTCATCAACCATACCTAGATCAACCTGATTTGCTTCCTTGTTATGGTTTTCCGACTCCTTCCGTTTCCAACAATATTTCTTGAGGTGTCTGAGTTTATTGTAGTACCAGCACTTGGCTTTACACTTCTTTCCGCCCTTTGACTTCGATCTGGAAGAACCTCTTGCTTTCTCCCCCCTTTCCTTTGACTGACCTCTGGCTACCATGGCTTTAGGTGCAGATGTCTCAATGCTCTATTTCCTTTGTACCTCTTCAGATAAGAGAGCACCCACAACAGATTCAAGTTTTAATAAATCGACAATGCTCAAACTGATTGAGGTTACAAAGTGATCCCATGAATCGGGCAAGGAACACAACAAGGTTATTGCCTTGTCTTCTTCCTCCATTTTTACTTCCATATCTGACAACTGGCAAATAAGCGTACTAAAAACATTTAAGTGATCTGCAATTTTCGTACCCTCCTTCATCAAAAGACTGTACAATTGTCTTTTTAAATAGATTCTATTTGTCAAAGATTTAGTCATATGCAGTGTTTCTAGTTTTTTCCACAACCCTTCAGTTGTACTCTCTCCAACAATATTGAAGAGAACCTCATCTCCCAAACATAACCAAATGGTACTGAGAGCTTGGGCATGCAAGTCCTCCTAGTCCAAACTTGTCATGCTTTCCAGTTTTTTATTTACCCCATCTAATGCTTTGTGCAACTCTTTTTGCACCAACAAATCCCTAACTTTTAGTTTCCACAAAGAAAAATTGTTTTTCCCGGTGAATTTATCCACCTCGAACTTTGCATTTGTCATTTTTGCCATTTCTTCCTCCTAGTTTTCCCTTCTTTCTTTAATTTCCGACTAGGGTCTTAAAAAAAATCCCCCCTCTTCTGCTAGAGTTTCAAGGGTTTCAAATTTTCCTCTCACCTACTAGTTTTAAAAAAAAAAAAAAAATACAATTTCTATTTCCTTTTCACCTTTTTCAACTAAAACTATTTCCTTTTCACCTTTTTCAACTAAATCAATTCTTTAGAAAACTGAACCCTTTAAAATAAACAATTTATGTTCAAACCCTTTTTCTCAATGTATTTTTCCCTCTTATCAGTCTGTTATGTCTTAAAAAAAATTTATTTCTTTTTAAAGGTCACAGATCACAGAAGCCTTCAAGAAAAATATATTTCATCTAGTCAGCCTCCACTTAGTTTCGATGAGCAGCCAGCATATACAAACTTGAGCAAATCCTTTGCAAACTCCTCGAATTCCAGATTCTCTTCTCATTGTGGATGGCAATGTCCCTCCTTTCTCGAGACACGCAAACAGATTCTCTTCTTATAAATTAGTAGAAATTCTTTCGGTAATAATCACATGCATAGGAACGTGGACGACATGTTTCGAACCAACCAGTGCAGTTCATCATCAGGACTATGTGAGAGATAAGATACAGACATTAAGTATAAACAGATGTAGAAATGGCTCAACTAGCCGTTAGGATAACGGCTAGTTTGACTTTGAAAAAGTAAATATTCCATTATTTATTTAATTTAATTAATTTTTATTTATTTATTATTATTTTATTTATTTATAAATTCTTTAATATATTTATACAACTAATTAACCAATTAATTAATAAATGGAAATTAATTTAACAAATCGTGGTGTATATATGTATATTTTCCTTATTAATTTAATTGATTAAATTATATAATAATCAATTATTATTAATAATTAAAAATATAATTAATTATTATTCATATAATTTACTAATAGCAAACTACCTATAAAATAATCAAACACTGAGTTAAATATATATATATATATATATATATATATATATATATATATATATTAAGCATAATAATAATTTTAAAAATAAAAATAAAAATAAAAAATAAATAAATTAGAACGAAAATAAAAATATAATCCATAAAAATAAATAAAAGCTGAAAAAAATAAATAAATAAATAAAAATAAAAATAAATAAAATAAAATAATAATAATAATAATAATAATAAATAAATAATAATAATAAATAAATAAATAAATAAAAATAAATCAAGAATATAAGAGCGGGAATCCGGCCACTGTGATGTTCTGTAGTCATCTCTATTGAGATTAACGGGCCTTTTCTCAATTTCAATGGCCTCTCTCAACTTACGATGATGGAAATGGTCGATTCTAGCAATGACCTTAGCATCTTCTATGCAAACATGATGGTTAGTCTTTTCTGCATGCTCGGCTAAGGCGGATGAGCGAGATCTTCTATGCTTGATATCAGCAGCATGCTCACAGATCCTTTGATTAATGGACTGACCCGTCTCACCAATGTAAGGAGTCCCACAAGAACAGGGAATGATGTAGACACCTTTTCCATCCCTGGGGTCAATCGGATCTTTAACCGATTTTAGAGAACTACGAATTGTATTAAGGGGCTTGAAATAAGAGGATACCTTATGCTTTTTAAGGATCTTAGCAATCTTATCAGTGGTACCCTGGATGAACGGAAGGCTGACACTGCCACACCATTCACTAGGCTCTTTTTTATTTTTGTTTTTAACAGAAGGACCTTTTTCCGCTTTAAGGAAAGCTTTGAGGCCCTGCAACATACTATAACCATTATTACAAAAGACATTCAACAAATGGGTCTTTTCCCCCTCAAGGTGAGACTCATCAGAGATTCTCAGCGCCCTAGTGGCTAAAGTGCTAAGGATGCCTAATTTTTTAGCAGGGAAATGGTGGGAGCTAGCATGAATATATTGCTCAGTATGATTTTTCTTATGAAAAAATTGATGGGAAAATGAACCATCATCATTTCTAGAGATAAGGACATCAAGGAAAGGAAGGCTACCATCCACCTCATGTTCCATGGTGAATTTTATGGAACGCGATTGGCTATTAAGATGAATGAAAAATTGATCTAATTTATCTTTGCCATGAGGCCAAACAACATAAGTATCATCAACAAATCTTTTCCATAACTTAGGCTAGAAAAGGGTTGAGGAAAGAGCCCTAGATTCAAAGTCCTCCATAAAAAGATTCGCAACTATCGGGGAAAGGGGAGAACCCATGGCAACGCCACAAGTTTGCTCATAGAATTCACCTTCAAAACTGAAGAAAGTGGAGGTTAAGCAAAGTTCTACTAAATGGGCCGTGTCTAGATCAGTAATGTGATTAATAACATCAATAGCCTCATTGATGGGGATATTGGTGTAAAGCGAAACAACATCAAAACTAACAAATCTATCATCAATATCCAACTTAACGTCCTTCAAATCCTTAACGAAAGAGTCGGAATCCTTAACAAAGGATTCAGTACGACCTACGAGGGGCTTAAGTTTAAGGGCTAAAACTTGGCGAGAAGGTAAGTCGGACCCCCAATTGTATTAACAATAGGTCGGAGGGGAGCACCATCCTCATGGATTTTTGGAAGACCATAGATTCTTGGAGTAAGGGGGTTGCTTTCAATCAACTTCTTACTTGAGGAGCTCACCATACTGTTTGATTTAATAGCATCAGCAACCACCTTTGAGACCTTTTTTAAGGGATTTTTGGCAAGTTTCTTGTAGCTCCCACTATTCTCCAAATTATCTAACATTTTCTTCCTATAATCATCCTTATTAAGGATAACAGCTGCACCACCTTTGTCAGCTTTAAGAACAACAATATCCTTATTATTATTTAAATATTTTAAAGCCTCAAATTCGAGCTTACTTAGGTTTCTCTTGGGGGGTTTGGCTTTCCTCAAGATAATCGCACAGTCCTATCTAATAATGTCCTTGGAGGAATCCGGTAAATCTCTAATACCAAATTCTATGTCACAAATAATATCATGAATAGGGATTTTCCTAGGGGCTAAGGCAAAATTGAAGCCTTTCTGTAAAAGATTATAAACAAAGGGGTCAAAAGAGAAACTGGATAGATTGACAACTTTATTTTTAGAGCTATTATTAATATTCATATTGTTATTATTAGAGCTACTATTAATATTCATATTATTATTATTATTTATATTATTAAATTTATTTTTATATTTACAATTATTACTAACATTATTCTTAATAGGAATATAAAAATTCTTTTTATTGATGTAATTATGTTCATTAATATTACTATCTTTATTATTCTCACTATTATCATTCTTAATAATGTTATTGAAATGATCGCTACCTATCTTCTTATTACATTTTTGATCTTTTATCTTGTCATTAATTACACAACTTTTATTAATATTATTAAGGTTACAATTATTAATGTTAGTCTTATTAACTAAAAATGTACTACCTAGGCCATTACTATTCGAATTACAATTCGTTTTATTAACAAAAGAAAAGTCAGGGTTGTGAAGATTCCCAAACGAATTTAAGCTTAAATCAGAATCGAAAATAATAGAAAGACCGGTACCTGAATTAGAAAGCTTCGATTGGAGGGAATTGGTTTCAATGGTCACACTCAGAACTAATTGTCCACCCGAGTCACCAGCACTCAACAGACTCTCTTGCGGAGAAGAAGACCTGACGGCAACATGAGCTGAATCATCGCAGATAACATGGATGTCGTCTAACCTGACAGCATCAGAAGATTGCTGCAGTTCTGAATGGGGAAATCTGATTCTCTCAACACGCTCATCCATATTATTGCAACTGCTTCCAGATTTCTAAGACATAGATGTATGCTGCCCCTCCCCTGCTTTATATCTGGAGATCTTGACATCGACTGCTGCTGCAGAATGAAGCAATGAGCTTTCGGGATCGCATTCAATCAATTTGGTCGAAGACATCAGATAAACATTGAGCGCATTGTCTCTGGATATATTGACATCAACGTCCGTTGTTGAATGATTCATAAAGCTTCAGGGATCGTAATCGATCCTTTTTGTCGAAGACAGCCGATCATCATTGAACACATTAGCAGACGAAGGTTTGGATCGGGAAGGAGATAGAGGTACACTTATTTCAGAACCTGAAGGCAAAGATGAATTGACAATCCACGATCGAAGCGCTGATACATGGTTGGCACTAACTCTGCTCGATGATGAAACTAAAGGTTCATTCGAATGCGAAGACCTCATCAGTAGCTTTTGGTATTTTACTATATGTTTCTCCTTCCAAAGAGCTTCCCATAGACTAGATTTGAGAGCCGACTTGGCATCGATTAAATTCCATAAGCTTGAAGAAATAGAATTGGACAATTTTAAATGCCAAGATAACAGCTTTCTCGATAAAAGATCAAGACTTCTTCTAACCCTGGAGATCTCATAACGAATGAGAGCAAGGCTAGCTTTTAAAAATATATTATGGTTCAAAGACAAATTGAGAGGATGTTTAATCTTAGCAAAAGAAGGAATGATAGAAGCATCTCTACATCTTTTTAGAAAGGTAAGATCTGATCTCAACTTAGATACCTGTAAACATGCCCGTTCGAATTGATGAATATTTTCTACCAAGGCCCTACCGAGCAGGGTTTCTATATTTTTGGAATCTAAACTTTTGTGATCCATCATATAAATTAGTAGAAATTCTTTCGGTAATAATCACATGCACAGGAACGTGGTCGACGCGTTTCGAACCAACTAGTGTGGTTCATCATCAGGACTATGTGAGAGATCAAATCCAGACATTAAGTATAAATAGATGTAGAAATGGCTCAACTAGCCGTTAGGATAATGGCTAGTTTGACTTTGAAAAAGTAAATATTCCATTATTTATTTAATTTAATTAATTTTTATTTATTTATTTATTATTATTTTATTTATTTATAAATTCTTTAATATATTTATACAACTAATTAACCAATTAATTAATATAATGGTAATTAATTTAACAAATCGTGGTGTATATATGTATATTTTCCTTATTCATTTAATTGATTAAATTATATAATAATCAATTATTATTAATAATTAAAAATATAATTAATTATTATTCATATAATTTAATAATAACAAACTACCTATCAAATAATCAAACACTGAGTTAAAAAAAAAAAAAAAAATTATATATATATATATATATATAAAGCATAATAATAATTTTAAAAATAAATAAATTAGAACGAAAATAAAAATATAATCCATAAAAATAAATAAAAGCTGAAAAGAAAAGAAAAATAATAATAATAATAAATAAATTAAAATAAAATAAATTAAATTAAAATAATAATAATAAATAAATAAATAATAAATAATAATAAATAAATAAAAATAAATCAAGAATATAAGGCAGGAATCCAGCACCTATTGATATTCCAACCGTCATCTCTATTGAGATTAACGAGCCTTTTCTCAATTTCAATGGCCTCTCTCAACTTACGATGATGGAAATGGTCGATTCTAGCAATGACCTTAGCATCTTCTATGCAAACATGATGGTTAGTATTTTCTACATGCTCAGCTAAGGTGGATGAGCGAGATCTTATGTGCTTGATATCAGCAGCATGCTCATAGATCGTTTGATTAATAGATCGACCAGTCTCACCAATGTAAGGAGTCCCACAGGAACAAGGAATGATGTAGACACCTTTTCCATCTCTGGGGTCAATCGGATCTTTAACCGATTTTAGAGAACTACGAATTGTATTAAGGGGCTTGAAATAAGAGGATAACTTATGCTTTTTAAGGATCTTAGCAATCTTATCAGTGGTACCCTAGATGAACGGAAGGCTGACACTGCCACACCATTCACTAGGCTCTTTTTTATTTTTATTTTTAACATAAGGACCTTTTTTCCGCTTTAAGGAAAGCTTTGAGGCCCTGCGACATACTATAACCATTATTACAAAATACTTTCAACAGATGGGTGTTTTCCCCCTCAAGGTGAGACTCATCAGAGATTCTCAGCGCCCTAGTGGCTAAGGTGCTAAGGACGCCTAATTTTTTAGCAGGGAAATGGTGGGAGCTAGCATGAAGATATTGCTCAGTATGATTTTTCTTATGAAAAACTTGATGGGAAAAAGAACCATCATCATTTTTAGAGATAAGGACATTAAGGAAAGGAAGGCTACCATCCACCTCATGTTCCATGGTGAATTTTATGGAACACGATTGGCTATTAAGATGAATGAAAAATTGATCTAATTTATCTTTGCCATGAGGCCAAACAACACAAGTATCATCAACAAACCTTTTCCATAACTTAGGCTAGAAAAGGGTTGAGGAAAGAGCCCTAGATTCAAAGTCCTCCATAAACAGATTCGCAACTATCGGGGAAAGGGGAGAATCCATGGCAACGCCACAAGTTTCCTCATAGAATTCACCTTCAAAACTGAAGAAAGTGGAGGTTAAGAAAAGTTCTACTAAATGGGCCGTGTCTGGATCAGTAATGCGATTAATAACATCAATAGCCTCATTAATGGGGATATTGGTGTAAATCGAAACAACATCAAAACTAACAAATCTATCATCAATATCCAACTTAACGTCATTCAAATCCTTAACAAAAGAGTAGGAATCCTTAACAAAGGATTCGGTACGACCTACGAGGGGCTTAAGTTTAAGGGCTAAAAACTTGGCGAGAAGGTAAGTTAGAACCCCAATTGTATTAATAATAGGTTGGAGGGGAGCACCATCCTTATGGATTTTTGGAAGACCATAGAGTCTTGGAGTAAGGGGGTTGCTTTCAATCAACTTCTTACTTAAGGAGCTCACCATGCTGTTTGATTTAATAGCATCAACAACCGCCTTTGAGACCTTTTTTAAGGGATTTTTGGAAAGTTTCTTGTATCTCCCACTATTCTCCAAATGATCTAACATTTTCTTCCTATAATCATCCTTATTAAGGATGACAGCTGCACCACCTTTGTCAGCTTTAAGAACAACAATATCCTTACTATTATTTAAAGATTTTAATGCCTCAAATTCGAGCTTACTTAGGTTGCTCTTGGGGGGTTTAGCTTTCCTCAAGATAATCGCACAGTCCTGTCTAATAATGTCCTTGGAGGAATCCGGAAAATCTCTAATACCAAATTCTATGTCACAAATAATATCATGAATAGGGATTTTCCTAGGGGCTAAGGCAAAATTGAAGCCTTTCTCTAAAAGATTATAAACAGAGGGGTCAAAAGAGAAACTGGATAGATTTACAACTTTATTATTAGAGATATTATTAATATTCATATTGTTATTATTAGAGCTACTATTAATATTCATATTATTATTATTATTTATATTATTAAATTTATTTTTTATATTTACAATTATTACTAACATTATTCTTAATAGGAATATAAAAATTATTTTTATTGATGTAATTATGTTCATTAATATTACTATCTTTATTATTCTCACTATTATCATTCTTAATAATGTTATTGAAATGATCGCTACCTATCTTCTTATTACATTTTTGATCTTTTATCTTGTCATTAATTACACAACTTTTATTAATATTATTAAGGTTATAATTATTAATGTTAGTCTTATTAACTAAAAACGTACTACCTAGGCCATTACTATTCGAATTACAATTCGTTTTTTTAACAAAAGAAAAGTCAGGGCTGTGAAGATTCCCAAATGAATTTAATCTTAAATCAGAATCGAAAATAATAGGAAGGCTGGTACTTGAATTAGAAAGCTTTGATTGGAGGGAATCGGTTTCAACGGTCACACCCGGAACTAATTGTCCACCCGAGTCGCCCGCACTCAACAGACTCTCTTGCGGAGAAGAAGACCCGACGGCAACATGAGCTGAATCATCGCAGATAACATGGATGTCGTCTAACCTAACAGCATCAGAAGATTGCTGCAGTTCTGAATGGGGAAATCCGATTCTCTCAACACGCTCATCCATATTATTGCAACTGCTTCCAGATTTCTAAGACAGAGATGTACGCTGCCCCTCCCCTGCTTTATCTCTGGAGATCTTGACATCGACTATTGCTACAGAATGAAGCAATGAGCTTTGGGGATTGCATTCAATCAGTTTGGTCAAAGACATCAGATCAACATTGAGCGCATTGTCTCTAGATATATTGAGATCAACGTCTGCTGTTGAATGATGCATAGAGCTTCGGGGATCATAATCGATCCTTTTTGTTGAAGGCAGTCGATCATCATTGAACACATTAGCAGACAAAGGTTTGGATCGGAAAGGAGATAGAGGTACACTTATTAATAGTAATGGCCTAGGTAGTATGTTTATAGTTAATAAGACTAACATTAATAATTGTAACCTTAATAATATTAATAAAAGTTGTGTAATTAATGACAAGATAAAAGATCAAAAATGTAATAAGAAGATAGGTAGCGATCATTTCAATAACATTATTAAGAATGATAATAGTGAGAATAATAAAGATAGTAATATTAATGAACATAATTACATCAATAAAAATAATTTTTATATTCCTATTAAGAATAATGTTAGTAATAATTGTAAATATAAAAATAAATTTAATAATATAAATAATAACAATAATATGAATATTAATAGTAGCTCTAATAATAACAATATGAATATTAATAATAGCTCTAATAATAAAGTTTTCAATCTATCCAGTTTCTCTTTTGACCCCTCTGTTTATAATCTTTTAGAGAAAGGCTTCAATTTTGCCTTAGCCCCTGGGAAAATCCCTATTCATGATATTATTTGTGACATAGAATTTGGTATTAGAGATTTTCCTGATTCCTCCAAGGACATTATTAGACAGGACTGTGCGATTTTCTTGAGGAAAGCCAAACCCCCCAAGAGCAACCTAAGTAAGCTTGAATTTGAGGCTTTAAAATCTTTAAATAATAATAAGGATATTGTTGTTCTTAAAGCTGGCAAAGGTGGTGCATCTATCATCCTTAATAAGGATGATTATAGGAAGAAAATGTTAGATAATTTGGAGAATAGTGGGAGCTACAAGAAACTTGCCAAAAATCCCTTAAGAAAGGTCTCAAAGGCGGTTGTTGATGCTATTAAATCAAACAGCATGGTGAGCTCCTTAAGTAAGAAGTTGATAGAAAGCAACCCCCTTACTCCAAGAATCTATGGTCTTCCAAAAATCCATAAGGATGGCTCTCCCCTCCGACCTATTGTTAATACAATTGGGGGTCCGACTTACCTTCTCGCCAAGTTTTTAGCCCTTAAACTTGAGCCCCTCGTAGGTCATACCGAATCCTTTGTTAAGGATTCCTACTCTTTCGTTAAGGATTTGAAGGACGTTAAGTTGGATATTGATGATAGATTTGTTAGTTTTGATGTTGTTTCGCTTTACACCAATATCCCCATCAATGAGGCTATTGATGTTATTAATCGCATTACTGATCCAGACACAACCCATTTAGTAGAACTTTGCTTAACCTCCACTTTCTTCAGTTTTGAAGGTGAATTCTATGAGCAAACTTGTGGTGTTGCCATGGGTTCTCCCCTTTCCCCGATAGTTGCGAATCTGTTTATGGAGGAATTTGAATCTAGGGCTCTTTCCTCAGCCCTTTTCCAGCCTAAGTTATGGAAAAGGTTTGTTCATGATACTTGTGTTGTTTGGCCTCATGGCAAAGATAAATTAGATCAATTTTTCATTCGTCTTAATAGCCAATCGCGTTCCATAAAATTCACCATGGAACATGAGGTGGATGGTAGCCTTCCTTTCCTCGATGTCCTTATCTCTAGAAATGATGATGGTTCTTTTTCCCATCAAGTTTTCTGAAAACTCATCTTGAGCAATATCTGAGATTCAAAAGCACTGGCCTCCCTACCTTCCGCTCAAAAATTAGGCGTCCTTGGCACCTTAGCCACGAGGGGCGCATAGAATCTCGGTAGGTCTCACCTTGAGGGGGAAAAGACCCATCTGTTGAATGTCTTTTGTAATAATGGTTATAGTATGTCGTAGGGCCTCAAAGCTTTCCTTAAAGCGGAAAAAGGTCCTTCTGTTAAAAATATAAATAAAAACAATCCTAGTGAATGGTGTGGCAGTGTTAGCCTTCCGTTCATCCAGGGTACCACTGATAGTATTGCTAAGATCCTTAAAAATCATAAGGTATCCTCTTATTTCAAGCCCCTTAATAAAATTCGTAGTTCTCTAAAATCGGTTAAAGATCCGATTGACCCCAGAGAAGGAAAAGGTGTTTACATAATTCCTTGTTCCTGTGGGACTCCTTACATTGGTGAGACTAGTCCATCTATTAATCAAAGGATCTGTGAGCATGCTGCTAATATCAAGCACAGAAGATCTCGCTCGTCTGCCTTAGTTGAGCATGTAGAAAAGACTAACCATCATGTTTGCATAGAAGATGCTAAGGTCATTGCTAGAATCGACCATTTCCATCATTGTAAGTTGAGAGAGGCCATTGAAATTGAGAAAAGGCTCGTTAATCTCAATAGAGATGGCGGTTGGAATATCAGCAGGTGTTGGATTCCTGCCTTATATTCTTGATTTATTTTTATTTATTTATTTATTTATTATTATTATTTATTTATTTATTATTATTATTATTATTATTTATTTTTTTATTTTTTTATTTTACTTTTATTTATTTTTATTTTTATTTTTATTTTTAAAATTATTTTTATGCTTAATATATATATATATATATATATATATATATATAATTTTTTATTTTTTTTAACTCAGTGTTTGATTATTTGATAGGTAGTTTGTTATTATTAAATTATATGAATAATAATTAATTATATTTTTAATTATTAATAATAATTGATTATTATATGAACGGAAATAGAAGTTCGAACTAGAGAGTGATGGCGGTTCAGGGGATTAGGGTTTGCAGAGATGTCTCGAGCTCTCGCGTCGGTTTGGCCTCTCACCAGGCTAGACGCTTCCAGATTAGGAAGAAGGCATCGGCTTGCGGGTTTCTGCCCAGGTATGACTGGAAAAGAGAGGATGCCGTCGTCTGGGTAGCCTCACACCCTGCTATCGACTCTACTGGCTTCGAAGAGGCCGCCTTCACAGCGTTTCGCTTCGCAAACAGTTTTTTTCCTGAAGATTTCTCCGATCTCGCCTTTGCAGATTGTCAGATATGGATCTGGCCCTTGAACCCGACATTTTGGCATGCAGGGTTTCCTGCGAAGGCAATCCATTTCGTATGGGTTGCAGAAGTAAAACACCAGATCAGTGTGCCTATGCCGAGGTCGTCTTTCAGCTTAAATGCTGCCGCCGTCTGGAGGGCGGCCTGCACGGCAAAAGCCCCAATCAGCCTTGAGGCTGCTGGTTCTGCAGCGGATCTCTGTACAAGTAGAAGCAACCCTGAAAACCCCATTAATCTTTCCTTGGGTGCATGTAAGCAGCGGATCTGTCCATTGAATCCGCCGGATCGGCCTACACAGGCTCCAAAGTTAGGCTTACACACTGACTGCTTCCATGTTTCTCGACCTACCTTATCCATGAGCCTGGCGAATCAGAATATGGATCCGTTCACCACTTCCCATTAGGTAATCTCAAATTTTTTCCAGATTTTTGTCAAATCTCCTATGGGTAAATCATACTTATTCTGGATACGAGTAGAAAACTCTGTTCTGTACCTGAAACAGCAGATCTGGGAATTGATGGGATATCCGGTCCCGATCCAACACCTAGTGAGTGGTAGACACTCCCTACAAGATAATAGATCAATGATGGAATATGGAATTAAAGCTGACTCGACCATCTCACTGAACTTTCGGTTGAGAGGGGGCGTTGTACAGCAAGGGAGACCAAGCTCTGCAGGAGGAGAAAAGGGGAAAAAAGCCACTCCTCAGCAGCAACCAACTGGCGGCCTCTCCTATAAAAATATTCTACAGGGTACCAAATCTGCAGGGCCACCGCCGGTTCAAGAAGGAGCTGTTCCAAGGCCTTACATCGTGGAACAGTTAGGACAAACACCTATTTACAAAATTGATTCTTCAGGAACAGAGGATTATGTTAAGACATATGAAACCCAGGCACTCATATGCCGTTTTAATTGTTTTGGGCCTAAACCCATGGATCTGTTCCATTGGATTTTCACACGCTGGACCATGGAATGTGACATTCACCTCTGTTCCAAAGGTTTCTTCATTGTTAAGTTTAAATCTACGGAGATCAAAGATCTTGTCATTAAATCAAGACCTTGGTTTTGGGGTTCTACAGGCCTCTTCCTGACCCCTTGGTTTCCTGATTTCGACCCAAATACCATGACAGTGGCCAGAATGCCGGTATGGGTGCGCTTACATAATCTCCCTCTCCACTTTTGGAGTGACCAGGTTCTGGAGGGAATCGGCAACAGTATTGGAAATTACATCAAAACTGACACAGAAAGAATTGAGGACAGAATCTATACTTTTGCTCGGATCTGTGTCGAGGTGGACCTAAGTAAAGGACTGCCGGAGAATATTATGCTGTCTTACAAGCAACAGAACTGGCTGCAGGGACTCGATTATGAAAACACTGCATTCAGATGCAGAATTTTTCGAATGCCAGGACACCTTCAAAGTTCATGCCTAGACGCAAATAAAGGAAACAATAAAAAGAAACAGAAAGAGAAACATAGGAAAGGGTGGCATTTCCCTCCTCCGGTCTCAGAGGACGAGGAATCTAAAGCAGAGGAGGATCCCATTCCCACTGGAAATAATGAGACTACCCAAGGACAAGAAGATCAAAGGAAAGAAACTTCAGATCAAAAGGACCCTCAGTACCACCAGACTCAGTCAGAAAGGACAAACGAGGATATAGGTGCCGGAGGAGTCAAACGTCATCACTCCTCGGACACTTCAGATTCAGACAAGGATACAGGACCCCAAATCTCAAAAAATCAGTTAGTCCTTGTAACGACTGCGCCTCCCGAGAGTGGAGGGCGCAAGGTCGAGAAGAAGAAGGGGAGGAAAACCTGAGCTGAGGGACAACTTCCCACGCTCTGGCCGTTGAGGTTTTTTTTTGAGCCAACTAGTTTTTCTCTGTTTTCTCTCTCGACTCTTTTCTCTTTTGGTAGCTTTGCTGCGTTGATTGGTGTGCTAAAGCACATGTGCCCCTTGAGGCAGTTTTCTGAAATGATTTGCATATGCTCTATGTAACTTTTCATTTTTATAATAAAAAATTACTGATTTTTTTCTGTGGAAAAAAAAAAAAATTGATTATTATATAATTTAATCAATTAAATTAATAAGGAAAATATACATATATACACCACGATTTGTTAAATTAATTACCATTATATTAATTAATTGGTTAATTAGTTGTATAAATATATTAAAGAATTTATAAATAAATAAAATAATAATAAATAAATAAATAAAAATTAATTAAATTAAATAAATAATGGAATATTTACTTTTTCAAAGTCAAACTAGCCATTATCCTAACAGCTAGTTGAGCCATTTCTACATCTATTTATACTTAATGTTTGGATCTGATCTCTCACATAGTCCTGATGATGAACCACACTGGTTGGTTCGAAACGCGTTGACCACATTCCTGTGCATGTGATTATTACCGAAAGAATTTCTACTAATTTATATGATGGATCACAGAAGTTTAGATTCCAAAAATATAGAAACCCTGCTCGGTAGGGCCTTGGCAGCAAATATTCATTAATTCGAACGGGCACATTTACGGGTATCTAAGTTGAGATCAGATCTTACCTTTCTAAAAAGATGTAGAGATGCTTCTATCATTCCTTCTTTTGCTAAGATTAAACATCCTCTCAATTTGTCTTTGAACCATAATATATTTTTAAAAGCTAGCCTTGCTCTCATTCGTTATGAGATCTCCAGGGTTAGAAGAAGTCTTGATCTTTTATCGAGAAAGCTATTATCTTGGAATTTAAAATTGTCCAATTCTGTTTCGTCAAGCTTATGGAATTTAATCGATGCCAGGTTGTCTCATATCTAGTCGATGGGAAGCTCTTTGGAAGGAGAAACATATAGTAAAATTCCAAAAGCTACTAATGAGGTCTTCGCATTCGAATGAACCTTTAGTTTCGTCATCGAGCAGAGTTAGTGCCAACCAAGTATCAGCGCTCTGATCGCGGATTGTCGATTCATCTTTGCCTTCAGGTTCTGAAATAAGTGTACCTCTATCTCCTTCCCGATCCGAACCTTCGTCTGCTAATGTGTTCAATGATGATCGGTTGTGTTCGACAAAAAGGATCGATTACGATCCCCGAAGCTCTATGCATCATTCAGCAGCGGACGTTGATGTCAATATATCTAGAGACAATGCGGTCAATGTTGATCTGATGTCTTCGACCAAACTGATTGAATGCGATCCCCAAAGCTCATTGCTTCAGTCTGCAGCAGCAGTCGATGTCAAGATCTCCAGAGATAAAGCAGGGGAGGGGCAGCATACATCTCTGTCTTCGAAATCTGGAAGCAGTTGCAATAATATGGATAAGCATGTTGAGAGAATCGGATTTCCCCATTCAGAACTGCAGCAATCTTCTGATGTTGTCAGGTTAGATGACATCCATGTTATCTGCGATGATTCAGCTCATGTTGCCGTCGGGTCTTCTTCTTCGCAAGAGAGTTTGTTGAGTGTCGGCGACTTGGGTGGACAATTAGTTCCGGGTGTGACCATTGAAACTTATTCCCTCCAATCGAAGATTTCTAATTCAGGTACCGGTCTTCCTATTATTTTCGATTCTGATTCAAGCTTAAATTCGTTTGGGAATCTTCACAGCCCTGACTTTTCTTTTGTTAATAAAACGAATTGTAATTCGAATAGTAATGGCCTAGGTAGTACGTTTTTAGTTAATAAGACTAACATTAATAATAGTAACCTTAATAATATTAATAAAAGTAGTGTAATTAATGACAAGATAAAAGATCAAAAATGTAATAAGAATATAGGTAGCAATCATTTCAATAACATTATTAAGAATGATAATAGTGAGAATAATAAAGATAGTAATATTAATTAACATAATTACATCAATAAAAGGAATTTTTATATTCCTATTAAGAATAATGTTAGTAATAATTGTAAATATAAAAATAAATTTAATAATATAAATAATAATAATAATATGAATATTAATAGTAGCTCTAATAATAACAATATGAATATTAATAATAGCTCTAATAATAAAGTTGCCAATCTATCCAGTTTCTCTTTTGACCCCTCTGTTTATAATCTTTTAGAGAAAGGCTTCAATTTTGCCTTAGCCCCTAGGAAAATCCCTATTCATGATATTATTTGTGACATAGAATTTGGTTTTAGAGATTTTCCGGATTCCTCCAAGGACATTA
Source organism: Pinus albicaulis (assembly GCA_034641835.2). Taxonomy (NCBI): domain Eukaryota; kingdom Viridiplantae; phylum Streptophyta; class Pinopsida; order Pinales; family Pinaceae; genus Pinus; species Pinus albicaulis. The sequence continues at coordinate 1,378,693,368 of CM076581.1, forward strand.
TTAGACAGGACTGTGCGATTATCTTGAGGAAAGCCAAACCCCCCAAGAGCAACCTAAGTAAGCTCGAATTTGAGGCTTTAAAATCTTTAAATAATAATAAGGATATTGTTGTTCTTAAAGCTGACAAAGGTGGTGCAGCTGTCATCCTTAATAAGGAGGATTATAGGAAGAAAATGTTAGATCATTTGGAGAATAGTGGGAGCTACAAGAAACTTGTCAAAAATCCCTTAAAAAGGTCTCAAAGGCAGTGGCTGATGCTATTCAATCAAACAGCATGGTGAGCTCCTTAAGTAAGAAGTTGATTGAAAGCAACCCCCTTACTCCAAGAATCTATGGTCTTCCAAAAATCCATAAGGATGGTGCTCCCCTCCGACCTATTTTTAATACAATTGGGGGTCCGACTTACCTTCTCACCAAGTTTTTAGCCCTTAAACTTAAGCCCCTCGTAGATCATACCGAATCCTTTGTTAAGGATTCCTACTCTTTCGTTAAGGATTTGAAGGATGTTAAGTTGGATATTGATGATAGATTTGTTAGTTTTGATGTTGTTTCGCTTTACACCAATATCCCCATCAATGAGGCTATTGATGTTATTAATCGCATTACTGATCCAGACACGACCCATTTAGTAGAACTTTGCTTAACCTCCACTTTCTTCAGTTTTGAAGTTGAATTCTATGAGCAAACTTGTGGCGTTGCCATGGGTTCTCCCCTTTCCCCGATAGTTGTGAATCTGTTTATGGAGGACTTTGAATCTAGGGCTCTTTCCTCAGCCCTTTTCCAGCCTAAGTTATGGAAAAGGTTTGTTGATGATACTTGTGTTGTTTGGCCTCATGGCAAAGATAAATTAGATCAAATTTTCATTCATCTTAATAGCCAATCGCGTTCCATAAAATTCACCATGGAACATGAGGTGGATGGTAGCCTTCCTTTCCTTGATGTCCTTATCTCTAGAAATGATGATGGTTCTTTTTCCCATCAATTTTTTCGTAAGAAAACTCATACTGAGCAATATCTTCATGCTAGCTCCCACCATTTCCCTGCTCAAAAATTAGGCATCCTTAGCACCTTCGCCACTAGGGCGCTGAGAATCTCTGATGAGTCTCACCTTGAGGGGGAAAAGACCCATCTGTTGAATGTCTTTTGTAATAATGGTTATAGTATGTCGCAGGGCCTCAAAGTTTTCCTTAAAGCGGAAAAAGGTCCTTCTATTAAAAATAAAAATAAAAAAGAGCCTAGTGAATGGTGTGGCAGTGTCAGCCTTTCGTTCATCTAGGGTACCACTGATAAGATTGCTAAGATTCTTAAAAAGCATAAGGTATCCTCTTATTTCAAGCCCCTTAATACAATTCGTAGTTCTCTAAAATCGGTTAAAGATCCGATTGACCCCAGAGATGGAAAAGGTGTCTACATCATTCCTTGTTCCTGTGGGACTCCTTACATTGGTGAGACTGGTCGATCTATTAATCAAAGGATCTGTGAGCATGCTGCTGATATCAAGAATAGAAGATCTCGCTCGTCCACCTTAACTGAGCATGCAGAAAAGACTAACCATCTTGTTTGCATAGAAGATGCTAAGGTCATTGCTAGAATCGACCATTTCCATCATCGTAAGTTGAGAGAGGCCATTGAAATTGAGAAAAGACCTGTTAATCTCAATAGAGATGACGGTTAGAATATCAACAGGTGCTGGATTCCTGCCTTATATTCTTGATTTATTTTTATTTATTTATTTATTTATTTATTATTATTATTGTTATTGTTATTTTATTTTATTTTATTTTATTTTTATTTATTTATTTATTATTTTTATTTATTTTTATTTTTTTCAGCTTTTATTTATTTTTATGGATTATATTTTTATTTTCGTTCTAATTTATTTATTTATTCTTTATTTTTATTTTTATTTTTAAAATTATTATTATGCTTAATATATATATATATATATATATTTTAACTCAGTGTTTGATTATTTGATAGGTAGTTTGTTATTATTAAATTATATGAATAATAATTAATTATATTTTTAATTATTATTAATAATTGATTATTATATAATTTAATCAATTAAATTAATAAGGAAAATATACATATATGCACCGCGATTTGTTAAATTAATTACCATTATATTAATTAATTGGTTAATTAGTTGTATAAATATATTAAAGAATTTATAAATAAATAAATAATACTAAAAAATTAAATAAATAATGGAATATTTACTTTTTCAAAGTCAAACTAGCCGTTATCCTAACGGCTAGTTGAGCCATTTCTACATCTATTTATACTTAATGTCTGGATTTGATCTCTCACATAGCCCTGATGATGAACCACACTAGTTGGTTCGAAACGCGTCAACCACGTTCTTGTGCATGTGATTATTACCGAAAGAATTTCTACTAATTTATATGATGGATCACAGAAGTTTAGATTCCAAAGATTCTCTTCTTGCTGTGGATGGCAACTACCCTCCTTTCTCGAGACACGCAAACCCTCGGCTTCCCTCCTTTCTCGAGACACGGATTCTCTTCCTTTTACAGGGTTTCTTCTGTCGGCAACCCTCAACAACCTTCTTTCTCCAGACAAGGCGGCAGGCGCAATGACTTATGGCGGCAATGGTTGGCTTCTTGCGGATTCAATGCAAACTCTCAATAGCCTCAATGGCTTCAGCTCTCTCGACAGTCTCTTTTCAGCGGATGACAAGCGCCATCTTTCAGGTATGGCAGCCTCTGCTCGACGGCTGCTCCTCACTCAAGACGACGCTTGATTAGCAAATCCTCTGTAATCTCTTGGATTCAACAGATTCTCCAGACTCACCACTTCAATCGGGTCTCGACCTCTCTTCAACCGCTTATTCCCTCGATGGCGGTGGTTACTAATCTCATGGTGGAGCTTCTTCGAATCTCTGCGGATGGACACCATGCAGACTCCTCTCACGGACAACCTCTTTAACCGCTTATTCCCTCGACGGCAGCGGTTAGGTGAAAGTCTCCTTTCTTGCAGATTCCAAACAGCGCTCGACATCCCTCTCTCATGGTGGTAACAACACAAATGTGGTTCTCGCACGGTGAAGAAATCTCAACTATGTTTTAGGCTCTGATACCACTTATTGTGGGGAAATATTAAATAAGAAAGAAATACATCATAATTGAATGACAAACGGGAGAAACAAATTCACATAAAGAAATGTACATGATTCTCCGTACATACAAGCCTCTCAGGCCATCCAATTTATTTTGAGCCTATTTCGTTATTCTAACTTCATTTCGTTACTCAACCAATTAACGGTCAATAAGTAATTTGCCCAAAATTACATTATTTACAATTTGTTGTCATACTTTTAACAAAGGTAATCCATTTTGATTTAAATTTAGTTGAACTTTTCCAAACATGAAAACAAGTAGTAAATATAGAAGAGGAATTTTCAAGCTCTCATACAGAAAAACTAATAAATATAGAAAGTTTTTGGGTTTTTCCAATTGTCATATCCAGTGTTGACAATGATAAAATTTCACTTACCACAGCAATATATATATTTTTAGATTATAGAAAATTAATGTGGCTAACACTATGTACTCACCACTAAATTTAAATTTGTTTAAATCTAATTGTGAACCTATACTGCCGAAACACATTAATCATTCTCTAACCTGCAAAATAATAATCGCCCACCTACAATAACACAGTGTGGCGGATTCTTGTGGGAACCACAATTCGTGAACCCAGAATTGTACCGTCCACATATATTACTCATAGAGGGAAACATCTTATTAACAGAAAAGGGGAGGCTGCTGGCAAGTGATACCTCTCATGCGATTACATCGAACCGATTATGTGTATCTGTCTCATAAGAGGCACACAGGCATGACAAACCGACTCGGTGAACAAATATCAAAATGGAAGGGGGAAAGAAAATTATTGGAAATGCTCCTCTATCATTATTCTTGAGTGTTCGTAGCATGAAGAAGACCATTTGGTGTGTGGGACCAGTATTCTGTCACCAGCTTCCCCAATAACGACCCTTCCCTTCCCATCAGTTTCAATGGATGATCACACTCCACCATCTCACCTGCATGTATTCAAAATCATAACAAATCAAATTAGGTACAACTGAATCGATCTACTTTCACTACCATCCATTTCGTCCAGTACAACAAATTCAGTTAAAACGTGAAACCATCCAGGCATACAGCACAGAGATAAGATACAATGATAGGGCCTTACCATCACTGATGGCAACAACCATGTCACTGTCCATAACAGTAGGTATCCTGTGTGCAACAGTAATTACAGTGCAATCTCCAAATTCCTTTTTAATTATTATTTGGAGAATGGCATCTGTAGCATTATCTATTGATGCTGTTGCCTCATCTAGAACAAGGACTCGACTTTTCCTTAGCATCGCACGTCCCAAACAAAACAATTGTTTTTGCCCAACACTCCAATTCTCTCCATCACTTGCCACTGCATTTTATCGATCTTTTAGAGCCACAAAAACCTTCCAAATCTAACAGCCAAATTCTTGTCCCCATGTCATTTTATTGCATTCAAAAGTATATATTTACTACAAATTTACCTGGTGCATCCAAGCCATCCACCTTCCCTCTTACAATGTCTCCAAGTTGACACTTGTTCAGAACCTTAATCAAAGCAGAAAATAAGTTCAAAACATTATTTATTTTTTCATTCTACATATGATAAACTCAGTTAGAGATTATGTTGAATAGAATTTACATACTTCCCAAATTGTCATCTCTGAGTGCTCAGATAATGGATCTAGGTTGAAGCGAATGGTTCCATGAAAAAGAGTTGGCTCTTGAGGAATAATCCCAAGGCGCGACCGCAAATCATGAAGCCCAATAGAGGTAATATCCAAACCATCTATAAGGATTCTACCCCCTGCAGGTTCAACTAATCGAAAAATAGCACTAATGAGAGTGGTTTTCCCACTTCCTGTTCGGCCAACAATGCCAATCTTTTGCCCTCCTTCAAATGTACATGTAATGCCCCGTAAAACAAGGGGACTGTTGGATCTATATCTAATCTGCACACATATCAAATATATTTGACTGAAAAGATCATTAACCATTCAAATTTATAATTTGAACACAGTCATCTTGTTAGAAAACACAACTCAGATACCTTCAAGTCTTGTAATTCCAACTTCCCGTGCGAGGGCCAATTATCTGGTGGTCTGTGATCTTCTATAACGGTTGAGGCTTCACTAGGAATGTGCATGTATTGTTTGATGCGTTCTACAGAAACAATGTAGTTTTCAAGTGTACATTGGAATTGAATGCTTTTAACAAACGATGTGTTCAATGTTAGACCATAAGACAAGGCCATCCCAACAAATCCTGCACCAGTTCAAATGGTTAGGCATGATCATATTATACATAAAAGCGTCCAGTTACAGCAGATATCACCCACATTTGACATTTAGTTTCATTGATCATACCAGGATTGAAGCTGCCCTTTGGGAGTAGAACCATAGCAAAAGCAGAGGAACAAAGAACAGATATATTTAACACCTCCAGACGCTGAATCAACCATTCAATCGCTGAGAAACTGTAGAAAAGGGGGCTCGAATTTTTGTCAATAAGGTCTAAGTTCTTCTTCAAGAACTGATCCTCTACCCTAAAAGCCCTAATGGTCATTGTTCCTGCTATGGACTCGCCAAAATGATTTGCAATAGGTGATTTCGTTGTACCATTTAGTCTCATCAGTTCTTTAGCAGAAGCAAAATAATATTTCTGATTAAATTGAACAAACAAAAAAACAGTTATAATTTCTCTCAATATTGATAGTCAAATAAAGAGTCTTCCCAAGAAACTTGTGTGAATTATTGGTTTACCTGAAGTTGAAAGGCCAAATAAACAAACGGAATCGCTGCAAACAAAGCTTGCCATGTTACAACAGCCATGACTCCAAGATTGCTGTAAGCTTGCATGATAGATGCCATGCACCCAACAAACATGAAAGGAATGTCTACATCAAGAATGCTGAAATCGGAAGAAACCTGGAAAAAGAGATGGAGAAGATAAATGGAAGTATCTTTCTACCCAAAAGTGCAAAAAGAAAAGAAGGAAGCCTGTGGTGATTAAATAAAATACTTACTCTGCTAAGAACCCTTCCCAATGGAGTTGCATCAAAAAATGCCATTGGTGCTTGGAATAAAGAGGTCAAAAGCTCAGAAAAGAAAGACTTTGATGCCTCGAGCCCCAAAATAACGCGCAAGAGTGACCGAAAGAATAAGAAAATCATAGATGTGAACCCAATGGCTGAGTACACTATTATTAACCTTAATACACCGATTTGAGGACTTTGCACCTTAGCAGCCATCCAAGTATTTCCTAAAATCTGCCCAATCAAAAATATAAGATTACTAAGACCCGCACATGAACAATATAAGAAACCTTTATTCTGTTTCAAATAGTCAATGTATGGCTTCAGACCAGTGTCCCCAACTTCCTTCTCTTCCCTTTTAACTAGCTGATCCCCGTTAGAAGCTATATTTGAAATCAGTTGTTCTTTCTGTGACTTGCTGCTTTGAATATCTCTCTCTTCCTTGACAGGTTCATCTTTTGTGGATGACTTTGTCGCTGCTGATTCATTGGAACCAACAGTATTCTTGTGTGCATTCACAAGCTCCCTAAATACCTCACTTGAGACTAACAGTTCCTGATATTGCCCGGCTAGATGAATCTCACCGTCCAACATCAGCTGCACAAGAGAGAAACTTCAGAGTAGAAATTGAGAAAAAAGAAGTAGAAATTCAGAAAAAAAGAAGGCGGCCAAAACTACTAGCATTAAATAATATGTCAAAGTTGCAGAAAATATTTTAATGTGCCATCCATCAGAAAACTTTGCCAAAAGGATGTTTAGAAGCAAACAAACAACTTCCACATGACTAGGACAACTGTTTACTAACCAGAATAGCATCAAATGCCGGGAGAAAGTCAACTTGGTGTGTTACAAGGATTACTGTCTTTTTTGACAGTGCTCCCGTTACATATTCCTACACATCCAAATGTGTGATCAATAGAATATTAGGAAGCTAAGAAAAACGAAAATCATTGCTATAGAAAGGTTCCACATACAAAATTATTACTAGCTACATAATGATTTCAAAAACTTTTATATAAAAAGGAAATGACCATATTAACCTTAAACAAGCTGGTAGCAGTATGAGCATCAACAGCACTGAAAGGGTCATCCAAAAGATAAATATCAGAATCTTGATATAAAGCACGGGCAAGCTGTATCCGCTGTTTCTGGCCACCACTGAGATTGACACCTCTCTCACCTATTTCAGTCAGATCACCAAAAGGAAAATTCTGGATATCTTTATCCAGCGAAGACTTTAGGATAACATCCTGATATTTCTGCTCGTCCATGGGACCTCCGAATAATATGTTGTCTCGTACCGTTCCTGTTTGAATCCATGCAGTCTGAGAAACAAATGCTAGGGTGCCACAGACTTGCAACTGCAAAGGCAGGGTTGAGTACAATGAGAAAACGAATCCACATATTTAAATGGTTGATAATGTTAGGTTGAGGAGGTAAATACTCCATACTTACTCTGCCCCACAGCTTTGGTACTTCTCCAAGTATTGCAGCTAAAAGAGTTGATTTTCCGGATCCAACTTCTCCACAAATTGCCAATTTTTGGCCATGTTTAACTGCTATATTTATGTTTCTCAATGTGGGCTTTGATGAACTGGAATCCCAACTGAATGTTGCAGAATTGATAAGAAGAGAGTGGTCAGAGTTCTGAAGAAATACCCCCTCAGCCACCCGATCCTGTAATTCAGTAGCCTCGAGAAAGTTGATGATACGACTTAATGAGACCTTTGCTTGAATGATAACAGAAATTGCATCAGGAATTATTCGAATTGGATCTTGAACAAGGCGCAAAGTGGCTATGAACGTGAAAACGTTGCTTGGAGTAAGAGGAATATTAAGAAAATAGCAGGTTACAAACGTTGCAGTTGAAACCAAAGCCGGAGTTGACCAAGACAAGAATGACCGTAGGCTCTTCGAAACTGAACCGCGGAGAGCCATTTGAACTCTTTCATGCGCAGCTTCTCAATATTTTTTTTGAAATGTTCCTCCCATGCATGCAATTTCAGTATTTTCATATGCACCAGAGCTTCTGTGGTAGCCCTTAACCGCTGATCCTGGGCTGACATGAGTTCAGTTTGAAACTTCTGCTGTAACTTTACCAATGGAGAGTTACAAAGCACGGTAATGATGATAACTGCCAAGGCTGAAAGTGTGGCCCATCCAATTGCATGGACAAGGATGCTTAAAGCAAGTGTAAGCTGGAGTACTATAGTCCAAGTCTGATGAAACGAGAAGGGAAATTCCCCAATACGGTAAGCATCTACGGCCATATAATTCATGATTTCTCCTGCTGTATGCACCTGTTTAGCTTCATTGGACAACTTTAGTTGTTTCTGATAGATTGTTGCAATGAGTGAAGAGCGCATTTGCAGACCAATCCGTCTAGTGCCAAAATACCATTGCCTTTGAGATAATGACTCTATTGCCTTGGCAATAAAGAGTGTTCCTACCAAAATAAAACCTTCGTATTTGAATGATTGTATACCTTCTGAAAATCCAATAAAGCCGTTCAGAAGAAGTGGTCCAGAAGACAGAGTAACTATATTGAGAAAAGCATAGAACCCAGTCCTTGCCATATTTTTCCAGTGACAACTAACCAAAGCCCAGAAAACTTTTGTAGTGGCAGATGGGTTTTTCCGTCTTTGCTTAAGCAGTTCTTCTGTAAATATTGTATAACTATTCTTTGCTTGATCATCTCCACACACACAAGGCACATCATCTTCTTCTAGAGGCCTCTTTATTCCTTTGGACAAAAGAGAATTCAACCACCAAAATGTCATCCTGCTGAAGAATCCAGCCTTGGCAAAAGGAGTCACGTTGGAATTTAACTTCAACAGCATCTCATTTTCCTCAGAAAACCTTTCGCTGGAATCGTGAGACCCATTATTTCGGTAAATCCTACTTAGAAAAATTTCTGACGGAATACCACCCTCTGAATACTTCAAATCCTCTTTCACAGCACTAATGAGCATCAAACAACATGCTGGCCACGAAAGAAGGGAGAGAATGGTCCCATAGGAAAGTTCTCTATCATTGATGAAATTCAGCCCAGCTGAAACACCATCCACTGTTCCAAGCAAAAATGACACGATCCACCAAACACGCACAAATATCGTCATGGACCGTTTTAACCCTCTTGTGACTGTTAATCCGAGAGTAAACCATGCTAATCCTTGTACTAAATGTACAAGCCATTCATTCAAGGGAGTTAAATGATATCCATTGCCTGATTTCTCTTGTAAAAACCAAATCCCCACTCCCAAATTAATCGTACCCAATACAATATTTATCACTGCAACACATACGCGGAATGGCTTTTGAGGTTTCACTTTTCTCAGTATGCTTGTCCGCCTTGCCCATTTGATGAGAATAATGGACCAGAATGTCAGCAAGAAGAATAAATTGATGATTGTGATCAGAGCATGTTCGCTGCACGAGGACAATGAATTTGGAGGGCCACAAAAATTGCTCCAGAGCTCTGGGTTTCATAAATCAATCCAATGAATGACAATTAATAAGCAAATATTAGAAGTTCTTGACAAATTTCAACTATCAAAACAATATTAGAAACATATAGATATCAGATTATAAATATGCCATAATACGAGAGTCATGCTAACCATTTTATGCTAGGGTGTTTGTGGCGGTTTTCAAGCTCTAAATTTGTGAGAATCCATGGTTTTGTTCATGTTATTCATATGAAATATAATCTTTTAAAGATGGAAAGATTTCAGGTAAATTGGTCCTCGTGGATCCCAGCAATGGTGTCTTTAGACACCATCACTGCTCTCGGTGTTTAGTGATCCTAACAACTGGTATCAAAGTGAGAAAGGCTAAGTCAAGATATGGATAAGCAAAGCTAGAGATGTAGCAAGAAAGTGGTAGTATGGACGAGAAAATGGAGATTGAATCAATGGATTGAAATTTAGTGAAGGAACGAGTGTAATGAGAACTATAGTGGTTTTCAAGCTCCATGTTTGTGAGAACCCATGGTTTTGCTCATGATATTCATATGAAATATAGTTTTTTAAAGGAAAAAATACTCCAAGTAAATTGATCCTGGTGACAAGTGGAATCTCAACAATGGTATTTTTAGACAGCACCACTACTCTCGATGTGTAGTGATCCTAAGAATTGGTATCAGAGCAAGAAAGGGCATGTCAAGATATGTGTCAACAAAGCTAGAGATGTAGCAAGAAAGTGGTAGTGTGGATGAGAAAATTGAAATTGAGTCAATGTATTGAATTTTAGTGAAGGAGCCAGTGTGATGAGAAAAGTAGTGGTGTGATAACACTAGTGGTGTGTGAACAGCCTAAGGGTTTTGGTCCAAGGCAAGTGTGTTTCCACAAGAAGTTGTAAGACCTATTGTTCAGGCATACATGTTGCATAGGAGCACCGATTGTTGTAAGGCCTTAAGATTTTGATCAAACATAAATGTAGTGTCATGGCGCATGAAGTCATCAAGTTGTGGAATGGGTCACTTTGTAATATCCCGAACCTTATAAATTTCATCAAATCTAGGGCATGTTAGTGTTCTAAATAAAGATCTTTCAACAAGAAACATGAACACAACGGGATCTAGAAATGTTGCAGCGTTTTATTTATATTAATAGTAGAAAACAAGATGCATGCCATACAAAAATATCTGAGCCCCTGCAGTTGCATGTATGACTGTTCATTAAAACGGAAAAATAAATATTGAAGCACAATCGTGAACCCTGGATGGATCCACCACAGAAACGTCACCGTCAGGTTTTCATCTCGGGATTAATGCTAGAACTGGCCACGCCAAGTTCTCAATAAACGAACCTTATTTTACTATTTTCCCTCGAAAACCTAACGTAAATACCATGGGAAAATACGACCGTAAATCCGACAAACAGGAAATGTCCTTTGGTATCCTAGCTTGAGGGGAGAATGTGAGATCTAAGGTTAGATGGTTGATGAATGATTGAGACTAGGTTAATCTCCCCAAGTCAAGTTTAAGGGAAGGATTGTTAGGGTTGTTCTATTAAACTTGACTCTGTCAAGTTAGCAATGAGTTTTAAACTTCAGTTTTGTGAGAATCCATGTTTTTGCTCGTGATATTCATATGAAATATAGACTTTTAAAAGGGAAAAGATTCCAGGTAAATTAATCGTAGTGACTAGTAAGATCCGAACAATGGTGTCTTTAAAAACCTCCACTGCTCTCGATGTTTAGTGGTGTTTAGTGATCGTAAAATTTTATTGTGAAATCCTTGTGATTTTTACACCATAAAAAACACAAGTAGATGTTAAATGAAAAATATAATCAACGTAATGAGCTTACCGGTAAATATCGCCATCCTCGTTCTCTAAACCAGGTCCTAGTGCATATACCTGATGGATTTTGATTTAGAACAGGCTCACTCACGTTCTCACTGTGGCTTGGGAGGTATGCACTGGCTGCTTACGTATTATTAACGTATCATATTCTCCTCTGAAGAGCTCGTAAAATAAGTACACCATTCACTGCCGAAATTGGTAAGCTCTTTCATTTGTTCAGTTCATGAACATCCTACTTCTGCAGTATTCTGTATGTTCCCCGAGTTTCCTAATTTGTTAATCGGTTATTCAAGACAATTAGACCACTGGGAAAAACTATTATCAGCCAAAAGAATTGAACTTAGCCGAATCAGACTAAAAATCATACTAATTCACGCACTTTTCAAGGCAGCCACAACAGACCTCTCCAGGCTCTATACTGATCAACTTTAATGAAGGCAGTGATACCATTTTATACAAAGAAAAATTGCACTGATCGAATGCAGGGTTATGAAGCCCGCCACAGCAGCTCGGAATCCCATTTAAAACAGAGCTACCCCTGAAGCTTTTGGTGAACTAATCACTCCTATTATGGGACTTTATTCTCTGACGGGACGAGATTAAGTTGTGTGGGTCCCAAAAAAGATTTGAAGGAAATAATTTATAATAGATCTTGAAGGGGGCGTGGAGGGCTCTTCCTGACATGTGATTCGATAAACGAAAACAAAGGAGTAAAAAATTAAGAACAAAAACAAGAAGAAAAATGCGACATGGGTGATGATTTGTTTGGGAAATAAAAAACCACAAGAATTCACAAGTCAGACAAAAGTGATGATTTGTATGGAAAATACAAAAACGACAAAAATTCACAGGTCAGACAAAAATTGAGGGAGTAGTCTATACCGCGACTTTTTGAAAAATCCGACAAACCGGAAATGTCCTTTTTCCGATTGATGTGATAGCCCGTAAAAATTATGCCATACGGTTTATATGCATGCCATGGCTCTACACCTTATCATGGCACATCTTTGCCTACGCCATGCATCCATAATAGAGCCATTAGGGAACACATTTCATATGCACTCATCGCATACCATATTCACTAGGATTGACATCAAACACCTATTAAAATAATCTAATCACCATTTCGATAACCTGAGAAAGAAATATAACTAGTACTTGCTAATTTGAAATGAGCCTACGACATGTGGAAGGCGTGGCTCGTCGAATCCCGAACTCCTGCCGCCAACTCTAGAGCGGCCGAGATGATAGCAGCATGGCCCAGGCAAGGATTGGAGAGCCCGAGGTTAGGTGGAGCACAAAGATTCGCTAGGAGCACTGTTCATCCCAGCAAAGCTCATAATAGGGACACCTTGGGCGTAAAAATATATATATATAAAAAGAATGAAACGTTTGAATTTTGAGGAATAGGAAGTGTGGATTTTTATAATATATATATATATATATATATATATATATATATATATATATTTTATGAATTAAATAGTAAACATATATATGTATGAGAAATGTAATTTTTTATGAATTAAAAAGTAAACATATATATAGGGTTGTTTCATGCTTAATTTAATTTATAGATAAAATAATATTTTTTTATGGAAATATAATTTTAAGAAGATTGTGATTTTTTGTTATTTAAAATATATTTTTGAATGCATAAATAGATTCAGCGACTTGAAAAACTTTTAGGACATTCCAATTTTAAAGATTAAACAACTAAAACTCATTCTTTTAAAAATATCTACCAGATTTTGGTTATACCATATCTTTAAAAATGTGTATTTCATTAGAAATAAATATTTGTATAAATAAACAGAATTTTTTAAAACATTTACTTTAAATAATATGTTTTTTGTAAGCTTGGCTTCAACCTGTCCAATGAACCGTGAATTTACATCAAGGAGTGTCTTAATATAGCACTGATCACCATCTATCCAAAACCCTATGGACAACTTTAAATAATGTTAATTAAAGAAAAGTGTGTTATATATTTTTGAAAAATAAAATTAGAGATTTGTTTAGGTAGGCAAATTTTTTCGCCATATAGCAATTTTCTAAACGAAATTTCGTAAAAAAAAATCAACAAATTTGAAAGTGAGAGTGTTTCAATCATTTTGGTAATGGCAAAAATGGATTCAACACCCTCAAGAACCCCTAGAGCACCTAGAATTCTAAAACTTCACAACTATAACATGGATTTCAAAAAAAATCCATTGAATTTCATCCAAAAAAAATATATAAAACTAGGCTAAATCATTTTGTTTAGATTATGCTTAAAGTTAATGTTTTATTTTTATGATTTCATTATTTATTAAATTATAAAATGTATTGATTATGTTGCAGTTTTAATTTAGCCAAGATGTGTTCTCCAACCAAGTATAGTAGAGATGTTGTAATGCAATGTAATGTAAACACTAGTATAAAAAAAAAAAAAAAATCCCTATGTTAAAATAAAAAAATTATGTTAGTATTGTTATTTTTCTTAATTTTTGTTAGGTAGTTAAGGTAAACTTGATTTAGTCTAGTTACCAGTGGTTTTTGAGCTTCATTTTTATGAGAACCCATGACATTCATGTGGAATATAGTCTATTTAAAGATAAGAATTAAACCAACATAAATCCATCTTAACTCTAAATCTACCCAGCACAAAAAAATCAAATCTCTTTACATTTTAATAACTTATATCTTAATAAATGTGATCCCTCTCAATGCTTACTAAATTACAAATTAAAATAAATCTTTATTTATACTTAAATGAATTAAATAATCAAATCCTTACATAAAAATTTCCATATTTTATAATAGAAAAAATCATTTATCAATATTTAAAATTCTTAAATAAAATATAACATTAAATTAAATTAAATATTATTAATTTTAATATAAAATAGATTTTGCATCTCCTTATAATGCCCATGGGATGAGATGAGAGAACACGATCTGTTACCCTGATCAATAGAATAATAAATAACTTAAAATATTAAAATCTTCTCAAGTGTGATTCCTCATGAGTACTTAAAGGTACATGAACGAAATTATTAATAAAAAGTAGGGAATGCATAAGGTAATATCTATGCTATGTAAGCAAGTTGTAAAATGCGTTTACCTTACTTTTGATATGTGAATTATTTTATTCTAAGGGGCATCTTCAACACGAATACACTTTAATTAATATAATGTATATGTTTAATTTAATTGATATATAAGATAGGTGTGATTGCAAATTGTATTACAAAGTTTTATTAAATTTTATCAAAACAATTATGTATATTTAGTTGTGGTTTTGTTTTTTGTTTTTATTATTATTATTATTATATATATATTTTAGTGGTGTTTATTATTATTATAATGATATTATTAATTATTATAATTATATTATTTATAAAAGATTTAGGGAAAACTTTTTTATGACATTATATTCAAACCTAAGATTCTTATAAAAAGCATTTAAATTTTTTTATGGCAACAATATAACATCTAACAACTTTTATATAAGTGAATATATCAATATGAGATTGCAATTTAAATTGTTTTGATTTGATATGAAGAATGTTAGGGTTCTAAGGTTCTAGGGTTCTAGATAATGGTGCGGGTCTAGGGTTTAATTATAAGGACCTGTAACATCTCACAGCGGAGACAGGCGTGGGACGTTGGCTCTGGCCAGAGAAGATGGCTACCGCGTCTGGGGGGAGAGATCCCCTCCTATAAAAAAGTCATATCAGGAGAGAGTAGTGGACAGAATAAAGTTGCGGGTCTGAACGCAGGACCAGTTCTTGGAGCACATTGGCAGGCGCAACAAAGGGGTCAGTGTTTGCCTAAATCCTCTAAAAAAACTCTGTTTTATAATTCCCTCGAATAAATTAGATCATTATAGAGGTTATATGAAAGATCATGCTCTTATTTGTAAGTTTATAGGGATTTGGCCTACTGAAAAGGATTTACTTAAATGGATTCATATTAAGTGGCAGCCAAAGGGGAATTTAGATATTAAATTTGGTGCTAGGGGTTTTTTTACATTTATTTTTACTAATTTATTGAACAAGGAAAGGGTTTTCGAAGGGGGCCATACTTTTATCAAAATATGAGCTTGTTCCTAAGACATTGGGAAGAATGTTATAATCCTGATAAGGAGCAGTTCCTTTCAGCCTCTATTTGGGTCTGACTGTTTGCATTACCCATGGATTTCTGGGATCCGGAAATTCTGGAGGATATCGGGAACTCACTGGGTAGGTTTGTTAAGATTGCGGAAACTACTAGAAGAGGAAGATATACATCCTTTGTGAGGATATGTGTATATATGAATATATCAGAACCCCTGCCTGAATCAATTGAATTAGAATATGCGGGAGAAGTTTCGCAACAATTGCTAGATTATGAACATATTCCATTTCGGTGCAGAAGATGTGATGAAGATGGTCACCTATACAAAAGTTTCCCTCTAAACGATGCAGAACAAGCTTCAAAGCAGCAAGCAACAGAGGCAGAGGAACAGAGGGAAGAAGGGTTTCAAACGGTTACTAATAAAAAGAAAGGGCGATCACAAGGAAACCCTCCAATGCAGGAAAAACTTCAAAGGCAAAGTAAGAATAGATATGAAGTATTACAAGATCCAGTAGATGAGGAAAAAGAAATGGATGTCATGAATGAGGAAGTAACACCTATTAATACTGCAAAACTGGTAAATGTTAAGTGGAAATCTCCCTTACAAGGTTCATAACAGGGGGAACAACAAGGTATTAGGGAACAAGCAGAAATGGAGATAGATATTATGAGGGAAGATCTTAGCAAAGAGGAACTGCTCATGAAACAATTATTGCAAGAATGGAAAATTTTGGATGATAGGTTTATCCCTAAAAATCAAAAAGTCTTATACAAGAAAACCTTTGATCAATATCTAACAAGTTAGGCACGCAGGGAAATGGAACTAGCTAGTCAGCAGTCGTCGCAGCATTCCATATCTCAAAAGGTTGGTCAGGAGGTACCTTAAGAAAAGAGGGAGAAAGACTTTGCAAAAATCAATTCAACTAGTTGGGAAATGTTGGTTAACTCTGGACATATCGTTCTGATCTCAACGATGTTCCAGAGAATTAATAAACCTACTTAATGATAGTTCTCTCGTGGAATATAAGGGGCCTTAATAGTAAAGGAAAACATAGACATTTACAAGAAAGATTGAAAAAGGAAAAACCACAAATTGTTCTCCTTTAGGAAACTAAAGTTTCAGGGGAACATTTGAAATAAATCGCAGATATATTAAAACCCCGACATGAAGTGATGGCAATTGATGCTAATCAGAGTGCGGGGGGTATAGCTATATTATGTAAACTGACAAAAATGGAGGCAAATGGTTGGATTGGGTTGCCTCGTATTATAAAAGGAAGATTTAGACTGATAGGAACTAAGGAATGGCTCTCTATTTTTTCAGTATATGGTCCTACTATTCCAGGAGATAAACAAGATTTCTTTAGAAACTTTAGAAATCTTAAACTTATAATTTCGAATAAATATTGGGTGGTTGGAGGGGATTTTAATATGGTGGCTAGTATAGATGAACAAAAAGGGGGAACTGGGAGATTTACTCAGGAGATCGAGGATTTCACCGACTTCATAACGGATACACAACTAGTGGATGTTCTGACAAATAATGGTAAATTTATGTGGAATAATCAAAGTGGAGGGATACACCAAATTGCTTCTCGTCTTGATCGGTTCTTGGTTTCAGAGGATTTTGTGAGTCTGGATCTGTTTTATGAGGCAACCATTGTACCTAGCCTGGGATTAGACCGTTGGCCAATACGTCTAGAGGTGTACATGAAACAATAACAAAAGAAACAACCATTCAGGTTTGAAGGGTTCTGGCTTAGAGATCCAAAATTTATACTGAAAGTTCGTGGACATTGGGAGGAAAGTTGATTGAAAGGAAGAAATTGCATGCACACATTCCAATTGAAGCTAAAAGAGATGAAGCATAAAATTAAAAAATGGAATAAAGCTGAATTTGGTTATATTCACAAGGAGAAGCACAAATTCCAAGGGCATATGGAACAATTTCAACAGAAAATGATTTTAACAGGAAGGACAGATGATTTAATTCAAGAATAAGGGAGGCTTATTAACAAACTAGAGGAGCGCAGAATCCAAGAAGAAATTTTATAGAAACAGAAATCCCAGATACAATGGCTTCTTGAAGGGGAAAGAAACTCCAACTTATTTCATAAAGCTATGGTCCAACGTTGCCAACATAACGGGATTTTCTCACTTAAAGACTCTGGAGGGAATCGCCTGGTTGAGCATCAGGATTTGGAAAAGGATTTGGTCAATCCTTTTCAAAAAATTCTTACAGAGCCAAATCAGGATAGATCTACAACAATTGATAGCATAAAAAAATTCATTCCAGGTATTGTTAGTAGGGAGAAAAACTTGGCACTGCTTAGGGAAATTACAATGTTGGAAATAGAAGAGATTGTAAAGGAGATACCTAAGAATAAAGTGCCTGGGCCTGATGGTTTTACTGCAGAATTCTATCAAGCCTCATGGCATTTTTTAGGTAAGGATATTGTGGAGTTAGCTGAGGAGTCTCGCCGAACTCGTCAGGTATTCCATGGTCTTAATCCTACCTTTCTTACATTGATCCCCAAATTTGATAAGTGTGATACACCCTCTGGGTTTCATCCTATAGCTTTATGTAATGTTATTTATAAAATTCTGTCTAATGTTATGGTGAATCGACTTAAACCAATCGTGCAAGCTCTTATATCCCTAGAGAAAATAGGGATTGTCAAAGGCAAACAAATTTTAGATGGAATTGTGATAGCCTAGGAGGCCATTCATTCTCTTCATACTCTTAAAGCAAAAGGAATTCTTATTAAGTTATATTTGGCAAAAGCGTATGATAACTTAAGCTGGAATTATCTGCAGCAAATCTTACTATCCTTTGGATTTGATGAACGTTGAGTGCAGTAGGTGTTATTTTTTATTACCTCTCCTCATTTATCTATCCTGGTTAATGGGTCTCCTTCAAGTTCTTTTAAAGATTCTCGGGGTCTGAGACACGGTGATCCTATATCTCCATTCCTCTTTATCATTGTCGATGAATGTTTGGGTAGATATATTAAGAAGAAAGCTCATGATGGTGTTTTAAAAGGTCTTAACCTATGGGGTCCAAATATAACTCTGACCCATCAACAATTTGTTGATGATATAATGTTGCTTTGTCAAGTCACTCTTCGTGAATGTAAAGCAGTTTTGGATATTTTGAACTTGTTTATGGATGCTTTGGGAACTCAAATTAATAAAGAAAAATCAAATGTATTCTTTTTTAATACGACTCTCCAATTTCTAAAAGGTTTCTTACAATAACACTTGGGTTTAGTATGGAAACAATACCTTCGAAGTATCTGGGTATGCCATTGTATGAGAACTCATTGAAAACTAGTGGTTGGAAATATATTATTAATAGAATTAAAAAACGAACGCTTAACTGGTCTTATCGGGCTCTCAATATTCCTAGTCGGGTTATTATTTTAAGATTAGTTCTTCAAGCTATCCCTATCTATCATCTGTCAGGCATGGCTTGCCCAAAGAAAACCTGTGAGGATATGGTAAGGGTGTTTAAAAAATTTCTCTAGCAAGGGGCTCAAGAGAAGCAGAAATGGGCACTTCTTAATTGGGATAAGCTTACTCTTCGAAAGGTAAAAGGAGGGTTAGGGCTTATAGATCCCTTTACTCTTAATCAAGTAATGGGAGCTAAATTATCGTAGCGGTCGTTGCAAGAGGGGTTAGCATTATGGAAATGTATATGGGAAAGGAAATATAATATGCCTGAGACAGTGAAGGAGCGCATAAATTGGCCTAACATTCATAGAGGTTCAGGGATATGGAACCTTGTAGCAACCAACAGGCACTTGATAAGGATTCACAGTTTTTGGGGGATAAGGGAAGGAAATTTAGCGGGTTTTTTGGGAATATTCCTGACAGCAGTGGGAAAAGATGTTTACAAGACTGGACGTGGCAGAAATTTTCCTATTTACACGAAACCATCGGTGTAAGGAGGTAAATCATTACTGGGAGGACCAAAATGATCAATTTTGGAGGTGATAGAAACAAAAACAGTAGTGGCAGGAAGCTTCAGATTCTCAACAATGGGGAAATTTTGCAAAGGAGCTTCAAACAAGGAAAATCCCAATTCAGGCAGGTCCTGATATATTGAGATGGGGATATAGATCGAGAGGAATTTTCACAATTCAAGAGGCCTATCATCTGCAAGCGAATCAAAATCAAATTCCGGATAACTGACTGTGGAAGAGAATTTGGTCATTTAAACACTGGCCAAAAATTGAAAACTTCTTGCGGCTAGTTGGCCATGGGCGGATCCTCACCTGGGACCAATTACAAAAACGGGGAATGCATGGGCCGTTAAGCTGTGTGATGTGTGTGTAAGGTGAAGAAAACACGGAACACCTTCTCAATACATGTAACGTTGTTGAACAATTGTGGTCAAATTTAAATACTTTGTTTGAACAAATAGATAGAAACAAGGATAACCTTCGTCAAACAATTGAAAAATGGAGGAAGGGAAAGTATCAAAGTCTAGTGGTGAACATAGCATAGACACTAGCACAGGGGTTCTTATTATGGTCCTAGTGGAAAGAAAGGAACAAAATAATCTTTCAGGATTGCAAGGTAACAAATGATGAAATATGGAATATAACATTAAAAGGAATAAGAGAAACTATCCTATCCGAAAAATGGGAGCATGAGGACTAGGAAGTTCAGGGGTTGGAAGGGAGAATACTTCATCATTTAAACTTGAAGGAAGAAATGCTTGCTCCCTCATCTTGGAAACAACCACAACCTAGGTACACCATAAGAAATATTTTTGATAGGCCACAATCGGGATTCATAAATTAAACTTTGATGGGGCATTGAAAGGGAATCTCGGCCAAGCGGGGGCTGGAGATATTTTCCGAGACTGTCCAGGAACAATCTTACGGGTTTTTTCCATTGATATAGGCTATGCTACGAATAATGAGGTAGATCTTGTAGTGGTAAAATTAGGATTGGAGATTGCAAGTCGGGAACACTATAATAGATTGTAAATTGAGGGGTATTCAACAATGGCTACTGGTATTATTAGGAAGCTTCAACAAGGGACGAATTGGGAGATTATCAGTAAAAGCTGGAGAATTGCATGTATTAGTACAAGAAATCAAGAAAACACTAGAGAGAATTCAAAACATCATACCTCTTCATGTGAGAAGAAGAGGAAATAGAGCGACGGATTTCCTGGAAAACTGGGTGTGTAAAACTGCTGATGGGTTTCTTGATCGGCCATGAAACATGAGCTACAAGTAGTGGTGCCTGATATTTGGAGTATCATAATAGATGATTGGGATTCTGCAAGAAGAGATCAAATCATTCCCCAATCGGGGTGTAATACCAGTGGCATCAGTGGACGAGTATTGCCGCGTGGGGAGGAAGGACGGCACGTGGCCGCCGCATGCAGAAGGCAAGTAGGTGGTCGCTCAGGTGTAAGGACCCCCATTAACTAATGTAATAAATGCAGAGAGTGGGGTGCAGTTTCCAGCTGGGAAAGCCAACACGACTGTCAGGGGATCGTGGGGAAAAGCGTCGACAGAAAGGAAATATGCATGGCCAGGGAATGTTTTTTGTTATCTCAATTTTCTGGGAAGGTTGTTACGCAGCGTCCAAGGGAAAACAACAACAAAGAGCCAAGGTGACGGGTTAGGAGATAAACTGGTATGTATTAGTATATCTCTCTTCTATGCTGAAGGTTTCAGAATATCGCCGCATGAGGAAATTAGTCATGGTATTTTTAGATTATCTGTTTGACTGGGGTATGGATCGGTCTTGCTCTGAGAAAATGCTGAAAGTGGTTGAAGTTATGTGCATGCAGATATTTTTTTGGTGGTTTATTGTTCTTTGGTCTTATAATCCTGAAGAAATATTGTTGTGAATGGAAAATATGGGTAGTGTTGTTGATACCTGCTTCTATCTCTTGCTTAGCTCTTATGTTAGGTTTAAACCATTTATATGTATGCTCGGTGGCTTGGCTTCTTAAAGGGCCTCTGAATACGATGAAAGGGTCGGGTGTTGAGTGCCTATAGTGTGTTTTTTTGGGGATTCTAGTTGATTTCATTAAGAGTCCTTTTGCAATTGTTGGATAGTTAGGCTTGGGTAGGAATCCGTTTAGTTTTTAGTTCACTATTGTGCTATGGTATCCGCATAAGAATCTAACTGCTGGCCTTCATGTCGAATTTATGGTTATCACACTGGTGGGGTTGGTTTGCTACTGTCTCTCTTTATTCAGCCTTAAGGTCATTAGGGTGCTGTGGGATATTGGGAGGGATTTACATGCCTTTCAGCAAGGTTATAGAATCATCCCTCATAGGGCGAAGGCAATTGGGTTGGGATGTGGTCTCTGTTATGTGTTAATGGCTCTGGTTCTGGGTTCAATTCTTCCTATGTTGGTTAACCTGGGTAATAGAAAAGGTCGGTTTGATGGTTTTAAATTTTTTTTTAGGTTTTTGATCTGTCTTCATTATGGTTATGTTGCTTTCTTTATAGAATCAAAAGTTTTATTTCTTGGTTCCTCAAAGATGGTGAAGAAAACATGCGGAAAAAAGCTAAAGGGAGATAAAGGCAAAAAAACAATCCCTCAAAAGCCTTAGAAAAGAGAAAGAAAATCTACAAAGCATCTTTTGGAGCTGCTTGTCCAGTCGTATGTATTAGAGGTTCCTAATTCTATTTGTACCCACTTTTATGGCTGGGAAAGTGAAGCTATAAATAAATTGGATATGGAAGATGAAATGGCATTTGAGGATATGCAGAATGTGGTGGCTAACCTAGGGCACACTTGCGGACGTATTTCCATGTTTCAACAGTCAACCAGATCTTACTAGATGATCAAATGTTTGTTAGCAAAAGAAATTATGTTGAATCAAGCGATAGCAGATTCCAAGCTGGAAGCTACCATGGCTGATATTAACAGAAATATTCAGGAGATTAATCTCAGACAGTTACACCAACATGCTAGATTAGGAAGGATCGAGAAGGATATAGGATGGATGGAGAAGGATATCAATTCCATGTAGTAGGTTGAAGTTAAACTGCCTGGGTCCAGTGCCAAAGACCCAACTACTGTGGAGTCAGAGGATGATTAAGGTTATCATGTTTTACAGTTTTCAGTTTCATTTTTAGCGGATATTGAACTTCTCTTAATGTTAATATTAGTAATTCCAGACTTAGATATTAAGTATCGTTAGATATTGTATAGATTAGTAAGACTGTTTATGTTTTGGTTGGCATACTTTGAACTTAGATGGCCAATAGATCTAGTTTCCTACAAGCAGGTTGAGGTCTAAAATTTGTGTATC
Organism: Pinus albicaulis; assembly: GCA_034641835.2. NCBI lineage: Eukaryota > Viridiplantae > Streptophyta > Pinopsida > Pinales > Pinaceae > Pinus > Pinus albicaulis. Next base: position 1,378,716,196 of record CM076581.1, read on the forward strand.
TTTGATGCCCGGTTTAAATTAATAAAAATGGAAAGGAACTACCTAAGCTTCGAAGAAAAAAAGAGATTGCAATTTAAATTATCCCTTTAATTTCTTTCTTAGATAGAAACCCTTCCTACATCAATAAGGTTTTCTTAGATAGATGATTGACTTTTGAGTTGAATTCTTTATAAATATGTGTAAAAGAAATATTGTCAAAAAATATATTTTAACTTCAAAACTTAATTCATTATTGGATCTAGCAATATGTTTTTTATTCTAAAATTATTATTTGTCTAATTAATTCGTATCTTAGAATTTCGAATTATATAGAAAACTTGAATCTTCGTCTATTTACATTTTCAAAAGAAGCCACAAAACATAGAACTCAACTCAATTATGTATCCTAACCATCAACATATAATATATAATGATAAGTTTCAAAGCAAACAATAGCCATTGCTCCACACATATCTAGATTTCCTTGACATGCTTCAATAAAGAATCCATGGGATTCGGTATAATCAATACATGATTCTTTTAACTCTTTAAGACTTTTCTTTTGGTTTTTTCTAGTTTCTCTAAAATGAAACTCTAATCTTCTAAGAAAATTGTGCCAAAGGCATATCAAGACCCTAAAAAATTACATTACGTTAGGTCTCTATATTACTAGTGTAGTCCTATATTGTTGTTAGTGTAGACCCCTTATTGTTATTGTTGTACCCCTGTAACCCCAATATTGTTATTATTGTGCTCTTACATTTTTATTGTTAGGTCAACTAGGATTATATTGTGACCCCATGGGCTCCTGTATATAGAAGGAGGTTTTGTCATTTGTATCATCCAAGAATTATTCATTTATGTAATGTAAAGGAGGTTTCCCCCTCTAAGTGGCTTATTTCTAAGGCGTTGATCTCTCTTTTCTTATATTTTTGGAGCTAGTTTCATAACATTTGGTATCAGAGCTTTGAATTCTAGGGTTTCGCTGCTCCAAACAGGCCATTATGGAATTTTCACTGTAGTTTTTTTTTCTACGAAGTTTCATAAGCTAAAATTTTTATTACGCAAATCCAAAATCCTGAGGAACATCGTGCAAAAATTTTAGATCTTGGTTCACAATATTTTCGGAGATATGATCTATTGAAGTTAGGGTTTTTTCAGGCTCTCAAATTTCATCTTAAAGAGGTGATCGTGGGAAAATCGTCATAACTCTCTCTCTGAGCATCTGATTGGAATTTTGTAAAAAGTGGCCAGAAGTGCACGGAATTTAGTTTCCTGTATATCAATTTCAATGCAAAAGGAGGAAACAATGACACATGGCATGTTGTACAAGTTCTCTCTATGGAACTAGTCCATAATTAGGTCATTATGGGAGATTGGGCATAACTTTTTCTTGAAGAATCCAAATCAAGTCAGACCTATGGTATTTGAAATAATATTCAAAAGGATACTATAGAACCAAATTTTAGATATTGAAGATCCGAAGTCACAGAGATAATTCAGTTTCAATATCGAGCTTCTCAAAAGCAAGAAAAAGGTGTGTAATTTTTTTTTCGAATTGCATAAGCCTTGTTTGAAGAATCAGTTTGAATTGATTCCAAGGGCATATTGTAGAATATATATATCAGTATTGGGTTCTAAAATTCTCCCTAAAAATAACTCAACACCCATTAATCCTTCAGAAGGCTCTATTATGACTCATGAAGACAAAGAAGTGCAACATGAAATATCAAAATTGCACAAGCAAGTGCACCAAATTTTCTCTCGCAAAGAAAAAAAAATGAAATGGAAGTTTTGAAGAAAGGTGTGGAAGCTAAGATGGATGGTTTGAAGAAAGGCGTGGAAGCTAATATGGATGGTTTGAATAATGGCATGGAAGCTAAGATGGATGGCATGGAAGCTAAGATGGATGGCATGGAAGCTAGCATGGAAGCTTAGATGGATGACATGGAAGCTAAGATCGATGAAAAAATGGAAAACATGAAGAATGATCTAAAAGCAGACATGACAGTTTTGAAAAATTTGATACAAGAAAAATTTCCCAATGGCGAAAAGATAGTAGAGGAAACTCATGATTAGAACAAAATAAATTTTAATCTTGATTTCATAAATTCTAATGTTGGATGGAAGACCCACCATATTCCAAAGATCGATATGAGGAAGTTTGATGGCAAGGATCCTGTAACATGGATACTACAGATGGAGCAATATTTTGATCTCAATAATGTGAAAAACACACAAAAGGTACACATTGCAACTTTATATTTAGAACAAAATACATTTGTATGGTATCGATGGCTTTGCTCTCGTAAAAAAATTGTCACTTGGTCAATTTTTACGGAGGAAATGATTGCACATTATGAGGATACAAAGAGAAACACCTTTTTTAGCCAATTGATAAAGCTTAAACAAAAGGGTTCAGTGGTGGAGCACATTGAGGAATTCCAAAAATTGAATATAAGGGTAATTGATATTCCAGAGGAACATAGGATTGATATCTTCATAGGACTTTAAAGGATAACATCCAACATGAGGTTCACGTTTGGGAACCTGATTCATTGGAGAAGGCATTCAGGTTGGAAAGAAAAATTGAATGTAAAATTATGGCGACAAGGAAGCCTACCACTCACATCTATAAAGATGGAAGTGTTTCTACTCCTAGACTTCCACAACCTACAAGTTTTACACCACAACAATTGGAAGAAAAAAGAGCAAAAGGGCTTTACTACAGTTGGGATAGAAAATACACTAAAGGTCATAAGTGTGCTGAGAAGAAATTATTTTACATAGATTGTGAAGAGGAGGGAGAAAATGAACAAGAAACTTCAAAAGAAGAGGATATACACGAGGAACCAACATTAGAAGAAGAATAAATGAGTATGACTATATCGTGTAATGCATTGGCAGGAATTACCACTCCTCAAAGTCTCAATATATAAGGAGATATCAAGAAGAAAAAGGTAATAGTGTTGATTGATTCGGGTAGTAGCCATAATTTTATTCATTGTAAGGTAGCCAAGGAATTGAATTGTTTCCTATACCCAGTACCAGAATGTCAAGTGATGGTTGCAAATAGAGGAACTATAAATTGCTCTAGAAAATGCCATAATATCAAGATAACCATGGGGGAATATGTATTGAATAGTCCAATGCTTTCCATTCCAATGGGAGGTGTTGATGTTGTACTAGGAGTACAATGGTTACAATCTTTGGGGATGGTAGCTTTTAATTTTCAAGAAATTTTCTTGAAATTTTTTTCGGAAGGAAAGGAAGTCAAATTACGGGGGATCGCAGGGTAGCCAGGAAAGATAATAAGCTCTAATGTCATGAAAAATCTTCTGAAGAAAGAAAAATGAGGTGTAATTGCATAATTATGCTCACTAGAAGTTCCAACATCAAAATCATCTATTTCTCTAGATCTCCAAAAAGTCTTGGACAATTAGTCCAAGGTGTTTGAAACTCCCAAAGGACTCTCACCTATTCATGATCATGATCATGCTATTCATTTGATTCGAGGAAGTTTTACTCCAAAAATTAGGCCTTATAGATATCCTTAAGTCCAAAAGAGTGAAATTGAACATATGATTGCAGAAATGTTAGGGGCTGGTGTAATTCAACCTAGCCAAAGTTATTTCTCTGCTCCAGATGGATCATGGCACATGTGTCCGGATTATAGGGAGCTTAATAAGCTCACTATTAAATATAAATTTCCCATTCCTGTGATTGATGAATTATTGGATGAATTACATGGAGCAATTTATTTTACCAAGTTGGATCTCCATTTAGGATATCATCAAATTAGAATGAAGACTGAAGATATTCCGAAAACAACATTTCGAACTCATAAGGGTCATTATGAATTTTTGGCGATGCCTTTTGGCCTTACCAATGCACCTTCTACATTTCAAGGGTTGAGGAAGTCCATTTTCAAACCTTTCCTTAGAAAATTTGTGCTAGTATTTTTTGATGATATACTAATCTACAACAAGTCTTGGAAGGATCATGTTCAACATGTTGACAGGGTGCTCAAAATATTGGAGGAGAAACAATTATATGCAAAAACATCCAAATGTTTCTTTGGAGTACAAGAGGTGGAATATATGGGTCATAATGTATCTCACGAGGGTGTTAAGGTAGACCCTAACAAAATTAAACCCATTAAGGAATGGAAAGTACCCAAAACCATAAAGCAGTTGCGAGGATTTCTCGGGTCAACGGGGTATTATCGCAAGTTTGTTAATAATTATGGAAGAATAGCATCATCTCTAACAACATTATTGAATAAATATGCATTGCCATGGACTCCTGAAGCAACTAAGGCCTTTGAACATCTTAAAGGGGCAATGTGCCTAACAACGGTCTTATCTACGCCAGACTTCACAAAAACCTTTATTGTGGAATGTGATTCCTCACGAAATGGAATTGGTGTTTTTTTAATGCAAGAAGGAAGACCCATTGCTTTTGAAAGTTGTCTAATCAAAGGAAAGTATTTACAGAAAGCTATTTATGAGAAGGAAATGTTAGCAATACTACATGCATTAAAGAAATGGTGACCTTACCTAATGGGAAGACACTTCAAGGTAAAAATTGATCATGATAGTCTTTAACACTTTTTGGAACAAAAACTATCTTTAGAAGAGCAGCAAAAATGGGTCAAAAAGATGTTGGATTGTGACTTTGAAATCATATAGAAAAAACGGAAGCTAAATGTTGTTGCAAATGCACTCTCAAGAAAGAATGAAGAGGTGGAAGCATTTATTTATGCCATTTCTATTATCCAACTAGATTGGATAACCGAAGCAAGGGATGAATGGAAGAAGTATGAAGAGGTGTGGACACTCATTCAAAATTTGCAGCAAGATCCTAGTACATATGATACATTTCGTTGGAAAAATGATTCCTTATGGTACAAATATCTCTTATATCTTTGTAAGAATTCCCAACTAAAAAAAGAGATTCTTTTAGAACCTGAATCAGTCACGGAAACAAGAACTTGACAGCTACGAAATCTATCAATTTCATAGTATCTCATCAAGTGGAAGAACTTACCTTCTGAAGATTCTACATGGGAGGATGAGAATTTTATTTAGAAGTACCCAGAGGTACTCAAGCATTGAGGACAACACATTTTTGAAGGAGAGGGGCATGTTAAGTCCCTATATTACTAGTGTAGTCCCTTATTTTTGTTAGTGTAGCCCCCTTATTTTTATTGATGTACCCCTATAACCCCAATATTTTTATTATTGTGCCCTTAAATTTTTTTTGCTAGGTCGGCTAGGATTATATTGTGACCCCATGGACTCCTATATATAGAAGGAGGTTTTTTCATTTGTATCATCCAAGAATTATTCATTTATGTAATGTAAAGGAGGTTTCCCCATCGAAGTGGCTTATTTATAAGGTGTTGATCTCTCTTTTCTTCTATTTTTGGTGCTGGTTTCATAACACATTAGTCACTGATAACCATATGCCCCATATAACAAATCAAGGTAATGCTTTAAAATGTTTTTTAGGCTTACCATTAATCCATCAGAAAATGCAAGCTTCCAAAGTCCTCTATTCCTTTTTTTTTGCATTTGATATTTTATAAGAAAATTGTGCCAAAGTCATATCTAGACCTTGAAAAATCACATTATTCCTCGATAACTATATGCCCCATATAATAAATAAAGGCAATGCCTTAAAATATATTTTATTCTTGTCAAAATTCCATGAGAAAATATGAGCTTCCAAAGTCCTATATTCTCATTTATTTCTTCCATTTGATATTTGTAATATTTCATTCCATGCAACTCATGAAAAAAAAAGTGATAAATGAGTGAACAATAGATTCCTTGTTACACTTGCACATAATGCATCTTCATAGCCTCTATTGACTCATTTTTTTCCAATTTTCCCATGTTAATATTTTGTTAATCATTTCCAAAAAAATTAAAATATATATTTTTTTAAAGGACTCTCCAATTTTCTTTCCACATTCAACCACCAAACTATTTCACCTTCCTAAGTGTTGTAGTTCCTAGAGACAGCCTAGAGTTGTGATAGACCATTGCCTAGGACATCTTAGCATAGCAAGGAGCATATAATAGGATGTTTGAAGTTTTCAGCTTCAACTCGCATGATATCTCCTGTAAACAGGGAAATAATATGGAATGGGACCAAACTCTCAGAAAATGACACAGGAAAAGGGATACTGTAGAGGCAAGATGCAAAACTCTAATACAAAGACAACAGACAATTCAGAGACAGTTTACTGCAAAGCGGGCCGATTCAGAAATACTTCACAGACATAAATTATTAGAAGGTGTATGTAGTGAAAGAAATATTGAGAAAATACTAGCTAACATTGAGCTGATACCCAGATATACAATACCACCATGCATGGGCTTACCAATCTAAGAATCCATACATGATAAAAGCATTTTAAAAGCACCCTCCCAAAGAAACTAATATAGAAGAAAGATGGATAGCTGAATAATGGAACAAAATATCATGCATGAGCCATATTTAAAGCGCTTGATTGATCCGAGTATGGGCATCAACTAGGATGAATCCTTACCAGAAACCAGTGAGCCACTCGCATTCCAAAACATGATACAAGAAAGATGGATGAGATAAAATGTTCTATTAATATAACCCAATAAAGAGAGTTACAGACTGTGAAATACCAAAGACCAGAATTTTCTTTGACAGATAGAACTCTTCCTCACTGAGACCCTACGGGCTCTGTGCCTTCATACCAAAGTTATACAAAATGTTTACAAAAAGCCTTTCACTGCAGGATTTTCTGATAAAATCTGGAACCCTTACAATGTATTTCTTCATGGTTTTATAGGCGAAACCAGAAACATAGTAAAAGAGGTAGGTGATGAACATTTAATTTGCATAATTAAATCAAAATGGCGGAAACATTTGCACCCATACTGCTGAATGACTGTGCTGTGCTGTTTGTACTCTGTGGCCTGCTAACTAAAATAAATGCACTGGGTAGAAATCTCTCCCAGGACACGGTAAGGCAGTAAAATCACACAAATATCTGTCCTTGCCTGGGAAGAAAACTCTATTGAAACAAAACCTTGAGGACATTTTTTTCTGTGTATAAATCTTCTGAATGATGTGCAGGATCTTCAATTTGGTCCTCTGCTTCAAAAGGCTAAGACAAGGCCCTCAAAATCTTCAGCTACCTGCCTTTAATTCTCTACTGAACACTGATATTCTTTATCTTCCCCTTTAATATCTCCATTTGTGAAGTCAGCGCCTTGAATGTCCCTGCAGGTTTTGACAAATTTGAACCCCACCTCTTAAATTGGAGTCTTGTCGATTTGGCTTCTGGGGAATTTTTTCATATTTCCGCTCTGAACATGGTCCTTTGATGTGTGTTCTATCACAGCAATTAAGACTGTGAGTCATAATAGTTCTCTGTCACTGCACACCTGCAAAATCCATAAACTCGTTACATAAAACCATGCACGGAAAAGTGAACACAGTGGGGATGATGGAAAGGTTAATGGAAATGGTTGTGTAAACTGTGATATGGTGAAACAATGTAGGGTGGCAGAAAAATGTAGCGGAGGAATGGTGGATGAGTTGACCAGAGAAAAACATTAGAATATAACGTAGGAATGAAATATATAAATGGCAGAGGAAGAAATGCAATAACACGTGGGATGATGACATGGAGGGAGACCGGGTCAATGGCAGGGACGATGAAATCTCAGCCGTCCGATATCAGGAGGAGATCGATGGTGGAAAGAGCGTCAGAGGTAGTGTGCAGTGGGCCAGGGGCGTGATTGGATTGCGTTAAATATCGTGCAGCTTCAGAGCGCGATGACCGTCAGATGAAGGCCCTCAGATCGGACGGCTGACAGCGATATCTCTGCGTGACTTTGGTCGAACATTAATGTGCGATGGAGGGCGGTATTTGGGCCTTACGCGGGGACGTGTGGCGAGTGCTGTATGGAATCGCTGGCCCAAGGAGAAATACCGCCTACCGCCGAAAGGCGGTGCGATGAATACCGGGCAGTTTTTAAACAGTGGACGCGGGGCGGGGACCACAAGGCAGGAGAGATACGGTACATTGATCTATGGTTTGATCAGACGGTCCAGAATGCACCCGATATGCATTCGGTAAGCGCCTTTCGGCCTGACGCATGGTTACATCCTTTGGTCGCGCGGAGTAAGGAGACAGAGGGGCTAGGGCCGATAGGGATAAACCTTAAATATTTCAAATATGAAATTTTCAGCCATTTATAATGAATTTTAGAGGTGGGAAATGGAAAAGATGGATAAAAAAATGATTTTCCAAGTCTGAAAGGGGGAATTTGAGAACTCTATGCCAGATTGACTTGTGAAATTTTATGTGAAACGGATTATGATCAAGATCGGCTCCACCTGGGGACGGCATGTTCATCCTTGGACATGTCGAGAACTCGCAGACCCTCTGATCATCATGTACGTAGACTCTGCTCTCCAGCACCTCCATTTTTCACTTTATCATTCATCACAACACCAACATTATTTGAACAAAAAAAAAAGGAAACTATCATACAATATAATACATTAGGCTGCCCCTGCCTGGATTAGAATTGGAAATAGGGTTTAAGAAATTGACCATTTACAGGGGCATCTAGCAAGTCACCCTGTAAATTCTCCAACCTGAAAGTATTATTGCCCCCCTGTTCCACAATTTTGAAAGGACCAAACCAGAGGGGGTCCAATTTACCATGTTTTCCCTTCTCGGCTCTCCGGACATCCCATCTGAGCACCAAATCACCATTTTGCAGCTTCCTGTCTTTTGCGTGCTGATAAAAAATGTGCTTCATTCTCTCTTGATATTCTATTAACCTCTGATTCACCTGGCCCCGTGTTTCTTCTAATTCCACCAATTGATTGATTCTTCTGATCATATCATCAAGTTCTTCTTGGCTTTCTTGCATGAAGCGGGCCACTGGTAAAGCCAGCTGTACAGAAGGAGGTTTTTTCATTTGTATCATCCAAGAATTATTCATTTATGTAATGTAAAGGAGGTTTCCCCATCGAAGTGGCTTATTTATAAGGTGTTGATCTCTCTTTTCTTCTATTTTTGGAGCTGGTTTCATAACACATTAGTCACTGATAACCATATGCCCCATATAACAAATCAAGGTAATGCTTTAAAATGTTTTTTAGGCTTACCATTAATCCATCAGAAAATGCAAGCTTCCAAAGTCCTCTATTCCTTTTTTTTTGCATTTGATATTTTATAAGAAAATTGTGCCAAAGTCATATCTAGACCTTGAAAAATCACATTATTCCTCGATAACTATATGCCCCATATAATAAATAAAGGCAATGCCTTAAAATATATTTTATTCTTGTCAAAATTCCATGAGAAAATATGAGCTTCCAAAGTCCTATATTCTCATTTATTTCTTCCATTTGATATTTGTAATATTTCATTCCATGCAACTCATGAAAAAAAAAGTGATAAATGAGTGAACAATAGATTCCTTGTTACACTTGCACATAATGCATCTTCATAGCCTCTATTGACTCATTTTTTTCCAATTTTCCCATGTTAATATTTTGTTAATCATTGCCAACAAAATGAAAATATTTTTTTTTTTAAAGGACTCTCCAATTTTCTTTCCACATTCAACCACCAAACTATTTCACCTTCCTAAGTGTTGTAGTTCCTAGAGACAGCCTAGAGTTGTGATAGACCAGTGCCTAGGACATCTTAGCATAGCAAGGAGCATATAATAGGATGTTTGAGATTATCCCGGCTTGACTACATGATATATCCGTAAACGAAATAATATGGAATGGGACCAAACTCTCAGAAACTGACACAGGAAAAGAGATATTGCAGAGGCAAGATGTAGAACTCTAATACAAAAGAAATAGAAAATTCAGAGATAGTTTACTGCAAAGCGGGCCAATTCAGAAATACTTCATAGACATAAATTATTAGAAGGTGTATGTAGTTAAAGAAATATTGAGAAGATATTAGTTAACATTGAGCTGATACCCAGATATACAATACCACCATGCATGGGCTTACCAATCTAAGAATCCATACATGATAATAGCATTTTAAAAGCACCCTCCCAAAGAAACCAATATAGAAGAAGTATGGTTAGCTGAATAATGGAAAAAAATAAGGTTGAATAATGAAACAAAATATCATGCATGAGCCATATTTAAAAGCGCTTGATTGATCCATTATGGGCATCAACTAGGATGAATCCTTACGAAACCGGTGAGCCACTCGCATTCCAAAACATGATACGGGAAAGATGGATGAGATAAAATATTCTAGTAATATAACCAAATAAAAATTCTGGTATGAAATACCAAAGACAGAATCCTCTTTGTGGATAGAACTCTTCCTCACGCGAGACCCTACGGGCTCTGTACCTTCATACCAAAGTTTTACAAAATGTTTACAAAAGCCTTTCACTTTGCACTTGATTTTACATAGAAATGCGGAACCCTTACAATGTATTTCTTCATGGTTTTTATAGGCGAAACCAGAAACATAGTAAAAGAGGTAGGTGATGAACATTTAATTTGCATAATTAAATCAAAATGGCAAAAACATTTGCACCCATACTGCTGAATGACTGTGCTGTGCTGTTTGTACTCTGTGGCATGCTAACTAAAATAAATGCACTGGGTAGAAATCTCTCTCGGGACACGGTAAGGCAGTAAAATCACACAAATATCCGTCCTTGCCTGGGAAGAAAACTCTATTGAAACATAACCTTGAGGACATTGTTTTCTGTGTATAAATCTTCTGAATGATGTGCAGGATCTTCAATTTGGTCCTCTGCTTCAAAAGGCTAAGAAAAGGCCCTCAAAATCTTCAGCTACCTGCCTTTAATTATCTACTGAACACTAATATTCTTTATCTTCCCCATTAATATCTCCATCTGTGAAGTCGTCGCCTTGAATGTCCCTGCAGGTTTTGACAAATTTGAACCCCACCGTCTCAAGTGTGCTCTCCATCTACCCATCGACTTCTTCTTATAATCCTTTGTTGTACCTCCAACAACCAAGATTAAAAAATTAATCCAGGGCCAAGATCATATTGGAGTCGATACGTGCGAGTTTCTAGATGATTCTCACCTTATCTCAATTAATTCTTATTAATTAACCCCTTTCCCTAAGTTTAGACTTGGAAATAATCAAAAAAATGGGTTAATAATCTAATGGAGACACTTATAGGTGGAATTTCCATAAACGATTTCTGGGTTATGGATATCTCATGTGTTTTAGCCTCTCCTCAAAGTTTTGAGACTAAAACACCTCCATTGATACAAAAACTAACACTCCATCTTAGCGAGGAAGATGTTCTCTCTAGTGCTGCAAATACTGCCACAACACCCTGTTTTTGTTCTCTCTATCACGCTGTTAATATCTGGCCACTTCCCACCAAATACTATGTAACTCTGATGTTTCATCCGTGTTGCTGCTGACCTTGCCTGCCAACCCTGCATCTGCACTGCAACTCCCTCTCATTTGTTGTTGCTTCAATTGCAACAACTACAACTAAGAAGCATCCAAAATACTGAATCAATTGTGTTCAGTATGATGCATCTGTCTCCCGAGTCCTGACTGCTACTAGCTACTGCACTTTCCATTGAAGAATTTGCGTTGCTGCTGATTCTGCACTGTGCCTCTTTGCGTTGCTGCTGATTCTGCACTGCACTCCCCAACACCTAACTGCTACTAGTTTGCAACTACCATTTGCGATATGACTGCATCATTGACACTGATCCATCCTTCTACTGAATACTGTGGGCCCTCGTAGCAATGTAATGACCCATGAGGTGGGCTCCTCAGTGGACCCTGCCTATGTTTGCAATTCTCTAGGACTACAGCTCCATGTCGCCCCACCTCTCTCCTATAGGTATGGCCACCAACATAGCAAATTCTTCCTCCAGCTTGGAGGAAAGCTTGTCAATCACAGCTAACGCTGCCGCATGATCCTACTTCTCCGTCTTGTCCTTCTTCCTGAGAGGGCACTGTGTGCTGTAGTGACCGAACTCACCGCATCTGAAGCACTTGACCTTTTACAGGTCCTTCTTCTTCTTCTTTTCCCCCTACCCCTAACTGGGACACTTGGATGTCGGGGCCACATTTTCTCCTTCCTTCTCACCGTTCACGCCCTTGCTCCTACTGTTGTTGATTGGTTCGATCATCATCTTGGAGTCTCTTCTTCTCTCACACGTGGGAAAAATGCAGCAAGGATTTTTTGGTTTTGACCTAGGGTTTTCAGTGTATATTTGACCAGCGTTAACTTTGGTCAATGCATGGTCAAACTGACCCCAAACTCTCCCAAAATTTCGATTTCTGCAGTCCGTATTTTTTGGCACAGAAATCGAGGCTGGACGTTGACTTTGACCGAGTTGCGTTGACTTTTGCTATTGTTGTTTTTGCATTGACCATTGACTAGACAACGTTGACTTTGGGTTGACCGTTGTAGAGTTGTCCGAGAGGATTGTGTGACACATTCTGGTTGGCTGACCATGTAGAGACTTTGTTGGTTGAAGGATCCTGTCGCATAACAACACATATTTTATTGATCAAGTTAAGTGTATTTTTGGCTTGTCTTCTGTCGATCTATTGGTATGTTCTATCAGCATTTTACTTTCTTGTTTATGTGATTTCTGTTTGATATTGGGAATAAAAGTAAAGTTGCATCAAGCATAGAACAAGTACAAAAATTACATGGTATCAGAGCTGAGGTGAAGACAAAGCCCAAGTTTGTATTAAGAGCAATCACCGAAGAAGGAGCATTTGTCAAGGACCCATGGGTACCTCAAACTATAATGGTTTCAAAGCTGATGACAAGTTGACTAGGAAGGAAGACTTCCATGATTGGAAGATGAGTTTGGATCTAATGTTGGAAGACCAAGATGTCATGGACTATGTGCAGGGTAAAATCCGAGAGTCTCCATCATCTGCACCCGCTACCACCAAGTCAAAATATAAGAAGGGGGAAATCAAAGCAAAGTTGATGATCCGGGATTCAATTCATAAGAGTCTGGTTGCCTACATCTCTCAGCTGGGCACATCCAAGGAGGTGTATGATAAGTAGGTCAACATGTTCAAGGCCAACAATGCAAATCTATTCCTTTTCTTTAAGAACCAACAGAAGAATCTGAAGAAAGGCAGGGATGAATCCATTCAATCTTATTTTCTGAAGTTGATCGAAATCATAAATAATCTTCTGGCCGTTGGGGAGACAATAGCCGATCAAGAAATGGTTCTCACCGCACTTGGAGGTCTCTCCTCCGAATGGCATGTATTCAATACTACCATTCTCAATAACAATGTGATACCTGATTTTGACAAAGTATTATCGAGATGCGTACAAGAGGAATCAAGAATGAAGGAATATGAAAATGAAGGTAATGTCGCCTTCACCGCTCGTGCTAAAAAGAAGAACAATGGTCGTCCAAGGAACCATGGAAGAGCAGGAAAGAAAGGAAGATGTTACACATGTAACAAGACGGCCACTATGCTAGAGAATGCCCTAATAAGAAGGATTCTCCTGGGGATGATGACAACAACAACAACCGAAGGAATGGCAATCAAAGGAACAACAGGATCAAAGGGAAGAGGAAGGCTCCCTTTGGTCGCAATGAAAATGGGCAATCTTTCAAAAGATCGAGAAATTCCAGGTATGAGGAATCTAATATTGTTGATAAAAGAAATGAATTCATTCTTGTATCTGCCCTCTCTGCTGCATCTCCACCCGACACTATGGATGTCTGGTTGATTGATAGTGGTGCCTCAAGGCATCTAGCTAGGTTTGAGGAAGCACTTTCTGATTTGGTGGAGAAGGATGCTAATCTAAAAATTATCCTTAGAGATAATGCCACATATCCCGTGAAAGGGACAGGGACTATGACCCTCCACTTGTCTCAAGGTGAAGTCCTCCGTTGCAAGATGTACTATATGTACCTGATTTGAAGAAGAACCTTGTGTCTATTTCGACCATGGAAGACAAAGGTTTCAATGTAGCATTCGTTGATGGGAAGGTACGCATCTGGAAGAAGAGCTTCAAGGAAGCTATCACGATTGGGTTTAGAGTTGATACACTCTACCAGTTTGGAGGAAGTCCACTGGGAGCGATGACATGTGATACTATCCGTCAGACTGAACTATGGCACCGGAGGTTTGGACACCTTCATTACAAAGCCCTTCCTGAAGCAAGGAAGGTGGTGACGGGGATGCCTGAGTTCAAAAATGATCATGAAGGTGTATGTCAGGGTTGTGCCGAAGGAAATCATACAAGGGCACCTTTCCCCTCAAGTGTCACAAAGACATCTTATGTCTTATAATTGATACATTCTGATTTGTCTGGTATGTTGCCCGTGACATCCTTGGGAGGATGTTCTTACTATATGACGTTCATAGACGACTTCTCTCGCAAATCCTGGATATACTGCTTAAAGAAGAAGGATGAGGCTTTCATGTGGTTTCATACTTTCAAAGCCTTGGTGGAAAATCAAACAGGGAAGAAGATCAAGATTTTGAGGACCGATAATGGTACTGAATATGAGACAAACGAGTTCAATAACTTTTGCAGAGAAGCTAGCATCAAGATGGATACCACAACCGTATATACTCTTGAGCAAAATGGCGTTGCTGAAAGAAAGAACAGGACCATTGTGGAAGCTACTCGTGCCATGCTATGTGACCAAGGTATTCTGAAGTTTCTGTGGGGAGAAGCTGCGAACACTGTTGTGTACATACAAAACCGATGCCTGCATTCCGCTCTGGGCTCCAAAACTCTCAAAGAGGTTTTCTCTGATAAGAAACCCGACGTCTCTCATTTTAGAGTTTTTGGTTGTCCCATTTATTTTCATGTGCCAAACGAGAAGAGGAGCAAGCTGGATGCTTCTGGGAAAAAGGGAATGTTTGTGGACTACAATGAAACTTTGAAGGCTTAAAGAGTCTATGTGCCTGGTCAAAGAGAAGTGGAGATATGCCATGATGTTACCTTTGATGAAGATGCTTCCCTTAGGAAAGTAATCAATCTTCCGAGCTCTGAGGAAGATCATGAAGTGAGGTCTGGAAATCAGGAAGAACCGAAGGATGAGACGATGCCTGATGTTGAAGGACCGATGGACCCTATTGATCCACCTCCTTCAATGAAGAGAAGACGCTCATGGCTCAGGGATACTCTCGAGGATGCCGAGAGACATATGGCCCCAAGCGGGACATTCTGTGAAAGAAAGAAGTCGAATAGATACCAAGGGTATCTAGCAGCCATGAGTACAATTGTACAATCTGAGCCTGGATCTTTTGAAGAAGCCGTCAAGCATCAAGTCTGGAAGGATGCTATGCACGAAGAATATGAGTCCATTGTGAAGAATGATGTCTAGGATGTGGTTCTGAGACCGGAGGACAAAACAGTTGTCACCTCGAAATGGCTCTATAAGATTAAGCATGGATCTGATGGTAGTGCTGAAAAGTTCAAGGCAAGATTCGTTGCTCGAGGCTTCTCTCAAAAGGAAGGCGTAGACTATGATGATATATTTGCACTTGTGGCTCGATATACCACCATCCGATCTATCATAGCCCTTGCTGCTACGCAAGGATGGAATCTTCATCAAAGGGATGTGAAGACCGCATTTCTACATGGTGCGATAAAGGAAGAGGTGTATGTGGAGAAACCTCTGGGGTTCAAAGTCCAGGATCGAGACACCCATGTTTGCAGGTTGAAGAAAGCCATCTATAATAAGCAAGCTCCCCGTACTGTACGCAGAGGACAGATGGCCAAGGCGGACAGAAGTTGGGCTTCACTCGTAGTAATGGCCGATCCGAAACTTTACCTGGCGTCGATAGAGCAGTGCTTCCTCATTCCTCGGTGTTGATGTGACCATCTCTTCTCGACAGCTGACCCTCTCATTCATCAATGTAAGAGGGAGCTCGCTTCTGAGTTCGAGATGAAGGACCTAGGACTGATGCATTTACTTCCTAGGCCTAGAGGTCTGGCAGAGACCTGGCGAGATTTTCCTTTCTCAAGGAAAATATATTGTAAAGTTGCTGGAAAGATTTGGAATGGTGGACTGCAAGTCTGTGTCGACACAGATGGAGCTCAACTTTAAGAAGTTGAGTGGCAGCGCTGCTGGGCCCATGCTAGCAAATCCTACTGTGTATCGTCAGCTCGTAGGGGCCCTAATGTTTTTAGTGAACACCCGTCCGGACGTATGTTTTGATCCTCATCACATTCACTAGGTTGGTGCCAAGAATCTGTTGAAATATCTTTGGGGAACGATAAACCATGGGCTGAGATACACTGCCGAGAGCGTGACACTCCATGGATATACTAATGTCGATTGGGCTAGCAGTGTGGTGGATAGCAAGGGCACATCTGGATGTTGCTTCACACTTGGGTCTGCTTCGATATCTTGGATGAGCAGGAAGTAGAAGTCGATGGCTTTGAGCACCGCTGAGGCCGAATATATTGCAGCGAGTATGGCCTGTTGTGAAGCAGTTTGGTTGCGAAAGCTCTTAAATGAGTTGTTCGGGAATGTGCTATATACCACTGTTATCCTTTGTGATAACCAAAGTGGGATTCGATTGTCTGAGAATCTTGTGTTCCACGATCGATCCAAGCATATTGATATCAGGTACCACTTTATCCGGGATATGGTACAGCGAGGCACCGTAAGGCTTGATCACATAGGAACTGATGAGCAGGTCGCGGATATTCTCACAAAGCCCTTGGGGAAGGTCAAGTTCCTAACCTTTCGTGAGAATCTTGGTATCATGGAATGACCCTATTCTGAGGGTCTTGTTGGACGATGAGCTCTGGGAGTTCTAGGGGGCTTTGCGGATAGCTTCTCGAAGCTATAAGCAACCACAGGGCTAGGCTTTCCGAACCTTGTTGGTGTGCTTTTGCCCTACCGTTATGATATTGAGTTGGTTCACCTCTCATGATCTATGCCCCGCATGCATCCTACCCATTGAGTCCCGGACTCATGGGAAGTACCTCTCACTTGGCCAATGAGGTGGGAAAAGCTAGAGACTAGTAGCAAAGACCGATGGACGCATCGGATATTGTCGTACTCTCTATTTCTAAGATGGCACGTGTCCAACCACTTGATCTAGGATCAAGTCTAGTGAGGTTTCGAACCTCCAACTGACTTCGGGTCAGGTAAACCAACTTTGGGTTGGTACGTGACTCCTTTGAGTCCTATAGAGGTTTCTAACCTCTGAGCTGAATTTGTTAGCCGGGAGTGATGTCTTTGTGACTCACCTTTTTGTTTTGAAATAAAGAAGCCAGCAAAGCAAGTTACGGCAGGATGACGCACGATGTTTGGATGGCACAAGTGGATGGAGTTCTCCCTAGTTGAGAGGGAGTGTTCATTTTGGACAATTAGGTCCAAACTTCATGTTGTGATGCTCAAATGAAGATGCCCATATTTTTATTGGATTCCTCTTTCGGAGAGGTGCAAGATCGATCTAAAGATCATCTTGATCCGATGAGCAAAACGTTTATTTTGAATTAATTCCACTTATGTGCAAGGTCGGACAGAATTGTAATGTAGGGTTGGAGCCCCAACAGATGTGTCGCACACCCTCACTGATGGATATATTTAGGTCAACGTTGGAGGTCATTTTCTCCATCACTCATCACACATTCTCTCTCATCATCTGATTGGTTCGATCATCATCTTGGAGTCTCTTCTCTCACACGTGGGAAAAACGCAGCAAGGATTTTCTAGTTTTGACCTAGGGATTTCAGCGCAGATTTGACCAGCGTTGAATTTGTTCAACGCATGGTCAAACTGACCCCAAACTCTCCCAAAATTCCGATTTCTGCAGTCCGCATTTTTTGGCACAGAAATCGAGGTTGGACGTTGACTTTGACCGGGCTGCGTTGACTTTTGCTCCTACTATTTTTGCGTTGACTATGGACTGGACAACGTTGACTTTTGTTGACTTTGGGTTGACCATTGTAGAGCTGTCCGAGAGGGTTGTGTGACACATTCTGGTTGGCTGACCATGTAGAGACTTTGCTGGTTGAAGCATCCTGTTGAGCGTCGTAACGCACCACAACACATATATTTCGCTGATCAAGTTAAGTGTATTTTTGGCTTGTCTTCTGTCGATCTATTGGTATGTTCTATCAGCATTTTACTTTCTTGTTTATGTGATTGTTGTTTGATATTAGGAATAAAATTAAAGTTGCATCAAGCATAGAAAACCTACAAAAATTTCAGGGGTGCTTCCCCAACAGCTGCAAGTTGATATCGTACTTCTTGAATCCTGGTGAGGAAGCCATTTATGCTCTCACCCTTCCACATCCTTAAGCTCCTCAACTTCTAGAGAAACATCTTTCGTTGCTCGGAATAACTCTAAAACAACTCGGAAAGAGCATCCCACATCTCTTTGTTCATACCTTTTTCTGCCACATGTGAGACTAGATGATCTCAGACTCCATCCAAAATCATCCTCTTCACCTGCGCCATTTCCTTTATGTACTCCTTGAGCTGATCAACATCCTGGGGTACTGCGACCACATTGTCCACATAGGTCTTCAGGACATATTCATCTAAAAGGAAGGACATCCTAACCTTCCAGATGATATAGTTGGAGGCTCCCTACCAACCTATCCTAATCTCTAAGTCCTATTGTGGCCATCTTGATTTTGTCAAAAACTCCCTCTTTCCCTTTGCTTGTTTGTTGCTTCTGTTATTCGCACTTCCTTCTAGATTCAGAAGATTTGCTCACAACCACTGCCAATCTTCCTGGAAAAATCAGATCTCTAAATCTCGAGATCCCCTAAGAGAAATTTTCCCTCTATTGTGTGTGCTTCTCTCTTCCACCCGATGTTGGTTCTGCTACTGCAAAAACCTCTGCGTCCAACAAAGGAATCTTCTTAGCGAAAATCCAAACTGCTGCTACTCCCTCTACCTATTGGAATCACTATTCTAGGCAATCTGAATTTTTTTCCACCATGCAAATGAAAATTGAACCATTGCCCAAGAATTCGCACTCCCTAGCTAGGCACTACGCAACACTAAAAAATTGCAGCCTGCTGCTCCCTCTGAACAATGGACTTTTCCTTCTTCGCTTCTTAGCTTCCTAGATGATCAATCACGCTCTAATACCATGTGAAAATTTCAATAGTGAAATCCTATTGAAGCAACTAGAAATTATTCTTCCAATTGTTAATTAATTTAACAATTTTTTTGCTACGACAAATACTTAATAAAGCACACTGCAACCTTCACAAATAAAACTGCAGAAGAAAATAGCACTGGATACTGAGAAATGCTAGCACACCATAAAAAATTAACACAGTTATTTTTGGACAAATGTCCCTGGGAAAAACCCAACTTGGGAAAATTGGTGCAACAACTGAGGGTTTTTATTGTTATGCAGCAGTGAGAAATTCTGAGTACAATCTAGATGCACAAACTGGCAATCCACTACAGGAAATCTGGCCACAAAAATTAGTGAGATAAATTTTGTCTCACCCAGCACTGATCCTCCTCGAAACTGGCTCTGAATGGGCTTCGCGAAACCCCTGCATCAAATCTGCGCAGTCACTAGGACGCTCTACCCGGAACTGCAATTGATCAAGCCATCTGTCCAATCCAGCCTCTGAGAATGACTCGCTAACACCTTCTGGAAATCTTCCCTGTTGATTTTTGGGTAGCATCAGATGTGCTCAAGCTCTGGAATTTTGTGGAGGGGCTAGAACGCATGAGATCTCCAAGACCCAGAAATCGTTTGGAGAAATTCCACCCGGAGCTTAAGCTATTCAAATAATTAATTATTTTAAATGGATCTTAATAAAACTTAGGGAATTTAAATAATTATAGCGAATTAATTTAATATCTGGGTGAGAATGTTCTAAGTGACGAAAATCAAGTCTTTTCTAATCTTAGTCGTCGATTACAGATTAGATCACGGTCGTTGATTCATCAACAGGAAAAGTATAAAGAAAGGGTTGAGGGTCAGTTGGAGAACACACACAGAGACTGAGTTTAGAGATCAAATTCTCCTCACGGAGCAGTGCTCGGATGAAGATCAGATCTGAGTAATTCAGACTTGAGTCCAAGGCCGAGAATACAAGTGCAGAGAGGCAGATTAGCACCAGGAGAAACAACACAGCCCTTGAGAGGGTGACGCAGAGCCAACAGGGCTCACACGGAGCCATAAAGGTGACGCAGAGCCAGAGGGGGTGACGCAATCACTTGAGCAGTTGTGCTGGGGTTTCTGTGAGGCAGATCGGGCAACCATTCAGTAGATCAATTTCTGAGCCAGGAAGGCTCACGAGGAGGGTGATACAGCCACTAGAGGAGGTGACGCAGTCTCAGCATAGAGCTTGCTGCAACCATCGTTGCGCAGCACTGGGGACAACGTAGTCACCTTGAGGTTTCTTCATTCTGCTGCTGGATCAGCCAAAATATCTGTCTCCGGATAGAGGTACTTCTGCCGAGGATTTTCTCTGTTGGGTGAGCTAGATTTGGCACCCTAGATTGTATTTAGAAATCTGTTTCATAATATAAACCCTCAGAATTGCTACATCAGTTTTCCCGCATTGGGTTTTTCCGAGGACAATTGTCCAAAAATAAGTGTGTCCTTTGTCTGAATGCTTCATTTATTTTTCAGTACTTGATCTGTATAGTTTTGTAGGCTGCAGTGTATTTACATTAATATTTTCTCAATGTATTTAGAAAATAACTTGTTAAATTAAAGAAAACAAGTAGGTAATGTAAATCAGATTTCTGTAGTAGGATTTTTGTAACTTAGGTTCAGAAATTTTCACATGTTATTAGAGTTGTTGCAGATCAGGTAGAGTTGAAGCCATCAGCGAAAGGACGAAGAAAAATTTGCTGCAGAAAGGCAGTTGTCTCGCGTAACAACGCTGAACCAAAAAGAGGCATAGGAAGGGGTGACGCAGTCACCAGAGGGGCTCACGTAGAGCCTGCGTCAGCCAGCTAGGGTGACATTGTAGCTGCAGCAGAGGTAACACAGTGTTTGTTGGGCCAGCACATAGGTTTTGAGCCTCAAATTTTTCCGATTGTCGTGGTTGGAAGTGCAGTTCGATTTTCTTCTCGAGTTGCTAGTGGGGCATTGTTTCTATTGGTGCATAACAATGTCTAGCGGGGCAGTGGCAAAGTAGAGGTAAGAAGTTCCTTAGAAGACTTCTTGCCAAGTCTAGATCTAGTGTTGATCAGCAGCAAAGAGTGATCGGAGAGGAGTGTTTCGACATCAGTTGGTAGAAGGATTTCCATAAAGGAAGTCGATTTTTAGAGGGAGTTTGTTCCTTAAAGGGTTTCTAGTGCCAAAGAAACCCATATCCGAGTTTTGCTGGGGCAGCAGCAAAAGAGGGAGAAGAGTGTGAAATTTTCAAGAGGAAAATATTTCTAGAATACTTGGTTTATTTCTCCTACTTATGAGATAAGTTATTTACAGATGCTTCAGTAAATTCTGAAATAAACACATTTGCTGGTCTTCACTATCGTTAAGAGCATAAGAACAGAAAAAATGATTTACAGAAGTAGCACAATAGGAAAAACCAAATGAACACAGTTATTTTTGGACAATTGTCCCCGGAAAAACCCAATGTGGGAAAACCGGTGCAGCAGATGAGGGTTTTATATTTATCTTTAGAAATGGAAAGTACATTTACAGGAGTCTGATGAGCAGAGAAAAATTAGCAAACAACTGCCTGAATTTTATAGACCTTCCAGATAAATTTCGGACTCTCGGGGTGACCACCTTTACCCTCTGCGTCATCCAGCGTGAGAGCTCTATGCAGTCCCTCTCTGCACTGCATGATTCTATGTGGAGGGGCTCTTACTACTGATCAGCTCACCCTTCCCTTCAACCTCTTGACTTCTGCTTCCCGATAACTGACTCCTCCCTCCTCCTTTTGCTTCTACAACCCAGCCTCTACAAACTCACCCACTGAAATCGAATTCTCTTGCTTCAGAATCGATTTCCTTCGGGTACTGAGAGTGTCCCCAGCTTGATTTCCAAATGTCCCTCAAGTCTCTTCTTATAGTCTTTCTGCTGACGAATCAACGGCCAAGATTATATCGTTAATCAATGGCTCAGATTAAAAGATGACTTGATCTTCGTTTTCTAGAAGATTCACACTTTTCTCTATTAATACCCTTTAATTATTTAATTTCCCTAAGTTTAAACTTAGGGTCTGCATTAAAATAATTAATTATTTTAATAAAGTCATAACTGAGTGGAATTTCCACAAACGATTTCTGGGTTCTCTGGATAACTGATGTCCAAGTCTCTCTACCAAAAATGAGACTTAGAACACTTTCCGATGCTATAGAAATCAACACTCCCTCTTAGCGAGGAAAGTGTTTAAGCAAGATACCGTTGTACTGCTCTGACTCTACATCATCTGCTGCGATGATGATGTCCTGGTTGTTGCCCCTCATCTTTGCGCTGCTGCTTCCTGTACTGCTGCCCTGCTACTGCAGCTCTCTCTTCTTCTGAAGACCACCCTTTCCTCTAATGGAAGGGGTTCTCGACCATCCCCATCTCTCTAAAGTAAGTGAAATTGATCTTACTTAGAGCCTTTGTGAGGATATTTTCCACCTGTACTCCTGTAGGAGTGTATCGCAACTGTACTGCTCCCCTCTGGACATAGTCCCTAATAAAGTGACACCGAATGTCAATGTGTTTTGACCGGTCATGAAACACAGGATTTTCAGAGAGCTTAATGCAACTCTGATTATCGCACATAATCCTGGTCAGTTCCATCCGCTTCTTGAGCAGGTTCAAGAGAACTTGCCGAACCATATGGCCTCGCACGAAGTTGTGCTCGCTTCCATGTACTCTTACAAGACTGAGCTCAGTGCTACGGACTTTTGTTTCCTGTTGCACCAGGAGGTCATTCCTGATCCGAGACTGAAATAGTACCCACTAGTACTTTTCCGATCTAAGGTGCTTCCAACCCAATCTGCATCTGTGAACCCACTCAACTGGACCTCATTATCCTTGGTGTACTTCAACCCATACTCGACTGTCCCTATCAATTATCTGAGAACATGTTTGGCTGCTACCCAGTGAGCCCTCCTTGGTTCCACTATGAACTGACCGAGGGTATTCACTGCATAACAGATGTCTGGTCTCGTATTGACTAGATACATTAATGATCTGATGAGCTATCTATATAATGTGGGATCAGCCTCATCATCCTCCGATGTGTCTATCTTCTTCCAGTTAGTAATCATTGGCGTGGCCATGGGTTACAGTCTTCCATCTGAAATCTCTTCAGAATTTATGTCGTGTATCTTCCTTGTCCTAGGAAGATTTTCCCTTTCTACTGCCAGACTTCTAATCCAAGAAAATAGTGCATCTGCCCCAGGTCCTTCATGTCGAATTATGTTTCCAAATTCTCCTTGCAGTCTTTGATGAGCTTGGATGATCCGGTCAAAAACAGGTCATCCACATAAAGAACAAGAATAAGCGGCTCATCTCCTACTCTCAATTAGTATAAGTTGGGATCTGCGTCACTCTTGACAAATCCCATCTTCTGCAAGTAGCTATCAATCCGACCATACCATGCCCTGGGGGCTTGTTTTAAGCCATACAAGGCTTTCTTAAGTTTGCAAACATGAGTCTTCTGCTCATGTGTCTCAAAGCCCTCTGGCTGCTCTATGTACACTTCCCCCTCTATCACCCCGTTCAAGAACACAGTCTTGACATCCATCTAGTGAATCTCCCATCCCATTTGCGCAGCCAGAGAGATGACGGATCTGATAGAAGTGTATCGTGCTACTGGAGCAAAAGTTTCTTCATAGTCAATGCCTTCCTTCTGGGCATACCCCTTGGCTACAAACCTTGCCTTGAACTTCTCTATGCTACCATCTGCAGCATATTTGATCTTGTAGATCCATCTGGATCCTACAACAGATCTGTCCTGTGGTCTAGGGACTACTTCCCAGACATCATTTTTCATGATGGAGCTATACTCCTCCACCATGGGATCCACCCATACCTGATGTTGAGTTGCTTCCCGAAAGGTAGAAGGTTCTCCAACCTGAGCTACCAGTGCCTGATATCTGTTTGGTTGTTTCCTTATCCTCTTTCCTTCTCTAGGGGATCCAACAAATTCTTCTGCATCCCTAAGAATTTGTTGGAGTTCTCTGCTCAGTGTCCCATCAGTTATGGGTGGTCTCACCTGTTCTTCCTCCTGTTCTTCGTCGGAGGAGCTTCCCTCAGAATTATTGTGCCTTGGAGAGGCACTGGACCTCTCCTCTATAGGTCGTTGAGGCCGAACCAGTGGATCTTCCTCAAACTTCGTATTTGTGGCCATCTCTCGAGATTTCCTGAAGGCTCTCTCCTCCAGGAACTTTACATCCCTTCTTACCACGACATTCCTGCTCTTTGGAATATAGATGAGATATGCCTTTGCATTCTCGCTATAGCCCATCAGGAAACCATTCTCTGCAGTTTGATACAAATTCTTCCTCTTTTCTTTTGGAACGTGGCAGTAACCTTTGTTGCCGAATATCCTGATGCGGCTCACTTATGGCTTGCTGCCTGTGAACACACTCTCAGGAGTTACCTTCCCCAAAGCTCTATTGGGAACTCTGTTTTGAATATATATTGTTGTTTTGCAGGCCTCTGCCCATAAGAATTTGGGCATATCTTGGTCGTACAACATCGCCCTTGCAGCTTCTATTATGGTCTGATTCTTCCGTTTTGCAACTCCATTTTTCTCTGAATTGTATGGAGTTGTCCATTCTCTCTTGATGGCTTCCTGTGCACAGAAATTTGTGAAGTCCTTATCGATATATTCTCCACCGTTATTTGACCGCAACTTCTTGATCTTATTTCCTGTAGAGTTCTCCACCAATGCTTTGAAATCTTTAAACCGATCAAAGACTTCATCTTTGGTCTTCAAAAAATAGATCCAAGTTTTCCTGGAATGATCATCAATGAAAGTGGCAAAATACTTTGCCCCACTGAGTGCAGTTGTGGACATTGGACCACAAATGTCAAAGTGTATTAACTCTAATACACCTTTGGCTCTGCTGCTGCTTCTTTGAAATGCTGCCTTAGCGTACTTCCCTAGTACACATCCCCTTCAAACTTCGTCTTTCTTCATGCTGAGTTCAAGAGCCCCTATGACAGTATTTTTGAGAATCCCCAAGGCTCCATGATGTAGATGCCCCATCCTTCTATGCCATAATTCATACAGATCTTTGTCGTTTGTACTGCCAATCAGGGCCACTGGAGATTCAAGCTCGAGCTTATACAGCTTGTGACTCCTTACTCCGATTTGTGCCTTTTTGCTCCAGTTAGGATGTTTGACATACACTTTATCTCGAATAAAGTATACGTCATAGCCCTTGTTCTGAGTTGAGACACCACGAGTAAATTCATCCCCAACCCTGGTACATGCAGAACGTTCGTGGCTCGAATCCTGTTGCCATCCTCAGTCTGAAATGTTATGGTACCTCTCCCGATGGGGGTACATTTTGCCTTATTTCCCATAGTTATTCGGAAATTCATCTGTTCTTCTTGGTAGCTCGAAAAACATTCTCGAACCCCCATCATATGAGCAGATGCTCCACTGTCAATATACCAAACACTTGGAGGAGTTGTGCTCGACACACAGGCAAGATCCTCCTCTAAACTGGATGCCAACACCTTCATGTCGTGTTCTCTCTGCATTTCTGCGTGCTCTGGAGGACTGTCTGAGCCCCTTTGACTGCGTGAACCCTTCCAGATGATGGAACTTTGGTCCATGGCAGATCCTCCCTTTCTGTTTTTAGCCCTTTGCTCTGATACCATGTGAAATTTTCAAGAGGAAAATATTTCTGCAATACTTGGTTTATTTCTCCTACTTATGAGATAAGTTATTTACAGATGCTTTAGTAAATTCTGAAATAAACACATTTGCAGATCTTCACTATCGTTAAGAGCATAAGAACATAAAAATGATTTACACAAGTAGCACAATAGAAACAACCACATGAACACAGTTATTTTTGGACAATTGACCCCGGAAAAACCCAATGTGGGAAAACCGGTGCAGCAGATGAGGGTTTTATATTTATCTTCAAAAATGTAAAGTACATTTACAGGAGCCTGATGAGCAGAGAAAAATTAGCAAACACCTGCCTGAATTTTCTAGACCTTCCAGATAAATTTTGGACTCTCGGAGTGACCTCCTTTACCCTCTGCGTCATCCAGCGTGAGAGCTTTGCGCAATCCCTCTCTGGACTGCGTGATTCTGCGTGGAGGGGCTCTTGCTGCTGATCAGCTCACCCTTCACTTCAACCTCCTGACTTCTACTTCCCGATAATTGACTCCTCCCTCCTTCTGCTTCTGCAACCCAACCTCTACAAACTCACCCATTGAAATCGAATTCTCTTGCTTCAGAATCGATTTCCTTCGAGTACTGAGAGTGTCCCCGGCTTGATTTCCAAATGGCCCTCAAGTCTCTTCTTATAGTCTTTCTGTTGACGAATCAACGATCAAGATTATATTGTTAATCAATGGCTAAGATTAAACGCTGACTTGATCTTCGTTTTCTAGAAGATTCACACACTGCTCTATTAATACCCTTTAATTATTTAATTTCCCTAAGTTTAAACTTAGGGTCTACATTAAAATAATTAATTATTTTAATAAAGTCATAACCGAGTGGAATTTCCACAAACGATTTATGGGTTCTCTGGATAACTGATGTCCAAGTCTCTCTACAAAAAATGAGACTTAGAACACTTTCTGATGCTATAGAAATCAACAAAGAGAACTCGTTCAAAATCCTCTTATTGTGAAGAGATGGCCACGCATGGACTAAGGGATCAGGACAAGTTGGATGGAGCATCCAACTTTGTCATCTGGAAGGCCAGGATCCTGTCAGTGTTGGATGAACATCACATCAAGGATCATGTATTGAATGCAGTTGTTGTCCTTGTTGATGTTGATCCTCTCAAGAAGTACGAAGAGGCTCAAGCGAAAGAAAAACGCATGATCATGGAGGGAGTCAAGGATCATGTAATCCCACATATTGTTGAGAAGAACACAGCAAGGGAAATGTGGACTTCCTTGACCACTATGTACCAGGGAACTTCTGTCCAGCGGAAGATGTTGCTTGAGAATCAGTTGAGGCGGTTTCAGATGCAGAAGGGAGAAGAGATCGACCCCTTCCTTATCAGTTTGCAAGCGATTCGAGATTAGTAGCTTCTGTAGGGACTACACTGGATGATGGTCTTATGGTCAGGATTGCCCTGAATACAGTCTCTGAAGACTGGGAGAACTTTGTCTAAGGTATTTTGGGTAGGGTCACTCTTCCAAACCGGGAGGAGATGTGGGCAGCCCTTCGACAGTAAGAGATTAGAAGGTTGACCAAGGCCGGAAGAAGCAGCACAAGGATCAAAATCAAGAAGGAGGAAGAGGAAGATGCGGCTCTCGCATCTAAGGGATAGCATGGGCAGCAGAGAAGGAAGAAGAAGGACCTCTCGAAGGTCAAATGCTTCAGGTGTGGAGAATTGGGACATTTCGCCACACAATGCCCTCTAAAGAAGGGAAAAGAATAATCTGACTCGAAGGCTGCTGCAACGAAGGATGATGATGATTGTGCCATGAGTGCTCATGTGCCTCGAGAAAAGAGGTGGGGCGACATTGATATGTAGTTCTTTGAACTGCAGAGAGGGGCAGGATCCTTGAGGTTCCCAAACTCTTGGATCACATACAACTACGGGAGCCCTTAATGACAGTAGCAGAATGACGGGTGTCAGTTGGTGCGAGAGATGATGGAGCGAAAGTGGCAGATCTTGAGTAAGAGGAAACAACAGCAGCGCAGAGCAGAGGCAACAACAGCAGCACAGTGCACGGAGGTGCAACGCAGTGCAGAGCAGCAACAATGCAGTAGCATCAGAGGGTCAACGCAAATTAGCAGCAAAGGTAGTTTCAGCATCGAGGTACAACCAGACTAACCAGTATGTCAATATTTGGGATGTCTTTCAGTTGCTTAACTCTTAGCAACTGAGTTGCAGTGCAACAATTAGCAGTGGCAGTGCTATGGGTAGCATGATGCAGCATATTGAAAGGGATTTGCAGTACAGATGTAGCAGTGTCAGTGGAAGTGACATGGGCAGCAATACAAATAACAGCAGTGCAGTGGATGAGGGGTAGCAGCCGAGCATCAACAGCGCAGAGGACCGATGCTATGGATCAGGGTGATGCTTCTGGTGAAGAAGTATTGCTAGAGCACATTCCTCGCTAAGAGGGAGTGTTGATTTTTGAGTAGCATCGAATGTGCTCTAGCTCCAAAATTTTTTGGAGGGGCTAGAACACATGAGATCTCCAAGACCCAGAAAGGTCAGCGCAAATTAGCAGCAAAGGTAGTTTTAGCATCGAGGTACAACCAGACTAACCAGTATGTCAGTATTTGGGATGCCTTTCAGTTTCTTAACTCTCAGCAAATGAGTTGCAGTGCAACAATTAGCAGTGGCAGTGCTATGGGTAGCATGATGCAGGATATTGAAAGGGAGTTGCAGTACAGATGTAGCAGTGTCAGTGGAAGTGACATGGGCAGCAATACAAATAACAGCAGTGCAGTGGATGAGGGGTAGCAGCCGAGCATCAACAGCGCAGAGGACCGATGTTGTGGATCAAGGTGATGCTTCTGGTGAAGAAGTATTTTTAGAGCACATTCCTCGCTAAGAGGGAGTGTTTATTTTTGGGTAGCATCGAATGTGCTCTAGCTCCAAAATTTTGTGGAGGGGCTAGAACAAATGAGATCTCCAAGACCCAGAAATCGTTTGGAGAAATTCCACCCGGAGCTTAAGTTATTCAAATAATAAATTATTTTAAATGGAGCCTAAGTTAAAACTTAGGGAATTTAAATAATTAAAGTGAATTAATTTAACATGTGGGTGAGAATTTTCTAAGTGACAAAGATCAAGTCTTTTCTAATATTAGTCGTCGATTAGAGATTAGATCATGGCCGTTGATTCATCAACAGGAAAAGTATAAAGAAAGACTTGAGGGCCATGTGGAGAACACACACAGAGACTAAATTGGAATTATTGCATCAAATTCAAAGAAAATTTCTCCTTTAATCCCTTTCTCCCCCTTAATTAGGTCAACCACACCCTTGGTTAATCAGTTCTATCCCTTTGACCTAATTTTGGGCCCACTTGATCCCGGGTGGTCCCACGACTTGTTGAAACCAATTTCACAAAGACCACCTAGAATCCAAGTTTCCACAAGGATTTTAGGAGTTAGGAATCTCCTTGACAAGTCATATACTCAAACCCTAGCTCTTAGAATTCTCCTAAGCCCTTCCTAGAGAGCCATACATCTTGCTTTCCAATCAATAAAACCATATATTTGAGCCTCTCTTGTAAATAGGCTTTTAGGATCACCTTTCATCCTATCACTGATACATTCATTATTTTGATCCTTATTATATCGGGTCTCCTCCCATCAGTGAAAGTCCGTAAAGAGCAGTGAGCCTTAGCTGAGGTGTTAGTGGGCTATCACTCCATTGTTTCCCTTGACCTAGTAGTTGCCTTATAGGACCCCATCCTAGGACCCCTGCCAGTTTGAGCGGTAACAGATCCAGCAAGGAATTTGGCTTCATGATCCTATGGGGTATGTAGGGGTGAGGTATACTCCTAACATCCAAGGCCAAAGAAAAGAAGCTTTGGATAAGTCTATGGCTGCTTTGTTGGGGTTGGGGAGTAACCTGCTGGGGTCGAGGGAGGGGAGCCTGTTTGGGAACCGTCTGGTACTAAACCCTATGATGCTCTGGATGTGAGTGAACAGATGTGCTATTCGGCACCTCCACAACGATCTCGAGCATACCGGTTGGCCTCCCAAACATTGGATAACCGAGGTCTCACTGCTCTACATTAGATAACCCAAGGTCTCACTGCTCTACGTTGGATAACCCCTCCATGTTGACCTTAAATTTTCACCTTGTGAATTGGGACCCTTATACACTAGGTGAGAGTGTTGAGTGTTAATAGGAATTTGATCTCGGGGCTTTTCAAAAGCCAGTTATTCATCTGTTTCTATGACAGAATTACTTCTTTAGAGTGTTATCTATGTATTTTTATCTATAGAGAAGTTTTCTTGATTAATAAAATATCTAGATTTTTTCCTTGGAATTTAAAAAAAAAAAAAATCTACATATAAGGTAAATAGACAATGATAATCTATGGCTAATAAATAGACAACCAACAGGGAGCTGTAGTTATAACAGTTGCCTTCTAGGTTACCATCTATCCAGATTGGCAACAAGCCATTTTATATTTTATAGTTGATACAGAAGCAACTGAGAACACATATGTTGATTTTTACTACACAGATAACTACACTGTTTTCTCGCCTTTGTAAGAATTATTATTTGCCTAACGCACAGATATACGACAGAGTTTCTTTTCTTTGCAATGTTGTTTGCAAACTCATCACAAAGAAACAATCAGGCATGAGAAATGTGACCAAAGTTTGTTTTGTTCTTAATGCAGAGCAATGATTTGTTCTCTCTGTTTCTAGACGACACAATGACTTATTCTTGTGCTATCTTCAAGGTTTGTCATGGTTTCTCCATATATGAGTAGCTATTGTGATCTTTAATTCTCAAGCTCTTCGATTTTATAAAGCAAAGATTGACCTTTCAGCAAACATCTACCAATCCTTATATACAGATATCACAGTGATCTTGAACTCAATTTTCCATAACTTCTTTGCCATATTGCAAAAAATAAATTTATATCAACTACACAGGATATCTTGTTACGTCATGTTTTGGAAATCAATTTCAGGGGCCAGAGGAACCGTTGAAGGATGCACAGCTAAGAAAATTGTACTTATTGATAGACAAAGTAAGCTTACCTTGATAGTAGCATATGTTCATATTCAACTTATTCCCTTTATACAATTCCTACAGACACATAAACTCCAACTTTGACTGCATCTTCATGAAATGAGAGTTAAATCATTGTCTTTAAATATGTCATATAGGCTCAAATAGATACTAACCATGAGGTGCTAGAAATTGGTTGTGGATGGGGAAGCTTAGCCCTGGAGGCTGTAAAGAAAACCGGATGCAAATATACAGCTATCACTCTCTCAGAAGAGCAGTTGAAGTTTGCAGAGAAGAAAGTAAAACAGGCTTGCCTTCAGGTAAACCCTTACTGTTTGCTTACAGCATGGTAGCATAAATGGATTTACCCAGGCTCTATAATAGTGTAGATACTAAACTAAATCACTCCATATGGCATCCCATGAATCACCAATTTCTTTTTCATGGTACTCGCTTTCGCTTACTATGATATGTTTCTGTGGGGTTTATATATTTTATTCAGATAGAAATAAGATGAGAGGTACATTACATATTCCTAATTCTTCGTGTCTAGGATATGTACATCACTGATCTTTTAGACCCACTTTTTGTTATTTAGGTATTTTGAAGATGTCAATCAATGTTATTTCTTTCCTATTTTCTTCTATGAAAGATTTGAATAAACACAAGTTGCATCTGACTAGAACTGGTCCAATTGATTTCAAGCTTTAAACTGGCAAGCATATGCAAATTCCTATCTTTAAGACAAGATATTCTCAAAGACACAAAACTGATAGCCCAGTAGGTGAAAGAAAAAAAAAGCAGCATGACACACATTTAACTACATCACTGCATAATAATTCTCAATCTTGATGACACTTTATTCAATAAAATATAACAGCATACACCACTAGTTGGAAGCCATGAGATTTCTAGGAAAATTCTTATGTGATATGATACAGATCACTGATTCTCTACTTACATTGATAGCTGAGAAAAAAACTGATAAATATCCTCATAATCAGAAATTGTGTCAAGCATTACAATGACTCGTGTCACAAAAAATTCACACTCAGCAGAATTATTATTACACAACTGTTCTTGTTTGTGTTCTCACCAAGTCTGATGTTTCTACAATAACAAGAAGACCAGAAAATTTCAAACTATATTATTGTTGTAGGAGATACCGGATTATTCCAATTTCACTTTATTCACATCCCCAAAGAATGAACTATCAAGTAACTCGGTGTTTTTCTGAATTGATATTATTCATTCCTAGGAGAATTTATATCATTCATGTTTGATGTCTATGAAGGGAAATTATAGTGTATGGTTTTCAAAAGGAATTTCAATGTGTATATTGTAAGTATACAATAGGTTCAAAGGGTTTCTCAAGATTCAGGTGATTGCAACTTATATCTATGGTCAATAAAATATGTTCCTCCTCGTGTCAATATAGTTCATTGTCGATGTGGCATCTCACTGACCTGTTTGTTAATAAAACTAGCTACTCATTTTCCTATAAGATTCATCTGTTGGTAAAGAACAAGCTCTACAACAACTTATAGAATAACTGTATAAATCTCCCGTGGCACAAAAAATTTACATTCTAAATTTGATTACCCAAATCCTACTGCAGCGACTTACTAGATTTCTCCTATTTGTTAATTACTGAACAAATTATTTATGGTGTTACACAGTAAATATCAAAATCAAATACACTGCAGCCTACACAACATAAAATACTCCAGAAAATACAATGCAGGAAAGACTAGATGCGCACACACAAGTGCACAATTATTTTTGGACAATCGTCCCTGGAACAACCCAACTTGGGAAAATCGGTGCAGCAGCTGAGGGTTTTATTATTATGCAGTAGTAATCTGAGTACAAATCGTTGGATTCTCGAACTGACTATCTGATACAAAGAAAAATTGACAAGGAGTTAGTGAGAAAAAGCTCACACTGTCACTGGCGATCTGACACTGATCTGGGCTCTAGATGAGCTACCCTACGCTGTCTCTAATTCTATGCAGTTAGTGCGCCAGCATACGCAATCACTATGTCACAGCTCAAGGAACTGCGTCACCCTCTCCTTCTGATCTTCTGCCAACTGGAAACTCGACTCCTTGGCCTTCCGAACTCACACCCCGGCTTCTGGCACTGGATCTCGACTGTCTCCCATCAAAATAGCGGACTCCCTCTGAAGCTCTGCGCTGCCTCTCCGTGGCTTCCGATTTCTTCTCTGCCTTGCACTCCTCGGATCTGGAAACCTTCCTCTTGTCTTACTATCTTTGCCCCTCACTGTAATGAAATCACTGGATCTCTCTCTGGCAACTCAGCACTGCTACTCGGGGAATTTGATCTCCGCAAATCTCAAGTGTGTTTCCCAAGTGCCCATCGAGTTCCTTCTTATAATCTCTCGTTGAGACATCAACGGCCATGATTAGATCTTAATCAATGGTTAAAATTAACTTGGACTCGATCCTCGTCTTTATCTGGAATATTCACACCCGATTTAATTAATACCCTTTAATTAATCACATTTCCTAAGTTTAGACTTAGGAATACATTAAAAATGATTAATTATTTTAATGAAATCATCTCTAAGTGGAATTTCACCAAACGATTTATGGGTATTGTAGAATGCATGTGTCTTAGCCTCTCTGCAAAATCTCAAGGCTAGAGCACATCCGATGCTACAAAAATAAACATATAGAAAAAGACTTTTCTTGTTTGTCTTCTCAATGCTCACCAAGTTATCGATGTCTCTTCCATATTTGATATAAAAAAGGAAAAGCTAAAGACTATTCTCATTTTCATCATCATGTAATAGTTAATGTTATCATGTTCAATTTAAATATCAGTACCCAAAAACATTGAGCAATTTCAATATAGTGAAAATCCTTCCCAACCTCCTTTGTGAGTCATTTAACAGTGAATTCCTATTCACCTTTGGTAGCTACATGGTAATGATTTTTAATTTCTAACCCTCACAATCCCAACAATTAATTCCTAACAGATTTAAGTTTACTGAATAAAAGCACAAGTACAGTTTTAACAAGATATTCAGTAGAAGCAATAAAACAACCAATCTCACATATGCACACACACAAATTTTTGCCCAATCAACAAGTCTTCATTTCATTAATTAGAACCTACTTGGGCTTGATTAGTGAGAAAATGGCCCAAACTAAGGAAAATACATACAACTTTGGATCTGTAATATCTCCAAATGGGAAAATGACACCAATACAAGCAATAATAGACTAAAATCATCGCTGGGCCATTTTATTAAATTGAATGGAATGAGTACAATAGTGGTGTTGGAAAGCTTGCACCTGGGCTTGCTCAAATTAGGTTGAAGCAAAACTCAAACCCAAGCTAAATCTCCTGCTGGAAGTGGCTCTATGTGGCTCTGTCTTTGTGCTGCCTAGCCCAAAAATGTTGTTGCTGCTCCACTGAATCTGTCGCTAGGGCCTGGAATAATGCTCAGAAAATTCTGATCTTTTAACAACGATCTTTGCTCAAGAAACCCACAATAACCCATGAAGGATTTTGCCAAATATTGACCTCAGAATTTCTGCCTAATTTTCCCCTAGCTCCTCTACCTGCTAGCTAAGTTGGGATCCTGGTTTGCCCTCTTAATTCTACCCAGAAAATTATGCCAAATTAATCTTGGCCACTCCTCAATAAACCCAGAAAGGGTTTGTCCTAGTTTTTGACTTCGGAAATTGGCCCTCTTGGGCTTGGCACAATGAACTGCTGAGGGAAATTGAACCACCGGAAGAATGTGCTTGGATATGTCTCCGGAATGCTGCAATGAACCCTAGTAGGAGGTTGCTAGCCTCCCCTCCAATTCTCCTAATGAGAATTCCCTACTCTCCAACGTCTCGAGACTACACTGCGTCCTCCACTGCGCAATCTGCTCCTCCTCTGCGCAGTCCAAAAATGGCTACGCTTCCTCCTGATGCTTCTAGTAGAAAATTCCCTCACAAAAGGGTGGAAATCCTCTCTTGAGCAAGCACTCGAAGTCCCCCGAGGTAGAGGTTGAGATCTCTGCTTGAAGATCTTGTGTGCTAAATAACACTGCAGACTTGGCTCTCCGGCTCAAGCATTCTCTGTCAAAATGACAAGAAGAAAATAGCTGAATGAATGAATCCAAATGAGTCTTCCCTTCCTCCTTTTATCCATTGAGGCCCAACGTATGCCTTGGGTCCCACCTTGGCTTGCGTTGCCTCTCCTTGACCAATCACGTGCTGCCTTCCTCTAGCCAATCCCACGCTGTCCTTTTCATGCCTCTTCTACACTGCCACCTAAGGCCAATTTGACTCTACCACTAAGCCACAATTTTCCCTTAGGAACTTTAGCAAAATACTTTATTTGGCTTAATTATTAGTTGTGGGTCCCCTACCCACTTTATTTTCCGCCCAACAATGCCAAAATAAATCAAAATTAATATTCCAATTAGTTGACTACTAATTTGGAATATTACAGTCCTCCCCACCAAAAATTGTTTGTCCCCAAGCAATGCCTGAACAAGCATCCCCTCTAGCTGACGCTCCCCCACAGTCACTGCAAAATTTTCCTGGGTCCCAGATGCGCTACTGAATCATCCCTGATCTCTGCATCGCCCTGATATGAAGGGATCCCTCAATACCAGGATCCCAAGCCAACCTGTCTAACATGAAGATCCCCTTGCTCCACTCACCATCGTGCTAGGAATAAGTAACAGAAGCCCTTTGCACGCCATTAGTGAATAGGTAATCATGATGATATGGTATTGTGCCCCACTCCTCATGAAGTTTCCCTACCAAGTAGTCCATCCCATGTACTCCAAGAGTAGACCCTCGAAGATACCACCTAATCCCTGCAGAGATAGTGTCTTTCTCACATGAGCTTCTTCGTATATCATGTTACTAGCCCAACTACCAAGCTACTGAGGTTCCCCACGCCATCGAGGAATCACTAAAGACCAATGGAAGATCTGCATGATCTCCCCCTATGGTAGCCAGCTCATCCCTAAGGGGTATTGAGCTATAAAGAGCTGTGATGATCAAGCCCCCTGCCGAACTCAGAGTGGTGCCACCATGCTGATGTTGCGCTACACTGATTATGGCATACTCCCCATCGTGTGTAGATCAGATCCTCCTCTCCTGAGGCCTAGTGGAGGAAGGTCGGTGAGAGCCAAGTTCATCCTGCCCGGGCATCACCTTGATGCCAATATCTACCCCTCCACATATAACTCCGATGCTATGAAGCAACAGAGACAGTCAACCTTGCCATCCGATGGAGGCCTTTGAGTACCCCCATTTGCCAACCCAATAATGAGCTAGATCACTCTTTGTCCTGACTCCGACCATCACGAGACAGAATGGTCTATCAATCCATTGAAGCTCTACCTCCCATAGTCGGACCTACTGCACCATAGCTCTGACAACTGCAGGAATCCCTCCGTACCTCATCTCTAGTCCCTGCATGTGACCAATATAGAGGGTCCATATATCATGGGCAAATTTGATGCATGCTAACCTGCCCTATGTCGGCCACTATGTAGTACAGATGACTGCTGGAAGCCACATGTGATAAATAGCCACCCCCTGAATGCAACCAATAGATGGATATTTGATGCTCGCAATCGACTCAAGGTATGTGGATCCCTCCTGTTCCTGCCAACCATCTCCACTCGGTCTGCCATCCACCCTCTCAATAATGTGTCGATACATTGTCTGGAGCCTAGACACATACTGGGATGCTACCTCGGCTGTACCCAGTATCCTCTGCTCATGCATGGTCTCGACATGCCCTGAGAAAAGAGTGACGCATGTCTCCCTCGTGACCCGCTCCCATGGCGTAGTCTCAGTGATGACTGATATGCCACCCCTACGGATGATCATCTCATCCCCCAACCTGTAGTTGTCAACTAACGCACTGACCCGATGCCACAGCTGAGAAGTCTCTCACCAAGTGTGTTGAGTGTCATCTAAATATCTTGGGTGAGCTTCGCGTACCCCGCTGCTCATGCCCAGAGTGCCAAAGGAAAACAACAAAATCGACTGTGCCCGTGAGTGATGTAGAAGAGGGTCAGGCGTGTGAGTCCCCACGGATGTCGTCAAGTATCACTCATCTGTCTCCCCGTCAATCCTGGGTGAACTACCCCCAAAGGTATGCCCGGTATCTTTGTCCATGATTCTCCCTGGAGACAATACTCTAAGACCCTGTTGTGCATCACTATACACCCCTGCATACCATCGATCAT
Source organism: Pinus albicaulis (assembly GCA_034641835.2). NCBI lineage: Eukaryota > Viridiplantae > Streptophyta > Pinopsida > Pinales > Pinaceae > Pinus > Pinus albicaulis. The sequence goes on from CM076581.1 coordinate 1,378,753,236, forward strand.
CCATGTACTCCTCGACATGCCACTACCCACTGCAGCATACCCTAGCTACTTTTGTACCACCCTATATCGTCCTGTGCCCTATCTGTGTCAAGGCACCAGTCACTCCTTGCGTGTACTCAATGTGATGTAAGACACTCCTCCACAATGCAGTCCCACACACTACGGTACACCAACATGCACCTCAATGTCTACCGGTAGTCCACTGCTCAATGCTCGATACTCCCACACATCCTTGGATGTGATGGCCATGAGTTGTATCTCTACATGTCGGAACACCCCCAATCAGTATCATCACCTCCACCATCGCACCACTACACCCGTCGATGGATGGATTTGAGATCATCACTCCAAACCCTCCCTGAGGAGTCCAAGAAGTGAATCTCCCTGTGTCAATAGTGATGCCACCACTGTTTTGCTCCGCTACAACCTTTGTGCCCCACGCAAAGGTGAAGAATCCTTGGCTTCATACAAGGAACCATCTGGTGGCCTGCCAATGCCACCTCCTCCGACAAGCTCCTGCCAAAGTATGTTGATCACCCCGTGACCCCACGTACAAATGTCGTATCAAGAGAACCCTGGAGCTGACCAAAACTCCCCTAGCGAATGTGCACGCTCAACTGCTAGGCCAATTGTACCTTCCAAGACATAGTCAACCGGCCTGCTTGGGAAACAATAGGTAGTCCCACCCAGATCCCAGTGCCAGTCTGGGGTTCCTGTATTCCCAGCGCCTGGAAACTCCTGCTGAAGTGCTCCTGAGTCCACCACCATCTCCATAACCCACCCCACCGAGTACCAACTCAAAATCTCTCGCCATCCAACCTCAACATGCGGATGTTGCACCCTGTGCAACTCGATCGTCTCATCCCGCTATCCAAGTCAACATATGAAATCTGACTAGGTGGCTCTGTCTCTCTCTCTCCAATGGGAAGAGGTGACCCAACAGTGCTGCTAGCCCCATCTATGTATGCCTGAAGGGGGCTGCTCTGACACTCCACTGTGCCCTCTAGCTGTACCAATAGGGAATCCAACCATTCCCCAATGTGGGCCAACTTGGCTGTTGACTAGGCACAAACCACTCTCATGCCCTCCAGTTCCTTGTTTTGCAACAAAATAGCCTCTCGTACTGATGTGGCCTTCCCTTTCAAAGCTAGAAGGCCGGCCTGAAGCTGATGACACTGATGTGTGCAACCATCATCCAATACCTCTGTCTCTCCTAGCGCCTCATCAAGGGCTAGCCCAAAGGATGGTTGCACACCCTCCTCCATAGACACTCCAACACGCATGACATGCTCACTAGTCAGCTGCATGTGATTGTCATCTGACAATTCTGTCATAGACCCGGAGGCCTCTGTACCTATCGACTCCTCAATAACGGTGGAGTTGTCTCCCAACACCTCATCAACCTGTGATGAGTTGCTATCATCAGAGAACTCGGTCACAACCCCAGATACCCCATCAATGGATACCTCAACAATGGTTGGTGTCTCATCAACGAGTGTATGCTTAGTTGTCTCCTTACCAACCATGGCCCCTTCAACTACTCTTTCATCTTCTTCCTTAATCCGTTTCACCATCCCTGCATAATTCCACGAAATTCCCCTGATTTGTGCATGTCTCTTAGTTCACGAAACTCCCAAAAAGAGAGGGACACTTGAATATCATGTCCCAATGATTGGTATGCTCGCCAATTTTCTGCCAATAACTCCACATCAATTGCAATAACATCTTTCCATCTTGATGTTTTATCCACCATTCTAGGCATAGCGGATTTTTTGTATAATTGAGAATGGTCCTAATTCCCAATTATTGCATGAATCAGTTTCTTCCCCACATTAACCATCATTTGTTGCACCCTAATCACTTCATTCAAGGTTACTGCCATGGCATATGAGTTTAAACTTTCTTGGGATCCCATTTTTTTTTTTTTGGTCTTGTCATAGAATGAAGGTTTTCCCACAAGCTAAGCCAAGATTATGCTCTGATACCACTGTAATATCCCCAAATGGGAAAATGACAATAATACAAGCAATAATAGACTAAAATTACAGCAATAAGGAAAACACCATTAAAACACAGAATTTTGGAGCCAAACTCATTGTTGAGCCATTTTATTAAATTGAATGGAATGAGTACAATAGTGGTGTTGGAAAGCTTACACCTAGGCTTGCTCAAAGCAAGCTAAATCACAACTCAAACGCAAGCTAAATCTCCTGCTGGAAGTGGCTCTGCGTGGCTCTGTCTCTGCATTGCCTAGCCCAGAAATGTTGTTGTTGCTCCACTGAATCTGCCGCTAGAGCCTGGAATAATGCTCAAAAAATTCCGGGCTTTTAACCACGATCTCTGCTCAAGAAACCCACAATAACCGACAAAGGATTTTTCCACATATTGACCTCAAAATTTCTTCTTAATTTTCCCCTAGCTCCTCTAGTTGTTGGATGAGTTGGGATGCTGGTTTTCCCTCTTAATTCTACCTAGAAAATTTTTCCTAATTAATCTTGGCCTCTCCTCAATAAACCCAGAAAAACCCAGAAAGGGTTTGTCCTAGTTTTGACTTCGAAAATTGGCCCTCTTGGGCTTGGCACAATGAACTATTGGGGGAAATCGAACCACCGGAAGAATTTGCTCAGAAATGTCTCCGAAATGCTGCAATAAACCCTGGTAGGAGGTGGCTAGCCTCCCCTCCAATTCTCTTGGTCAGAATTCCCTTCTCTCCAACCTCCCGACACTACACTGCGCAGTTTGCTCCTCCTCTACGCAGTCCAGAAATGGCTACGCTTCCTCCTGATGCTGCTGGTAGAAAATTCTCTCACAAAAGGGTGGAAATTCTCTCCTGAATGGACACTCGAAGTCCCCTGAGGCAGAGGTTGAGATCTCCACTTGAGGATCTCGTGTGCTAAACAGCACTGTAGACTTGGCTCTCCGGCTCAAGCGTGCTCTGTCAAAATGACAAGAAGAAAATAGTTGAATGAACGAATCCAAATGAGCCTTCCCTTCCTCCTTTTATCCATTGAGGCCCAACATATGCCTTGGGTCCCACCTTGGCCTGCGCTGCCTCTCCTTGACCAATCACGTGCTGCCTTCCTCTAGCCAATCCCACGGTGTCATTTTCGTGCCTCTTCTACACTGCCACCTAAGGCCAATTTGACCCCACTACTAGAGCTGCAATTTTCCCTTAGGGACTTTAGGAAAAGACTTTATTTGGCTTAATTATAAGTTGTGGGTCCCCTACCCACTTTATTTTCCCCCCAACATTAGGAAATGCCAAAATAAATCAAAATTAATATTCCAATTAGTTGACTACTAATTTGGAATATTACAGGATCTAATTTAGCTGATCAAGCACCAGACTTGGCTCAACTAGATATCCTTGCTACCCCCTTTTCACATTCCTCGGACCTAGAACACTTGAGTAGAAGTCCTTCTCCACCCACCACTGAGATGCCTTTCTCAATGCCTTGTGCTCTTGTCCGTTGTATCTTCTCCCTTACCCTAGCCCTTCTTTTAAAATCTTGAATTATTACCAAATTCATAACCCTAATATCCAAAGTGATTGACAGATAAGATTAAATCTAGCCTCACTTGAGATCGATGGCTGAAATTCATCTAATTCCCTAATGAAAATAGCATTTGCATTAAATTAAACACACTCTTCTCTTATAAAATAAATTACTTAATTACTAAAATAATTGTTATGGTCTAAGGGTGTATTAGGTGACTTATGCACATTCCATGCTCTCTAGGCCTCATATGGTGCCCTAACTAGGAACACAACTATAACAACTTTGGTTAAAATTCCATGTAATAAAAGTTAATAAAGGAAAAATAATAACCAAGGTCATGGGAAACGTATTCCAAGCTGAATGTTGGGCAAACCATCCGAGTGTGGAAAGGCAAAGTGACATTTATTGGCATTTATTTATGAAATAATGGAAAATAGGAGAAAAGGGAAGTGAAAGGTCACAGGTTTCACGTGAGGAGGAATGTAGAAATTTTAACCCAACCCCGGTTATCAGTTTATCCTTATTACTCCCATGTAGTTAAATGCCCATTCCCATAACCATACATTCAACAAGCTGGAAATAATAAATATTTTCTGAAAACACAAATTCTGGAAATTTCAAAGCGCTAAAAATGCAGAAATAAAAACTCAGAAAATATATCAGCCACAAACACAAAAAATGACACGCTGATTTTTGGTCAACATGACCCTGGAAAAACCCCCTACAACTCTTGGGAAAAACCGGTTCGAAAGCTTCTCTTTATTTCTGAATATTGCTTTTACAGTGAGACAGAAAAACACAGTAAAAATTCCAGCAACCAAAATTACAGACTTATCTCGATTTCCGTGCTTGCACATCACCTCGAAAATTGTGCCAAATTAGCAACTTGCAAAATAGAAAATATTACAACATTAATGACAGTAATAAATTTTGTACGGCCACCTTGGGAAGCGTGCTAGAACCAGCTCTACAAAACTGTACGGAACTGTACGGATTTGTACAGCAGCCCTCCTCGAAATCTATGCCCAAAAACTGCCTAGAAATCTGCGCTGAAGCTGTTGTCCCTTTACTCGGTTTTTGTGCCGAAAATATCAACAACACTTCTCGATTTCCGTGTCCAGATTTCTGCCTCGAACTTCATGCTTAATGTTGTTGCCCTCTTCCTTGATTTTCGTGCATTCTTTCTTGGAAACAACAGTCCCTCTCTCCTGTTGTATGGATTTTTGCCTTGGGATTTGTGCCAATAACCTTGCTATACGGATTTGCTG